>CM022951.1:22546723-22744285 GCA_012931725.1 Litsea cubeba | reverse complement strand
CGTTTGGAGGACCCTTGCCTAGAACAGTCAAGCTGTCTCCACACTCTGGACAAGGCTTTTCTTTGAATCAACCATGATCAAAGAACACAGTTGGTTTAACCTTAGTGGTCTATGTCTTTTTTTATATATATATATTTTAATTTTATTTTTATTTTTATGAATTCATCGAAGAGAAACCATGGCCAAACCTTAGTCGAACAGGCTCAACATTTCTGCAAGCGCGATGAACGATAGGAACAGATCAAGGTTTCTCATTTTGAATTCAAATTGAGAAATCTAAATTTTTTTTTTATATATATATATTATTTTTTTTTTTATTTTGATGGAACTCATCGAAGAGAAACCATGGCCCAAAACCTTAGTTCGAACAGGCTCAACATTTCTGCAAGCGCGTATGAACCGATAGGAACGGATCAAGGTTTCTCAATTTTGAATCCAAATTGAGAAATCTAAAATTTTTTTATATATATATATCTATATATTTATTTTTTTTTTGATTTTTTAATGAACTCATCAAGGAGAAACCATGGCCCAAACCTTAGTCGACAGGCTCAACATTTCTGCAAGCGCGATGAACGATAGGAACGGATCAAGGTTTCTCAATTTTGAATCCAAATTGAGAAATCTAAAATTTTTTTTTTTTATATATATATATATATTTTTGATTTTTTAATGAACTCATCGAAGAGAAACATGGCCCAAAACCTTAGTCGAACAGGCTCAACATTTCTGCAAGCGCGATGAACGATAGGAACAGATCAAGGTTTCTCAATTTGAATCCAAAAATGACAAATCTGTTTTTTTGTTTTTTTTTTTTTTTAAATTTTTTTTTTGAAAGAGAAAGAATGGAAATAAATTCAAAGAATTAGAAATTTCCAAACAAAAAATCTCATCTCAATTTTTTTTTTTTTTTTTGCGGAATTCAACATAGGCCACCAATTATAAAGTAGCCAATGAATCGAGAAAAGAAATATAAGCATAGAGCAAAATATATGTATGCAAATATTTCATTTCTAGCATCGTGTTCTCAAATAAACGAGTCCACCGGGTGTGCCAGCTTGATGGACCGCGCTCCTGCTTGGTTCCTACCGAGGTCGGCGGACGTGGGAGTCCGTCGGGTCCGACCCTTTCGTAACCGGGGGGCAAGGGGCGTGCATCAACATTTCTTTTTTGTGGGTGTGCCAGATTTTCTATTTTACTTGGAATTGCAAGTGGTGATCCGGAGATCGACCTTCGCAAGTAAAAAGGAAATCAACTTCTTTCAAGTTTCCATTGCACATATATTTAAGAAAAGAGACATTTTTCTTGATTTGCCGTGAAAGGCGATTTTTTGGCATTTATAGCCGATTTGGCCGTTTATAGCCGATTTTTGGCGTTTATAGCCGATTTTGGCGTTTATAGCCGATTTACAATCCTTATCAACAATGAAAGACAAGAATTGTGATTTTTGTCTCTTTTGAAAAAATACAAACTACAATGAAAAGCAAGAAAAGGAGGATCTAACTTCTAGGAGATTGTGGGGGATCGTTTAGATTGACGGTCGCAAGCCATATGTGGGCTTCGCCATCATCCATGCAGATGAGAACAGAGGATGCTATTGATTCGCTTGGCTTGGCTATAACCTCGGGTTTTTAGAAGACAAAGACCAAAGGAAGGTCCTATGTCCAATACAAAAACCGAGTAGACGGGCTGAAAAGCCATATCTAAGCCATTGGAGGCAGGAGGAGAAGGCAAGGACCTTGGGGGGGGTACCCCCCAAGGGACTTTTGTCACCTTGTTGCGGTGGCCGGGTAGAACTTCCGCAGAGTTTTCCTCTATTTTCCTTTTCTCTGGATTTCTGTCTGCTGTCTTGTGACGTTCTGTCTCTGTTTTTCTGATCTTTCTGATGATGTCCTTTCTTCTTGGAGAGCCCTTCCTATTTATAGGCTTTTAGGTAGCCTTTTAGGTGGGTTTATGGGCTTTAATGTCATTAAGCCGCATAATGGAGGAGTTACAAAATTGAATTGTTTATTTTGTAACTCCTTTTCTTGGCTTTGATTGGCCGGAGGAGATTGAGGGCATTTAATCGCCTTAATCGCCATGATGGGAGGAGTTTCATGGGTTAAATGCCATGATTTCTTGACTTGTAACTCCCGAATGCTTGCTTCTGATTGGGGCCGTCCAAAGAAATGGATTAATGACTGTAATAAAGCTAGTCTAATTAATCTGCATTAAGTGGTCGCTCGAGCAGCTGAAGAGTCGCGGGCCGTGCCACGTCTTTTGGAATTCTTCTTGTCGATGATCATCGATGGATCTTCATGTAGATCGACATCAGATGACCATGGTAATTTACAGGTGTTTGTTGCCAACAGCGGGTCGGTGCCATCTGTCCTGTCGATTTCTCGATCGGTCGCGGTGGAAAGCACACTTTTTTTGGTTGACCGGTGGCGATCAATACTTGTCTTTGATACTCTTGATGATTTACCCGTGTTTTGGACGGATATCAGAGGACTTGGTGTCTCAAAAGCATGAATTTTGGAAAGTACCAGAGGCTGGGCTTCTCGAATCGCGAAAAAACGGCGGAAAACCGGGGTTTCCGGGACTTTCCCGGCGACCCCGGGGTCCATGGTCGCCGGCGACCCTGGCCCAGGGTCGCAGGGGCCTGCGACCTTGGGCCAGGGTCGCAGGGGCCTGCGACCCTGGCCCAGGGTCGCAGGGGTCTGCGACCCTGGGGGGGTTTTCCCCCTTTCTGGTCCCGTTTTGCGTCCGTTTTTGCTTTTTTTTTATTCTTTTTTCTTCTGTACTTTTCTTTGACATTTTGATCATTTATTGGCCTGATTTCTTTGTAGGAAACCTGATGAGAATCCTTGCATTTTATTTTGCAAAGTTTCCAATTTCCTGAGAAAGCCGAAGACTTTGTCGCGCAGAGCTGCCGATTTTCTGTCAAAAGCTGAAACTGGGTCAAACGATGTCGGAATGACCTGAAATTTGGTGTGAAGCCTCCTGAGCAATAAATAAGACCAACCATAGGCTTTTGTTTGAGTTTCGAAGCCGTTTGGGGTCCTATCACCTGCAGACTTGCTTTTTGTCGCGATGAAGATGTCGCGGTTTGATGTGCGGTCAACCGATGTCCGATTGACTTGAAATTTGACAGGGAACCTATTGGAGTCATTTTAAGATGATCCATAGGTCCTGTCTTGGAAATCATGGTCCCGGAGAGCTTTACCGCCGAGAGGCTTGATTTGGCTGTCGGAGAAGCGAAGTTAGGCCAAATGATCTTGAAATGGCTTGAAACTTCTTGTGTACTCCTCTTTTGGCTGTCTGGAAGAATCTTGCAGTTTTTGTTTGATTCTGACAAGATTTTATTTTTGGAAGCAGCATTGCCTATTTATGGCAGGTTGCGACTTCATGTAGCTCTTTGGATCTTGGAAAGGCAAAGTGACATTTTTGGTGTCAACAGGGGTTCTTCTCTAATGATGATGCAGAGAGGAGGGAGAGAGGCTCTTACCTGTGAATGGGATGAGTTCTGCTCGTGGAGGGAGAAGAGGGAAAGATGATGGGGCTCTGCGCTGCTAGTGGTGGTGGTGTGGTCTGCGCGTGGAGGAAGAAGGGGTGACGGTCCGCGGGCGTGAGAGAGATGAAGATCAGAGAGATTGGAGAGGGTGGTTGCCTCTGAGATGGGTCTGTGCAGGGGGTTGCGAGATGGAGAGAGAGAGGGCCGAGATCGAGAGGGAGAGGAGGTGATGGTGCTGCACCTTGGTTCCGTTGTGAGAGAGATGGACGAGGTCTGCGTGCGAGGGAGATGGAGGAGCGCAGGTCTCCTGGGAGATGGAGGAGAGGGCGGAGGTCGTGAGGGAGAAGGAAATGGAGGGATGGCTGAGAAATAGATGAGGGATTAAGGGATTGTTGGGCGAGAGAGGGTCAGAGAGATGAGGGATTGAGAAGAGGCGAGGGAACTGGAAACGATATGCACTTGAGCGGGCGCGGGAAATGAAAAATGAGGCAGGCACAGTGGAATGTTATTTTTGGGGCTGAATTGATTTTGAAGGCCCGAGTTAACTTTTATTCTTCCAAAATAAAAATAATGAAAATATAATTTTTCAAGTTAAAAAAATTATCAAAATTTGGCAAATTGACATTTGCCGTCGATATAGGTATTTCGCCGGCAAAAAATATATCCTTTGCCCGCGACACAAATATTTTGCCGGTAAAACATAACCTTTGCCGGAGAGAGAGAGAAAAGCGCGCAAGAGAGAGAGTGAAAAGAGGGGTTTCGGTGGCGGGAGAGGGAAAAAAATTGAGAAATTTACCGACAATTATTTTTCGTCGCAAAAAATAGAATTTTTCATCGGTAAAAATTATTTATTTTTTTTTTGAAAAAAAGTAGAAAAGTCTACCAACCTTTACCGATGTTTTATATTAAACGTCGGTGATAAGTTTTCCGACGCTAATTTTCATCGGTAAAAAAATTTTCCGACACGTTTTGTCAGGGGCAGACACGGGCGAGGCAAAATGGGAATTGTTGCCACTAACTCTATTGGTGGTGGCAACAAGTAAGAAATAGCCACAAAAACACTGGCCGCGGCAAAAAGTTCGACGCTAAAAGTCGTTTTTTTGGTAGTGTGAGCAATGGGTTCTCAGTGAGTATCGTGAGAAGAAGGTGTGCGAAATTTTTTTAGTGTCAAGATTTGGGTTCTCAGTGGGTATCGTCTATCCCTAATTTGGGGTTAAATTTTGGGTTGTAAAAAAAAGGGGTGCGAAATACTTTTGGAATATTAATTTGGCAGGTTTCTTTTTTTTACGGCATATGAAATGTGGGCTGTGAAAGCTAATTAATCTTACAGCTTCTCAAAGCAGGCCGTGAACTTAATTTGAATGGCTTGGCCTTTTACAGCGTGCAACTTGTGGGCTGTGATACCCTAATATTTTTACGACTTGCGAATGTGGGCCGCAAATGCTCAATAATTTACGGCGTCCTAAATGCACGCCGTAATTGATAAGATCTCACAGTGTGCAAAATGCACGCCTTAATAAAGAGAAGAAAAAGCCCTTTTGCGGTTCGCATTCCATGCGCGCCGTACTATTATATCATTTACGGCTTGCATTCAATGCACGCCGTAAATTACGCGCTGTAAAAGCCCTGAAATGGTGTAGTGTACATTATTAGCAAGTAATGACTTAAATATGATACAAAGAATAAAGTCATGGATAAATTCTAAATTTGAAATTAAAGACATGGGAGAAGCATCATGTGCATTGTGAATTAAGATAACGAGAGATAAGAAATACATAAAATTATGTTTAAGTCAAGAATAATATCTCGACACTATCATCAAGGGTTATAGAATGAAAAATTGCAAACCAGTTTCTACTCCTTTTGAAAAAAAAGAGTAAAATTATCAAAAGGAGATTGTCCAAGAGATGATCAAGATAAATTAGAAGCCTCTTATGCTCATACTATTGGTAGTCTTATGTATGCAATGTTATGTACCAGGCAGTGGCGGACCTAGAATTTTTGTTTGGATGAGGTTAAACTTTGCTCGACTTTGTTAGACTTTTTTTTACATTAACAATAGCAAAAGAGAAAATGTATTGCATTTATAAAGACACAAAATATTTAACTGCATTAATTAGCATACATTTCTATCATTAAAATGTCCTGCACTTACTTTAGTTGGTCATGGGGTCATGGCAAAGAAGAGAAATTGCCACCAAATTGTAACTCAAGCTATCCAAACATATGAACCCTGAGGCCGGATTTACATATGAACTGAAGATTAAAGCATGCCCAAGGGTGATTTCGTCATCTTCAAATTTGTATATTTTATTAGATATGGTGATTTAGGGTTTAGGATTCAGATGAGGACTTAGAGATTAAGGGTTCAGATTTAGATATGGAGTGATTATGATTATACTACATCTGGGGAGGGAGGGAGACTAACTACTAGAGGACCGGCGATGTGTTGACACCAAAATGTCACTTTGCCTTTTCAAGATCCAAAGAGCTACATGAAGTCGCAACCTGCCATAAATAGGCAATGCTGCTTCCAAAAATCAAATCTTGTCAGAATCAAACAAAAAACTGCAAGATTCTTCCAGACAGCCAAAAGAGGAGTACACAAGAAGTTTCGGGCCATTTCAAAATTATTTGGCCTAACTTCGCTTCTCCGACAGCCAAAAAGGAGCTCTCGACGACAAAAGCTCTCCGGGACCATGGTTTCCAAGACAGAACCTATGGATCATCTTAAAATGACTCCAATAGGTTCCCTGTCAAATTTCAAGTCAATCGGACATCGGTTGACCGCACATCAAACCGCGACATCTTCATCACGACAAAAAGCAAGTCTGCAGGTGATAGGACCCCAAACGGCTTCAAAACTCAAACAAAAGCCTATGGTTGGTCTTATTTATTGCTCAGGAGGCTTCACACCAAATTTCAGGTCATTTCCGACATCGTTTGGCCCAGTTTCAGCTTCTGACGGAAAATCGGCAGCTCTGCGCGACAAAGTCTTCGGCTTTCTCAGGAAATTGGAAACTTTGCAAAATAAAATGCAAGGATTCTCATCAGGTTTCCTACAAAGAAATCAGGCCAATAAATGGTGAAAATGTCAAGGAAAAGTACAGAAGAAAAAAGAATCGAAAAACAGCAAAAACAGACGCAAAACGGGACACGAAAGGGGGGAAACCCCCCCAAGGTCGCAGGCCCCTGCGACCCTGGGCCAGGGTCGCCGGCGACCTTGGACCCCGGGGTCGCCGGGAGAGCCCCGGAAACCCCGGTTTTCCGCCGTTTTTTCGCGATTCGAAGGGCCCAGCCTCTGGTACTTTCCAAAATTCATGCTTTTGAGACACCAAGTCCTCTGACATCCGTCCAAAACACGGGGTAAATCATCAAGAGTATCGAAGACAGTATTGATCGCCACCCGGTCAACCAAAAAGTGTGCTTTCACACTGACCGATCGAGAAATCGACAGGACAGATGGGACCGACCCGCTGTTGGCAACAAACACCTGAAATTACATGGTCATCTGATGTCGATCTACATGAAGATCCATCGATGATCATCAACAGAAGAATCTCAAAAGACGTGGCACGGCCCGCGACTCTTCAGCTGCTCGGCGACCACTTAATGCGATTAATTGACTAGCTTTATTACAGTCATTAATTCCATTTCTTTGGACGGCCCAATCAGAAGCAAGCATTCGGGAGTTACAAGTCAAGAGATTCATGGCATTTAACCCATGAAACTCCTCCCATCATGGCGATTAAAGGCGATTAAATGCCCTCAATCTCCTCCGGCCAATCAGAAGCCAAGAAAAAGGAGTTACAAAATAAACAATTCAATTTTGTAACTCCTCCCATTATGCGGCTTAATGACAATAAAAGCCCATAAACCCACCTAAAAGGCTACCTAAAAGCCTATAAATAGGAGGGCTCTCCAAGAAGAGAAAACATAAGAACATCAGAGAAAAAAAGCACAAGCACACAGACAGAAATCCAGAGAAAGGAAAAAGAGAGAAAACTCTGCGGAAGTTCTACACCGGCCACCGCAACAAGGTGACAAAAGTCCCTTGGGGGGTACCCCCCCAAGGTCCTTGCCTTCTCCTCCTGCCTCCAATGGCTTAGATATGCTTTTCAGCCCGTCTACTCGGCTTTTTATTGGACATAGGACCTCCTTTTGGTCTTTGTCCTCTAAAAACCTGAGGTTATAGCCAAGCCAAGCGAATCAATAGCATCCTCTGTTCTCATCTGCATGGATGATGGCGAAACCCACTTATGGCTTGCGACCGTCAATCTAAACGAGTCCCCCACAATCTCCTGAGAAGTTTAGATCCTCCTTTTCTTGCTTTTCATTGTAGTTTGTATTTTTTTTAAAGAGACAAAAATCACAATTCTTGTCTTTCATTGTTGATAAGGATTGTAAATCGGCTATAAACGCCAAAATCGGCTATAAACGCCAAAAAATCGGCTATAAATGCCAAATCGGTTATAAACGCCAAAAATCGGCTATAAACGCCAAAATCGGCTATAAACGCCAAAAAAATCGCCTTTCACGGCAAATCAAGAAAAATGTCTCTTTTCTTAAATATATGTGCAATGGAAAACTTGAAAGAAGTTGATTTCCTTTTTACTTGCGAAGGTTGATCCCCGGATCACCACTTGCAATTCCAAGTAAAATAGAAAATCTGGCACACCCACAAAAAAAGAAATGTTGATGCACGCCCCTGCCCCCCGGTTACGAAAGGGTCGGAACCAAACGGACTCCCACGTCCGCCGACCTCGGTTAGAACCGAGCAGGAGCGCGGTCCATCACGATGAGGAGCCGATCTCCCGGTGAAAAAAACTGTTGAAAGAGAATGGTGCGAAGACAATCTCGTATTCTCGCTAAGAAGATGTCAAAATAGAATATGGGTGTTTCCATTTCTATGATATGTGGGGCGATCATCAGGTTTAAACATGGGGCGGATATTTATTAGATATATGTTGGGTATGGTTCGGCCCATTTAAATCTCATGTAATCTCAATATTGACTTGGGGCCACCGCCCCAGTTCATCACTATGTTGGTCTGCCCCTGGTACCAGGCCTGACATTAGTTATGCTCTTAGCATAGTCAGTAGATTCTCTTTCCCTTCTCCTTTTCCTTTTCCTTTTTTCTTTTTTTTTTCTTTTTCCCTCGCTCCCAGCAGCCTCCACCATTTCTGTTTTAGCAAGTAGATTTTAGGGCAAATGCCCTTTCTAGGCATGAAATAGTAAAGGGCAAATGAAATGGACCTTTTTGTTTCTTTCATTTTCTAAGTTACATAAATGTATTTAAGATCATATCTTACCAATCTGTGGGGCTTCATAGTGGGCCCACCTATAAAAATCCAAACCGTTCAAAATAGTTGCGCCTCACTTATATTGGCCTTGGACAAGTTTTACTCTAATAGAATATTGGTCCATTGTTAGATCGATCAGTTGATCAATTGAAAAATAAATGTGCCGATTTTACTGGGCCTTAAAGAATTTCTCAAGAGCAAGGCCCTCTTTCGTTATTGATCCCTTCTAAAATATGATAATAATATATTAATAAAAAATTCAAGTGTGATTAATCAATAATGAGCTCAGTCCTAGTAGAGTTCTTGTAGATGGCTAGATCCTGAAGTTTTATCCAATCATACTAATCATGTAAAATGACCAATTTATCTGTGGGATCAACTTTGATTGCAATGTAAGCTTACAAAGCTACATAAGAAGAGATACTTATTTTCAATGTCTTGGATTTTAGATATGGATAGGATGGTCACAAAAACTAAATATTAAAACTTGACATATTTAAGTATATATTGCAGACTAAACAGCAACATAGGGTGTTCTTAGGGGACCGACATTTTGGTTCATAGCGTGTATTAATGAGAAAAACTATTATTTTCTAGCATTTTACAATATTATGGATATTTGGATATTTTCTCAAGATTTTCTGGGGTAGAACAAATTCACATCACGATGACTGCGACGAACAGAGAACCTTGACCGATACCGATATAGTATCCATTTTTGAGGTTGCCTGATACCGTGATTGATACTGCAATTTTAAACTATGCATACAACCCATCTTACATGTACATCCTCATGGCTATAGGTACGCCTTAATGTGCATTAGTTAATATGAATGTCTGATTTTGTAGTTCTATACCGTTGATTCTACGATTCTAAATAGATCCAAGAGCTAATGACCTTATTTTATTTCTAAAATTTAGTATCAGGGTTATGAGATCTAGAATTGCAAGATCAAGGCCAAACGCGGATTCAAAGAAAAGTAAACCGTATTTTCAAGTTTCAATCCAAACACAATTTTGAATATAGTTTCGGGTTATTCAATTGGGTACCACTTATCTGTATTACACTCACTGCTTGGATACCATTTATCTGTTGGATTTTTGCATCCCACTCATTGATTGACTTGAATCGCTACAGTTTTTTTTTTTTTTTGGTAAAGGAATCGCTACAGTTGGGTGCTCTTTAAGCATAAGTTTCAATCATGCATAACACAACATGCCCATTGTCTAACTTGGAATTCGTCTTTCGAGTTTCGATGCAAGATTCGCCCATATATTCCATGTCTTTTCATGCATTTGTGTCCCTTGTCTCAACAAGAACCCATGCATTTGATTCACAGTTTTAGCATTAAAAAACTAAATAAAAATTTATGCACATTTTCCATGCATTTGCATCTATACATATTGACATGAAAATTCATGCTCGTGACTTTGAACCCTTCCTTATCACATATAAGTGGATTGGTCACAAAAACTCTTGCAAAGCAGAGAAAACCATTTGAGGCCTTAATTAGTCATAGTCTCTAACGAAAAAGCTTTGAAGAATAAATCCTTTTAACAAAAGGACCTGGATCTTCATTCTAGTGGCGGGCGGAATCCTCCTTAAAAGAGGCTCCGAATCTCCATTTTAATGAAAAGCAAATAGTGGGGAAGGTGAAATGCAGTGGAGAAGATGAGGTATAGAAAGTGTAGTAGTAGATGTTAGGACTTGAGTGTTGGCTAATTCATTGGGTTAGATAAAACTTGAGTTTATTGATTTGTATTTTTCAAATTTTAGATGGACTGTTGATCGCGCGCACAAAGAGAATTGAAAAGGAATCGAAATTCACAAGATCCATGGAATTAGAAAA
Organism: Litsea cubeba; assembly: GCA_012931725.1. Lineage (NCBI taxonomy): Eukaryota > Viridiplantae > Streptophyta > Magnoliopsida > Laurales > Lauraceae > Litsea > Litsea cubeba. Next base: position 22,733,639 of record CM022951.1, on the reverse strand, counting down.
TTGCATCATCCGATCGTCCTAGATAACCGAAAGAGTTTTGTGGTGGCACGAATCATGAGGTCTAATTTGTTTGTCGTCTCACCGTCACAAGATCTATTTGTTTTCTGTCTACAGAAACTAAGGAGGAGAGAGAGTAGTCTAAGGAAAATGACAAAATGGATTTTGTCGTTTCTTCTTGGGTCTTGACAAGTGAAGAGGATTGAATCAGAAAAAAAGGAAGAAAAAGGTGCTTTGGGTTTGGTTTCCAGTAAAGGTTTCAGGGCTCCAGGACCTGACACATCCAATTGATTAGGGGTGAGCAAAAACCGAACCGACCGATTTACCAAACCGAACCATAGCCGAAATTTAATTTCGGTTCGGTTATTTTCGGGTAATTCGGTTCAGTTCGGGTAAATTTCCTGCCAAATTCGGTTATATAATTTCGGTTCGGTTAATGATCTTATTTAACCGATTAACCGATTAACCGAAATATATGCAATTTTTTTTTGAATATTTTTATTACCCATTACCCAGCCCACTAAATATTTTTAGACTTGTTAGTTGGAGTGTTGTTTATGGTTATTGTCTATTTGTGTAATTGTGTTTAATGTATTTTCAAGCACTTCTATGATATATCATTTATGGATAATGGATTTATGGGCCAATTATTAAGCCCAATTTCACAAATGAAATGTATATAATATAGCAATCTAGTTATAAATTTTTAAAAACTTGGGCAATTATTAAGTCCAACAAAATGCATCACATTAACCGAACCGACCGAAAACCGAACCTAAATAATTCGGTTCGGCTCGGTTCGGTTAAAAGTTTTACAAAACAAAAAATCGGTTCGGTTCGGTTAATACATTAAAGTAGTCAAAAAATCGGTTTGGTCAAAAATTCTTAAAATAACCGACGATTAACCGATTGCTCACCCCTACAATTGATCGGATGGTGCACCCGATCGATCGGTTCTAGGTGACCATCTAGTTATTTCGATGTCCGATGGATCGAACCCTTTGTCCGATCAATTGGATGGCGGCGTTTTTCAAATAAACCCTATGCGGATTTCTTTCAACTCTGCCGTACCTATTCTACTCTTACCCAAAGTCTCCCACTCATTCCTAAAGCTATAAATAAGCCCCTGGCCTCTATTAGTCTCACTTCTCTCATTGTTCTAAGCCTTAGAAAATTTCCAGAGAGATTCCTCCACTCTAGAGAGCCATCTTTTCATCTATGTGTTGAAGCTTTCATCTTCTGAACCCGGCCCTTCCTCTACTTTCCAAGTAGATTTGTCTTGTGCAAGGAATGGAGATTCAAGTGTTGGAAAAGGTGAACGACATGGTCGTCAGCAAGATCAACGGCGCTCCTTAGGTTGTGGTCAACTGGAAAGGGTAATGAGTACATCATGTAACATTTGATATTCATAATTCTTGATCTTTTTGGACCGATGTTAGGTCCCGTGGTTTTTTTCCCCTGTTTAGGGTTTCCACGTAAAAACCGTGTGTCAATCTTTTTAGATAGTTTGTGGTTGATTCTTGGTAACTTAGATTTATTCTTATTTTTCATATAAAAATCTGTGTTGGGACCTTATAGAACCCTAGGGTTGCATCTAGATTGACCCTCTTGGTTTCTCAATTGGTATCAGAGCCCGTTCACACTTGTCTATTATGTGAGATCACCACAGTTTTTCTGATATGGAGTTTACAAGAGATGGAGCCTCAACCACCAAACCCCCATTGTTGGATGGATCTAAGTATGCCTATTGGAAAGTTAGAATGATTGCCTTTCTCCAGTCCATCGATGTGGAAGTTTGGACTTGTGTGGAATTGGGTTATACTAAACCTACTGTTGTTACTGATGGCAACATAACATTACCAAAACACATGCCACAATGGACCAAAGAAGAAAAACAGGCCTTTACCTTTAATAGTAGAGCACTGAATGTTATATTTAGTGGAGTTACACCCTCAGAGTTTCGTTGAATCTCTACTTGCGAAATTGCTAAGGAAGCTTGGGAGATTTTGGAAACCGTCCATGAAGGTGCTATTAATATTAAATAGGCAAAACTCCAAAAAATTCTACTGTATTTGAAACCCTAAAAATGGAAGATAATGAAACGTTTGATGATTTTAATGCTAAATTATCTGATATTGTGATTTCTAGTTTCTATTTGGGTGGGATTATTCCTGATCACAAAATAGTTAAAAAGATTTTAAGATCTCTACCTGAGAGGTTTGACCCAAAAGTAGTAGCAATTGAGGAGACCAGAAATCTAGACTCACTTAAGGTTAATTAATTGGTCGGCAATTTATAAAACTTTGAAGCAAATCTCAAATCGAGCAAGAAATCCAAAGGGATGGCTCTAGTGTCTTCCAAGTCTCCTATGGAACATGAATATGATTCTGAATCGGATACTGAGGACCCAGACCTTTGCTTTCTTTGTTAAAAAGTTTTTGAAAATCAATAAAAAAAAGTTGGAAAAATTCATTTAAAAATTACATGGGACAGAACAAGCCTACTTTCTCCTCCAAATCTAACTCTGGTCCCAAACATAAAAAAAATATTTCAAAAATCCCTCCAAAAATTACTCAATGTAATGAATGCAAAAGGGTTTGGTCACCATGCCTCTCATTGTGTCAACAGAACATACAGAAACCAAGGTAAGGTTCTGAACGTCACATGGGATGACGATTCAAATCAAGAAGGTAATGAGACTGATGAGCCTAAAAGCTCCTCTCCAGATCATGGTAAATTTATGGCTTCTATGGAAAAATATAATGTCTCTTCTGTGCGGGACATCTCGGATAAAGATTCAAAGTCTGATGATGATCTTGCAGAAAAACTTAACTATTTGTCGACAGTGAACAAGACTTGGTGGAAGCATACGAAAGTCTGCTAAAAGATTCTAAGAGAATGACTCAACTGAATGATGTTCTAAATGTAAAGTGGAAGACTGCAGAAAAAGAGAACTCAACGCTTAAAAAGGAATCGGAAGCAACTCAAGGTAAGGTATCTCAACTTGAAACACAACGTACAATTTTATCTAATAATTTGATTGATGCAGGTAATGAGAATACTGAAATAGTATGGTGAAAAGGCTTCAAAAGAGTTGGAAGCTTTGAAGAAAGAGTCGGCGGAATGCAAAGTTGAAAAGACAGACTCAGCTGGAAAACTCAAAATGGCAACAGCTGAATTATCAACTGCAAAGGGTTCCCTTGAGCCATGAACAAAGGCACGATGAAGTTAACTGAAATTCTAGGAAGCCAAAGGTACGATCACATAAAAACCGGAATTGGCTATGAGCATGGAGCATCCTCTTCAAAATCCACAGGTAAGTCTGTTTTTGTTAAAGGACGAACTAAGAATACTCCTTCCCCCATTGTTAAGATTGTTGCACCTGTAAATTTTGTTCCTCGCATAAATAATAACAATGGAAATCGTCCTAAATTTATTCCCATCTGTCACTTTTGCAGGATCAAGGGACACGTAAGACCTCACTGCAATAAATTGAGAAAGTAGAAAAGGAAGAACTCTTCCTCAACTCAAAAGGTCAAATCTAGAGAGGTCTGGGTTAGAAAACTTGACCTACACTGTTATGTGCCCCATATTGATATCTAGGCACAAAACTCATAGGTACGGTACACTGATTGTGGTTGCTCAAAGAATAATAAGATGAAACGGATTCTATCTAACAATGGGATTGACCAAAGGGTCCATGACTAGGAATTGTGACAAAAAGAAAGCCATTAAAATCTTGAAAAAGCGTCTTGAGCACACTAGGTTTGAATACTTTAGGAAATCTCTAGGCATATCTGCCTACATCACAAAATGTTGTTTACAATGAGATGAAGTCACAATTTGAGGGGTATATCTGCACCTGGATACAACTGTCGGACCAGACGACATTTTGCGTCATCTTTGTTAAAATATCTTACAAGACAGGGATAGTTGGAAATGTTTCTTAAAATATTAAGAATTCCATATTCTGTAAGTCCATCAATAAATCATTATACTAATGAACTACCATCAAATTTGCAATTAACATTTTCAGGGATTTCTTCAAATTGTAAATTCATTGGAGAAGGTTTGCTATAATAATTCTTTGTTTTTGAAGTATGAGTTTTGGGAGAGAATATTCTATTGATTTGAGGAATAGAAAAGATAGATTGATGTCAGAATCATCATTAGATTTATCTGCATTAGAGTCAGAGGAATTGGGAATTGTTGGTCCTTCGACAACCATATTTATTGATTTTTCTTTATCGAGTGGATCTGTTCTGAGGGAGATTTCATTTTTAAAATCAAGAGGTAATTTTAAAGTTTTTTATCTAGTGTTAATCTTGAGATGAAGTCAAAGCATAGTGCTGGAACTTCTCTTGTGATTTTAAATTGGGATGATGAACTTGATTATTGTTGAGATATTATATTTTCAATTCGTTCTGTTTGTGATTCAATAGTTTGTAAATAAAGATTTGTAAAATTATTTTGTTCTATTATATGAGATAGATGTTCTACAGTGAGCATTTTTGAGTTTAGATTTGGAATTTGTGCAACATTTTTAAATGGAATAGAATTCATTTTTTTATATTTTATTGTAGATGAAGGAGGGTGTACAGATTCGACTTTACCGTTGTCTGTGTCCCATGATTGTGTCGATTGATTAATTGTCACAATTGTTCATTTTTATTTATTTTTGATGAAAGCCAATCAAATAAAGGAATATTTCTTCTTTCTTTATTTATTTTTTCATACCATAATTCTTTTACTTGAGATCTTTCAAATTTAGAAAAGTTTGTAAAATACCATTTAGTCTTTGGATGCTTTAATAGATCTTGTTGAAGGTATTGTTTATCCATTATGAAATCATTTGTTTCTTCATTAGTTTCATGAATTAAAGAGATTGTATTTATTGAGGCATCAAAATCAGACTTAGGTAATCTGACTGATTGTATATCTTCTTTGTTTGTTTCTGAATAAACAGGAAAGGCTATTCTTAATAGATGAATAGAGGGTAATTTTGGAATTGATTTATTATGAAAGGTGGAAGGAGCGGATCTATAAGATCAAACTTCTGAAGGGATAGATCTTTTTGTGGATGAAAAGTATGATCTTGGTGTATTGGCAAAATTTATTGTTACTTTTCCATTTGGATGTTCAATAATTGATTCAACATCATCTTGAATTTGAGGGGTTTTTGGTTGAGCTTCTTCAAGCTCCCATTTGCTAGAAAGATGTACATCTTCCCAAGCTATGGCTTTAGGCTTGGTGACTTTATTTTTAAAATTTGTTAGGGAATTTCAGGGACAATTGTATTCATGACTTTATAATAAGTGCTGACACCAAAATTGTCACTTTGCCTCTTCAAGATCCAAAGAGCTACATGAAGTCGCAACCTGCCATAAATAGGCGATGCTACTTCCAAAAAACCAAATCTTGTCAGAATCAAACAAAACTGCAAGATCCTTCAAGACAGCCAAAAGAGGAGTACACAAGAAGTTTCAGGCCATTTCAAAATTATTTGGCCTAACTTCGCTTCTCCGGCAACTGAAAAGGATCTCCCGGCGGCGAAAGCATCGGAGACACCAAATCTTCGATCGGAGCCGATGGATGGTCTCAATATACATCCAAAAGGCTCCACGTCAAGTTCCGAGTCAAACCGACAACGTTTGACCCTATATCAACACTCGAACATCTAAATCAAGCCTCTCGGCGGCGAGAACCACCGAGACCATCACTCATCAGATAGAGCACACGGACGGCTCCAAAATGCTTACAAAGGGCTACACGTCAAATTTCAGGTCATTTCGACAACATTTGACCATAGCTTGACGCTCGGAAGCCAAATCAGGCCTCTCGGTGGCGAAGCTCCCCGGGACCATGGTTTCCAAGACAGAGCCTATGGATCATCTTAAAATGACTCCAATAGGTTCCCTGTCAAATTTCAAGTCAATCGGACATCGGTTGACCGCACATCAAACCGCGACATCTTCATCGCGATAAAAGCAAGTCTACTGGTGATAGGACCCCAAACGGCTTCAAAACTCAAACAAAATCCTATGATTGGTCTTATTTATTGCTCAGGAGGCTTCACCTCAAATTTCAGGTCATTCCAACATCGTTTGACCCAGTTTCAGCTTCAGACGGAAAATCGGCAGCTCTGCGCAACAAAGTCTTCGGCTTTCTCGGAAAATTGGAAAATTTGCAAAATAAAATGCAAGGATTCTCATCAGAATTTCTACAGGGAAATCATGCCAATAAATGATAAAAAATGTCAAGGAAAAATACAGAAGAAAAAAGAATCGAAAAACAGCAAAAACGGATACAAAACTGGACAAAAGGGGGAAAACCCCCTAGAGTCGCAGATCCCTGCGACCCTGGGGCCCGGGATCGCCCGGTGGGCCCCAGAAACCCCGTTTTTCACCGTTTTTTCGCGATTCGAAGCGTCCGGCCTCTGGTATTTTCCAAAATTCATACTTTTGAGACACCAAATCCTTTGACATCCGTCAAAAACATGGGTTAATCATCAAGAGTATCGAAAACAACATTGATCGCTACCCGGTCAACCAAAAAAAAGTGTGCTTTCTACCCAACCGATCGAGAAATCGACAGGACAGATGGTACCCGACCCGCTGTTGGCAACTAACACCTAAAGTTACATGGTCATCCGAGGTCGATCTACATGAAGATCTATCGATGATCATCGCCAGAAGAATCCCAAATGACGCGGCACGGCCCTCGACTCTTCAACTGCTCGGCAACCACTTAATGTGATTAGTTGACTAGCTTTATTACAGTCATTAATCCATTTCTTTGGACGGACCAATCAGAAGCAAGCATCCGGGAGTTACAAGTCAAGAGATTCATGGCATTTAACCCATGAAACTCCTCCCCTCATGGCGATTAAAGGCGATTAAATGCCCTCAATCTCCTCCGACCAATCAGAAGCCAAGAAAAAGGAGTTACAAAATAAAGAATTCAATCTTGTAACTCCTCCCTTCATGTAGCTTTATGACAATTAAGGCTCATAAACCCTCCTAAATGGCTACCTAAAAGCTTATAAATAGGAGAGCATTCCAAAGAAATCCAGATCGGAAAAAACAAAGAGATCATCGGAAAAACGAGACAGATCCCAGATCAGAAAAAAGCACAGAAATTCAGAGAAAAAAAAGAGAGAAAACTCTACGGAAGTCCACATATGGCTTACGACCGTCAATCTGAACGGGTCCCCCACAATCTCCTGAGAAGTTAGATCCTCCTTTTCTTGCTTTTCATTATAGTTTGTATTTTTTAAAGAGACAAAAATCATAACTCTTGCCTTTCATTATTGACAAGGATTGTAAATCAGCTATAAATGCCAAAAATCGGCTATAAACGCCAAAAAATCGACTATAAATGCCAAAAAAAATCGCCTTTCACGGCAAATCAAGGAAATGTCTCTTTTCTTAAATATATGTGCAATGGAAAACTTGAAAGAAGTTGATTTCCTTTTTACTTGCAAAGGTTGATCTTCGGATCACCACTTGCAATTCCAAGTAAAATAGAAAATCTGGCACACCCACACAAAAGAAATGTTGATGCACGCCCTTGCCCCCCGGTTACGAAAGGGTCGGACCCAACGGACTCCCACGTCCACCGACCTCGGTAGGACCAGGCGCAGGAGCGCGGTCCATCAAGCTGGCACCACCCGGTGGGACCCGTTCATTGAGAACACGATGCTAGAAATGAAATATTTGCATATCATATCTATTGCTATATGCTTATACTTCTTTTCTTGATTCTTTGGCTACTTTTTGATTGGTGGCCATGTTGGATTCCGCATCTAAAAAAAATGAGATGAGATTTTTTGAAAATTTCTAATTCTTTGAATTTATTTCCACTTTTTCTCTTTTCAAAAAAAAATCAGATTTTTCATTTTGGATTCAAAATTGAGAAACCTTGATCCTTTCCTATCGTTCATCGCACTTGCAGAAATGTTGAGCCTGTTCGACTAAGGTTTTGGGCCATCGTTTCTCTTCGATGAGTTCATTAAAGATCTAAAAAAAAAAACAAAAAAATCAGATTTCTCATTTTGGATTCAAAATTGAGAAACCTTGATCCGTTCCTATCGTTCATCGCGCTTGCAGAAATGTTGAGCCTATTCGACTAAGGTTTTGGGCCATCGTTTCTCTTCGATGAGTTCATTAAAGATCTAAAAAAAAATCAGATTTCTCATTTTGGATTCAAAATTGAGAAACCTTGATCCGTTCCTATCGTTCATCGCGCTTGCAGAAATGTTGAGCCTATTCGACTAAGGTTTTGGGCCATCGTTTCTCTTCGATGAATTCATTAAAGATCTAAAAATATATATATATAAATAAATAAAACAAAAAATCAGATTTCTCATTTTGGATTCAAAATTGAGAAACCTTGATCCGTTCATATCGTTCATCGCGCTTGTAGAAATGTTGAGCCTGTTCGACTAAGGTTTTGGGCCATCGTTTCTCTTCGATGAGTTCATTAAAGATAAAAATATATATATAAAAAAAAACAAAAAAAAAGACATAGACAACTAAGGTTAAACCAATTGTGTTCTTTGATCATGGTTGATTCAAGAAAAGCCTTGTCCAGAGTGTGGAGACAACTTGACTGTTCTAGGCTATGGTCCTCCAAACGGGTTCATTAAGTAATCCTACCCTTACTTGGGGGCAATTCTATCAATCAAGATTTCATAAGATCGGGTTAGGAGGCCTATGTGTACTCTCTCGTCTTTTAAATAATTTTTTTTTCAAAAATAAAATTTTTTAAAAATAAAAATTTTAAAATATAAAAATATAAAATATAAAAAAAATTTCAAAAAAAAATATAAAAAATAAAAAAAAAGATTTTTTTTTAAAAAAAGAATCTTCAAAAAAAAAAAAACTTCCGTCATTTGGGTTTATATTGGAGAAATCTTGGTCTTCTCCTTTCTGAGCACTGGCGCTCGCGGAAATCGCTGAGCCCGTGTTCAAATTGGAGTGCCTTTTGCTCTCTTTGATGAACCCGATATTGGCCTTTAAAAAAAAAACTCGTCATTTTTGGATTCAGATCCGAGAAATTATGGTTCATTTCTTTCTGAGCACTGGCACTCGCGGAAATCGCTGAGGCCGTGTTCAGATCGGAATACCATCTGCTCTCTTTGATGAATCCAATCTTGACCTTTCAAAACAGAGAATCTCATCTCATGGATGCGGTCTCAAAACATTTGTGTCTAGCGGTACTAGTACGCCCTTTCAGGGTCTACTGTATTGCGACCGGCACATTTGTAACTCCAACTTTATATTCTTCTTACCTCGAGCAAGCTCTGCTTCTCGATAAGTCGAATTTAAGTTCACAATTGCTTCTAGCAGTCACTGGGACGCTCATTCTGGGCTTACCATTCCTGCGATCTAAACAATTGTACCCTCTATGGCGTTTTGCCTTCTTCATATTGCTTGGGTCATCTTCCTCGAGCAATTTGAAAAAACAAAACCATAGAACTTCCCATTTATGATCATTATATTCTTGTGATTACTAATGGATGTGGTCTTGTTTCATAAACTTTTCGAAAGAAAAACTAATAATGGCAGCATCGCTTACCATTACTTTCGATGAAAGCAAGCACCAACTCATGCTTCAACAGAAGCAAACTACGCGCACCTACAAGCGCCCCATCAGTTGCTGAAGCGTCAAGTCCCTCGGTAACTCTCTGAGCTCCGGGTCGACCTCGACTCCCCGGACTATTGTCTTTGGGACGCTGGGACCATTCCCACTTCCCGAGAAACAAACTGCTCCTTCCAAGAAGCAGAAACTCGCCTCTCAACGTGTCACTACCGTGACACCAAAGGCGAGAACCAGAAGGCCCGAAGCCCATGGCAGCCCCACGAAGCCTCGACCAGCAAACGACCAGGTCTATCCCAAGACTGGGTCCCCAAGACCTTCACCAAAACAGAGAAGGTCCCAAACATCTACCAAGCCAGCATTCCTGGCCCCACTCAAGGAGAACCAGTTCTATCCTCTTGCTTACATGAAAGAGGAGAGACCCATCTCCAACCTGACTCCCAAGTCAAACCAGCATGAGCCGGCTTGTTCCTACAAGCCCAAAATCAGATCATGCATCACAAGGCCTCTGCAAGCACCTGCTAAGGCCTACAAACCCGTAGTTCGACCCTTCATCTCTACAGGGGCCGAACTCCAAAATTCAAAGCTTCGCTGCAACAGGCGAAGGACAGGGTTCGCATCCTGTCTTTGCCCAGCTACAAAGAAGACAGGCTCGGCTGCTGCACCTGAGGGAGCACATCCTTCGTCGTCAAAGCCCAGCCAGAGCTGACCGAAGCTCAAGTTGCTCGTCGTATACGCCGCCGCGCGTCGTATCGGCAAAAGAGACTAGAGAAGCAAAGGACCCAGCCTCTTACACTTCAAGTCTCTCCCAAATGGGTCGAAAAAAAAAGACCCAACCAAGTTGCTGCCGTCCATATGGTTGGAAAAACCAGAAGGCGCCAAAAGTCAGCAACAAAAATCCATGTCCGACGTCCGATGACCCGTAGCGTCTCCAGGACAAGAAGACATTCAGAAGAATCCCCTGCTCCTTCAAGCAAAGGACAGCATAGTGATCCTTCCTCAAGCTCTTCTTCAAAAAGAATGAGTCCCAGCTCAGTCACCAGGACAGTTTTCTTCATTCGAATCACGGAGGATGAACGTCTTGGCTACAAATTCTGAGCCACCACCCCGCAATCCACCTCAAGATGATGCGATCACCCACATCCAGCAGTTGGAACAAGGCCAGCAGAGGATTGAAACTCTGATGGAAAACCTTCTCCTCGCCTTTCAAAATCAGGCGAACAATGAACCTCCTCCGAATCATCAAGACGATGAGGTAAATGGAGAAGAAAATGAGTCACGCGCCCTTACCAAAAAGGACGTAAACAGTATCCTCGCAAAAGCAAAAGAAGAGGATATACTCAAGGAGCATGGGATCAAGCCACCATATCCCTTATGGATGGACTCGGTCCCGTTCCCCACCAAATTCAAGCATCCTACTCTCCAAACATATACGGGGAAAGGATCAGCCAGACAACACGTCATCCACTTCAAGATCTTGACGGGAGCTATCGCGGATCAAGATGCACTCAAGATCCGCCTCTTTGCAAGTACCCTAAAAGGTACGGCCTTTTACTGGTACTCCACTCCTCCGGAGGACTCCATCCAAAATTGGGATATGCTAGAGACATGCTTCCGAACTCACTTCAAAGGTGAGGATCATCTCGCTACTATGGCTCAGCTTTGCAGCCTAAAGCAAGGGGGAGAATGAGTCAACATACGACTTCATTCACAAGTTGAAAGCAATGGCATACAAATGCTCTGATGTATTGCCACAAGCGTCGCTAGTCGACATCTGCCGAAACAACATGAGAGCTAGAATCCGCTCCATGATAATCGGCAACAAATCAATAAACCTGGGAGAACTCCTAGAAGCTTCCATGGAAGCTGAAACAGTGATTAAAGACCTCAATAGTCAGAAATCATCAAGAAAAGAGCCAACCGCCATTGCAACCTCTAAACCAAAGAAGAAAGAGGTCCTCAATGTGCAGACCAAGTCAGCTCTTCAGCCACCAAAGAAAGCTGAAAACAAACCTGCGGGTAAGAGACCTGAACTCTCAGATGCCTTCAAAGAACGAGTAGAGAAGAAATACCCGTTTAATGAAGATGTTGATGAAATCTTCGGGGCTCTTGTGGCAAACGGCAAACTCACCTTGCCTGAACCAAAAAGACCGGGTGATGTTGCCAAAATTTACGATCCTCGGTACTGTCCATACCACCAGATGATCTCGCATCCTCTCATTCAATGCTTCGTTGTGAGGGAGAAAATAAACGAGATGTGGAAAAACGGAGTCATCACCTTTGACAAAAACTATGGGCCTGCCTCCGTCAACATGGTGACATGTGGACAAACATCAAAATCACCGAAGAAGAAGATCACTACTTCCTTCAAGGTGATAAACTCAATCCAAGCGTCCGAGGAACTGGTTCCTTACCCGACACCAGACGGACAACCCATATGGGTACATCCCGATCTCCTGGAAGATGAAAATTGGGAGGTCGTGAATATGAAGCCTATAGCTCAACAGCGAAGGCAGGCTAGGAAGCATCTCCTCAAGCTCAAACGGCAAGAGAAGACCCAGCCAAAACAGCAAGTCAAAGAAAAGGCAGAGGCTTCCTCTACCGCTTCACTGGAGGCAACAAAAACATCCCTTCCAGAGACTTCAAAGGGGGTAAGAAAATTCACTCTCAGTGATATCATGCCACCTCAATTCAAAGAAGCCACGCGGGAGGTATCATACTCTTGCAATTCGGTAGTTGGATTCTCCATTGATGGATACGAGTCCAGCGACACCGATGATGGATTCGAATCCAACTACACAGACGAGTGGGAGGAGTCCCTTGAAACAGGAGAATATCTTTCCGATGAAGAATGGGTTCCTGAGACTCATCTTATGCCAGTAATATGGTATAACCCTCTACAGCCACAAGGATCCTGGTCTGATGATGAAGAAGACCAAGAGGCTGTACAAGAAAATGTTGCTGACCCAGCACCTCTCATTACTCCAGTGGAAATCAACCATGTTGAGCACAAAGAGTTGATGAAGAAGAAGATTTGGCTCCCATGCCTGATCTTGAAGAATATGCAAGGATCTTGCAGCGTCTCGCTCTAGAACAAGAGCAAGAACGCGTCAACGAGCCTCCTCGCAATCCAGAGCCTGAAGTCCTTGAAGACCATCAGGTACATCCTCCCTTAACTCCTGAAAATGGAGAAAATTGCTGGATAGACGATCCTCTTACATCCGAGGATGAGTCTGACTCCGATCAGGCGACGTCTCCCGTCAGAGCTTCCTGCAATGTGATAATTCGGGATTATAGCTCTTCTGAAGCATCGTCTGATGAGAGCACTTACACTCCGGCGACGCCTAGCAATGTATCTTCTGGGGCCACATCGTCTCACGTGACTTTCACTGAGATGACACCCTCTCAGGTTTCTTCTCCTGAGACTGTGACTTCAAAGTTCACACCCTTCCTGACTGAAGATTTCCCAGCTATTGATGCTTGGGACGATGAATTAGTCAACAAAGAAGAAAGGTTGCTGGATGCTGTTCAGGACTTGTTCCTGGAAAATGCTCTGTGCAACACAATCACTGAGGATGGCAACTCTGCTACTGATACATCCTCAGCAAATGAAAAACGACAGCCTCTTGATCCTGAAGACAATCTTCCAAACGAAGACCCTTCTCAAGAAGCTCTCGAAGTTGCTAGAGGCACCCGCTCTGGCCGGTATTACCACAAAAGTTACAACCAATCTTCCTTTACATATGTAAATCCTTCGGGAAAAGATGTTGTAAGCGCCCCTAGTGGCAACAATGATGAACATGCAGGCCCTAAGGAGCCTTTCAAGTATGACTCGATTGAACACTTCAAGCACATACTTGCACGTCTGCACATCCTAGATTTGTTGCGAATGTCTCCGCACACTCGTACCACTTGTGAGTCCTGGATCCTTACCCTAGAGGGGGGGTGAATAGGGTGAGGTACTAATTAGTGACCAATTATGACCAATTTTAATTTCTTTACAATAACTAGTCACAAGTGATGATTGACAACCAAAATGCGGAAGCTTACATAAACACAATCACCACATAGCATGCACCATCACACAATCATTTATAGTGGTTCGGCCTCAATGCCTACATCCACTACCGGCTTGTGTTCCTCACACCCCACCGGATTTCCACTATGTATGCTTTTCAATAGGCTAAGTAATAACCTTTACAACTATGCTTTTCTAGGCTAAGCAATAACCTCTTACAACTATGCTTTTCTAGGCTAAGCAATAACCTCTTACAATATGCTTTTCAAGGCTAAGCAATAACCTCTTCAACCAAAAGGTTGGTTATCTCTCTAAGTAGTGTCTATAATACACTTGATGGAGATTACAATTTTGGCTCAATACATTGCCTCTTAAATAGGCGGATATAAAAGTGGAAATCTAATTCATACAAACACTATATGAATGCAAAGATGTATGCTCAAAGTGTATGCATGATGTCCTCAATCAATTTGAAAATAAAAGCTCATAAATGTATGCCAAAGGCTAGAAAGTTTTAGCTCAAAACATTTATGATTGAGGAAATGCTAATCACATGTTAAAAGTAACTTGTAAAAGACATACCTATGTATTCTAAACAAGTTGTGAAAATCAAAGAACAAAACATGTGATGCATATGGATTTCAATCAAATTAACAATGAAGCTTAATGTATGTTTAAAGCATTTGAAAGAGTAAAACATACAAATAAATTTGATTGAAATTAAGGGTCAAAACACATGTATTTAAAAATACAACTTGAAATGATATACCAATAAATGCTAAACAAGTTGTAAAACTTTAAAACAAAATACATGTGATTTGTGAAGTTGTTGAATCCAAAACATAAGATAGATTTGAAAGAGATTTTCTTATGATGAAAAACAACAACCAAAGATTCAACCAAGTATAGGAATCATGTTACATATGATTTCAAAGATGATTCCAAAACAAGATTCACATAGATATACCAATTAGAGTCCTACTTGATTTGAATCATGGTGGTGCATCCAAAACAATGAATCAATTCAAAAACATAAATATGTTAAGGACACAACAAATCATAGTTTAACATGCTAAAAAAGATTTACCAATAAATAGAGTAGAGCATGAAAACATATGATTAGGAAAAGCAAGCTTACTTGAATGATTTAACTCTTAATTCCAAGCTTTAGCTTTCCTTAATGACCCTTAGTATTCCTTAGCCCATTCCCCTTTCTTTTGCTTCAAAATGCCTCAAGAAGGGCTTCAAAAATCATCACAAATGGCTAAGGAATGAGTTTCTTTTTATAGAAAAAGTGGTCCAACGGCTCCTTGTCGGTCGACCCACAGGTTGTTGTCGGTCAACCGACACCTGAACGGTCAGATTCCAACGGTCAAGAAATTTTCCATCGTGCAGGTGTGGGTCAGCCGATAGGAACCGACAAGCTGACCGACAGTACAATTTTGTTCAAAAAGCAGCTCTCTAGAATTCTAACCGAGAGGCTTTCGGTCAGCTTCTGAACCATGGTCGGTTAGCCGACACCTGACCGACATGCTAACCGACAGTGTGGCTAAAATCCCAACTTTTGCACATTTTAAAGTATTTTCATGTAGGGATTTTTGGGCCACTAAACCAAGCTTGGAAAGATGATTTTAAATCATCTAAGTGCTTTTAAAATCATGAAACATAAAAAGCCAAATATAATTTGAAACTTTAAAACATAGGCTAGCTTTATTTATAAATATTCTTTTAAAAAACAAATGCATCCAAGAGTTAAATCCAAAACATGCACAAACTACAAGATTTACAATATTTAAAAACAATGCATGTAGAAAATCAGATTTCAAGATATTTAACTCAATGCTTGTGTGAAAAATCATGAGATGCTAAAATGATAATGCATCCATTAAATTGCAATACACAAAATTCCTAACAATAATCTCATCTCAGAATTACAAATGCTGAATGAGGATGTCGACAAACATGCCCCGCAAGTCCTCCAAATTGAAATGGATTACCGGGTCAAAAACTCAGAAGCCTCCTCAAAGGGAGAAAAGAAGAAAACTGAGGGATCATGCATTGAATGCCTCTCGGTTAAAAAAGCAGCCAGTGCAACCATCGCCTTCACAAAGGACAACCTCCTACTTGGTGAAACCAGGCACAACCGACCCCTGTACTTCACAGGGTACATCAAGGAAATGCCTATGCACAGAGTTCAGATCGACCCAGGTTCTGCACTCAACCTCATCTCCACATCGGCTCTCGAAGAGTTGGGCATCCCACCCAGCAAGCTGAGCCACACATCTGTATCTATCTTTGGATACAATGGGAGTACTCAAAGGCCTATCGACAAAATCAGGTTCAAGTTGCAGATCGGTGATCTTATTTCTGAGGTCACTGTGTATGTAATAAAAACCCCTTCATGCTACAACATCCTTCTCAGATGCCCTTGGATCCATGAGAATGGTGTTGTCCCTTCAACTCTACATCAATGCATCTAGTTTGTTGGCGACGACGGCATGATACATTGAGTCTTTGCGGACAAAAAACCCTTCAAAGGTAAAGAAGTCCACTTTGCAGACTCACAAATGTATGAAGGTGAAAAAGAAGAAGAGGAGAAGCACACAGCACCCTTTGCCGAAAATCCCCAGAAAGATAAAGGCAAAGCTCCTCAACAATCACCGGAAGAAAACAAACCATCCGGTAAATCCGAAGAGAGCATTCAAACTCCCTTCATCATCTCCCTCAAACCTTCAAAGCCTTTGGTCATCGCAACTAAACTGAAGAAGGCAAAGCAAAAGCCTGGGGGCAAATTTGTTGTCTCTTTCGTGTCTATCATGCAAGACACGGATTCGGATTCAGAGCCAGAAGATGACACATCGTCAAGCCAAGCTGACACTCAGCAAGTTCAGCCTGCTCTTACTCCAATGGAGACAACTTCTGACATAGAAGATCCTACGTCAGCTTCCTTCGTTGTTCCAGCAACTTCAGCAAAGGAAAAGCCGATCTTCTTCCATAGATCAGATGCTTCTTCATCAAACTCTATGCTTGAACCTTTCGAAAATAAAGGTATGCCTCAACTATCCTTATATAGTTCTGTGGCACAAGCGATTATGAAGAAAATGGTCTATGACGCTCAAAACCCAGTCGGTTTGGGAGAAGGACGCGGTATTCTCATGCCATTGGGGCCCGTCTTGACCAAAAGCCAGCTGGAAGATTGGAGACTCTACGGCTATGTAGAAAAGTCTTCACACGGGTTAGGGTATGATCCCGACACTCCCCTGAGACAGTTGACACAAAGGCTTAAAAGTCAATATACTGACCAAGCCTCAACATCTCAAGTCCATGAAGACATCGATCTCCCTGGATATCTCTTCGATGAGTCACCTGATAAAGATCCAGGAAGCTCATCCAATTGGCACGATTTCTCCGAAAATGAAGAGGAGTTGTCCGATGGCACAGACGTGTGGTCTTCTAACCCAGAAGAACCCTCATCTCCAAAAGAAGTAACCTACTTCGACCCGGTTTCAACAGGTGATTGGGATTATCTATTAGCAAGCCTTGGGAAAATTACCGATCAAGAAGACCCGTGGAAAGGAACAAAACCTTGGTCTGGAAATGCCTTTGAAACCCCAGAAGGTTTCGTTGAGCTGGAAGCCTCCGAAAATATTGTGGAGGAACCACCTTCGAACCTTCCAACAGAAGATCATGTTCAAAAGATAGACTTGGGAACACCAGATAACCCACGTCCTGTATTCATAAGCAAGAATATAAAGGATGATGAGTTACCCGAGTATATCGCCTTTCTTCGTGAGTTCGTTGATTGCTTTGCATGGTCTTACGCTGAAATGCCTGGCTTAGACCCCAAAATAGTGGTTCACAAACTCAATCTTCAAGAAGACATCAAGCCTGTCAAGCAAGGCCAAAGAAGATTCCGTCCAGATTGTTAGAGTGTTTATTTTGTTGTAATTTGATTGGATGCATTCATTGTCTCATCTTGATCTCTCTCTCATTCATGTTTTCCTTCTTAGGATCCTCTTGCATATCTTTCTATCATAAGCTTTGTTTTTACTTGGAAAATCTTCAGATCTTTGCGTTTTCTGCTTGCACATTCTGTCGGTCCATCTGTCGGCTCTCATCGGTCAGCCAACACAAGAACCGAGCCCAGCCGATAGATCGTCGGTTCCAGTTCCAGAGAGCTTCAACTTTCAAATCTTCTCTGTCGGTCAGATCTTCGGCTCCTATCGGTCAACCGATAGTGCTTAAATCTCTAGACCGAGAGTTCATCGGTCCCAACATCAGAAAGCTTCATTTTTAGCCTTTTTGCTCTATCGGTTCCTAGGTCGGTTCCTAGGTCGGTCGACCGATGCTGTCGGTCAAACCGACAGGTGTTTCTTGGTCAGCAATTTTTTAAAAAATATAGCCGTTGCGTATGACCGTTAGGCTATCGGTTGACCGACACCAAGTTGTCGGCTAGCCGATAGCTATCCGTTGGGAACACTTTTTCTATAAAAAGTGACTTTCTCTTTGGGGAAAGTTGCTGATTTTTGAGAACTTTTGAGCCAAAAGGAGAGGAGCTTTTCAAGAACTTTTCAAAAGGGATTATGTAAGCATGTCATCTTTTCAAATCTTTGATCTTTAAAATGGGTGTGCTTTCTAAATCTCTACCTCTATTTCACGCTTAGGCTTTTAATCTTTGTTTTCTTTTAAGCATGATCAAAGTGTTAGTCCTCTTCTAAAGATGTTGTTTCTTTTCATAACATGCCTTGATCTTTGAAAAGTATGTGCATTATGAAATCAACGTATGTCTTCTCATTCACATTTGTTTTTGAACATTAACTTTCAAAACTATTGTTTTAAGTTTGATCTTTTGACAAACCATGTGTTGAGTAATACAACTCTTTCTCTTACATTTGATTATCATCCTTTGCATTAATTGAAGTTACATCCTTTTAAAAGAGAAAGTGAGCTTTCTAGTTCATGCATTAGTCATAAACATTATCATTCATATGCATGCTTCTAGTAGTATGTTATCATTGTCCATTCAGCCTATCTAGAGGCAAACCACTGTGTTTAATTTGTTCTCTTACCAATGCACAAATAGGCATTTCACTTAAGAGAAAAATCAATGTTGTAAAGGTTGGTGCTTAGCCTTGAAAAGCACATATTGTGTTGTAAAGGTTCATGCTTAGCCTTGAAAAGCATAATGATGAGGTTGTAAGGTTTGAGGTGATCCTAAACCTTGAATTGACTAGTGAAATCTGGTAAGGTTACCGGGAGTGAATGTAGGCAACTTGGCCGAACCACTATATTTGATTGTGTTATGGTGATTTGTGTTTACCTTCCTTTTTATGATTGTTGACCTTTTAATCGGGTATGAGCTTGATTAAAGGATGTATTTGTCTTTTGAATTTGTATGTTTAACTTAGAAACTCTCTCTTTTATGAAGCTAGCTTACTATCATCAAAGCATAAGACACCTAATAATCAAAATGTTCAGAAGTGGCCTAAATTTTTAATAGCATCCTATTCACCCCCCCCCCCCCTCTAGGATTCGATCTTGGTCTTTCACAGATGTGATGGATAAAATTGAACAAGAAGTTCAAAAACTCAAAAGCGTCGGCTTCATCCGTGAGGAACAAAGAAAAACGGGCAGATCAGGGTCTGTATTGACTATAGAGACCTGAACGGCGCATGCCCTAAAGATGAATTTCCGCTCCCCATACCAGAGGTAATGATTGATAATACCTGTGGATTCGAGCGAATGACATTCATGGATGGTTTCTCTGGCTACAATCAGATAAAGATGCATCATGAAGATGAAAAACATACATCTTTTCGGACCCCATTTGGCGTGTATTGCTACACTGTCATGCCATTTGGTCTGAAAAATACTGGTGCCA
This sequence comes from Litsea cubeba, assembly GCA_012931725.1. Classification (NCBI taxonomy): domain Eukaryota; kingdom Viridiplantae; phylum Streptophyta; class Magnoliopsida; order Laurales; family Lauraceae; genus Litsea; species Litsea cubeba. The sequence continues at coordinate 22,714,143 of CM022951.1, read as the reverse complement.
CATATCAGAGGGCTATGATGAAAATATTCCAAGATATGCAGCACAAGACGGTTGAATGTTCCATTGATGACCTCGCCGTCAAAAGCAAAAGAAAAGAAGATCATCTCGAAAACCTTCGAGAAGTCTTCCTCCGGCTTCGCAAACACAAACTGCGGATGAATCCTTTGAAATGCTTTTTCAGCGTCTCGTCGGGTAAGTTCCTCGGATTCTTAGTTCGGAAAGCTAGAATAGAACTTGACCCCATAAAAGTCAAAGCCATTCTAGAAATGCCCTCTCCAAGAACCTTGAGAACTCAAAGGGCTTCAAGGGAGATTGGCCTACATCAGACGGTTCATCTCCAATCTATCGAGGAAATGCCGTCCATTCTCCCGGTTGATGAAAAAAGGTGTAAACTTTGTCTGGGATGCTGATTGTGAAGCTGCTTTCCAAGACATCAAGTCATACCTGACAAAACCTCCAGTGTTAGCTGCTCCTACCACTGGAAAACCATTCATCTTGTACACAAGAGCCCTTGATCACTCTTTGGGAGCTCTGGTTGCGCAAGAAAATGATCAAAGAAAAGAAGCTGCTCTATATTACCTCAGCCGCATGCTAGTAGGTGCAGAGCATCGCTACTCTCCAGTCGAAAAAGAATGTCTTGCAGTAATGTTTGCCGTACAAAAGCTGCGTCACTACTTGCTTTCCAACACAGTATACCTGGTCTCGAGGGTCAACCTCTTGAAGGTCCTTGTCACAAAGGCAGGTTCTCTCAATGCTCGACTGGCAAAATGGTCCATCCTTCTGTCACAATTTAATATTAGGTATGTACCACAAAAGGCAATCAAAGGGCAAGCTCTAGCGGACTTCCTCGCAGAGCATCCATTGCCTAAAGATTCTCCGCTCAGAAATGATCTCCCAGACGAACCAGTCTACAATGTGGAGACTTTTTCGCAAAATGCTTCCTGGGACATGTACTTTGACGGTGCAACCAGGACAAATGAAAAAAGACAGCTAATCTCGGGAGTTGGCATCCTCTTTGTTAGCCCCGACAAATACATGATTCCACACGCATTCTCACTACTGGAACCATGCACAAACAATGCAGCTGAATATAAAGCTCTGATCCTAGGATTGGAACTCGCCATCGAATCCGGTATCACCATGCTGGAAGTCTTTGGAGACTCTCAACTGATCGTCAACCAGATGAATCAAAAATTTGAAGTCAGGAAGCCAGATTTACTGCCTTACTACAACAAGACACAATCACTTCTGCAAAAGTTTGACATCTGTCACACCACCCACATTCGTAGAGGTGAAAACATACGTGCAGATGCCCTAGCTGGACTTGCCGCATCCATGGCAATCCAGGAAGGGGAAAACATGCAAATCACAGTGTACGAAAGAAGAATCCTTCCTCCTCTTAACACACACCAAGCTGTTGCTGAATGCCACCAAGTGGTTGGAAGTCGGATTTCAATCCTTCAAACTTCAATCGGCGACTGGAGGGATCCGTTCATTGATTACATTATGTTCGGAATCCTACCTAAAGATCCAAAAGAACGGGTAAGCATCCAAAGGCGAACCCCAAGCTTTCATTTGGATATTCCTTCAAAAATCTTTTACAGGAAATCCTTCAACGGAGTACTTCTATGCTGCTTACCACAACAAAAGGCTGAAGAAACACTTAAAGAAGTTCATGCTGGTCTTTGCGGAGCTCATCAGACTGGTCCCAAGCTCAATGATCAGATAAAAAGGTTAGGATAATACTGGCCTACCATGGTAGCTGACGCAATGCAATTTGCTAAGCGCTGCCAACAATGCCAAGTTCATGGAGATTACATTCACATGCCTCCAGATTGGCTGCATCCTACAACGATCTCATGGCCTTTCGAAGCCTGGGGTATGGACATCATAGGTCCTATTTCTCCCCCTTCGAGCAAAGGTCATCGCTTCATCTTCGCCGCTACGGATTATTTCTCCAAGTGGTCAGAAGCATTTGCGTTCAACGAAATGAAGACCTCATCAGTCCTTCAGTTCCTGCGCACTAACATCATTTGTCATTTCGGCATACCCAAAAGATTCGTCCATGATAACGGACCACAATTCCGGGATCATCGATTCTACAGGTTCTGCGACAAATACAAAATCCAAAGCTGTCCTTCGACTCCATACAATCCGGCAGCAAACGGGTTGGCAGAAGCTTTCAACAAGACACTCTGTAAAATCCTCAAAAAAAAAATGGTCTCTAGTCACAAAAGAGACTGGAGTGACAAAATGACTGAAGCTTTGTGGGCCTATCGAACCACCGTTCGAGGACCAACTCATAGCACACCATTCTCCTTGGTCTATGGATGCGAAGCTGTCGTGCCCTTGGAAGTACAAATTCCTTCCTTGAGGGTATCCTTGCAAAATGACATGACTCAAGAAAGCAATGTCAAATTGCGACTCCATGAGCTGGACAATCTCGATGAGAGACGGCTCGAAGCTCAACAAAGCATTGAACTTTACCAAGCACGCATGGCAGGATCTTTCGATAAAAAAGCCAGGCAACGCGCCTACAAAAAGGGTGACTTGGTCCTTGCGGTAAAAAGACTAATGGTCTTCGCTCACAAGTCCAACGGCAAATTTGAGCCAAAATGGGAGGGACCCTACGTCATCAACAAGGTTTTCTCCAATGGCGCATACGCACTCCTAAACATCTCCAATGGCGACAGATGTATGCTGCCCATCAACGGCAAGTTCTTAAAGCGGTACTACCCTTGAAGACTTACCCAACTGGGTAAGAGCAATGCCTTTACGGCCAAAACCGGTTTCCAAGTACACGCTCGCTAAACCCACCTTTTTTTAGAATTTTCATATCAAATGTTGAAATTTCTTGAAATTTAAACAATGCTTACTTCCATCGTTTCATTGTTCAAAAAATCCAAGTTTAGGAACCTTTCCCTAACTTGACCAAAATTTTCAACCCTTGAACCCAAAATTCATAGTTTGAAACAAAATCCGGATTTAGGGATTTCCACCCTAGTCCACCTTGCCTTTTACCGCCAAAATGGTTTTAGGTCAAAACTTATGACCCTCGTGTATTTAAACAAAAAAAAATGGTTTTTTCCAAAAAACCGCGGGGAAGCGACGCTTAGTCGATACTCGCACAAATCGAAAGCATACGAACCACGTTCGACACTTCCAAAATTGCAGGGAAGCGACATTTCGTCGATACTTGCAAAATCCAAAACCGTGGAGACGCAACATTTCAGTTGATATCCACAACCCAAAATTCAAAGGTTCAAAAAAAAAAAACCTAAAAACCGTGGAGACGCAACATTTCAGTTGATATCCACAACCCAAATTTCAAAGGTTCGAAAAAAACCTAAAAAACCATGGAGACGCAACATTTCAGTTGATATCCATAACCCAAAGGTTCGAGAAAACCACAAATTTCAAAAATCGTGGGGAAACGACATCAAGTCAGTACCCGCAAAACCAAAATTTTTGAAAAGCAAGGATGCGACATTCCATCGATACTTGCACCCAAATCCGCGAGGATGCGACATTCCATCGATACTCGCAACCGAATGAGCAAGGATGCGACATTCCATCGATACTTGCAAGAACATTCAGCAGGGAGGCGACTTTTAGTCGATACTTGCATTTTTGAAAACCAAACCGGCTATAAATGCCACAAAAATGGCTATAGATGCCACCAAAACAGGCTATAAATGCCACAAACCGGCTATCAATGCCACAAAACAAAACCGGCTATCAATGCCACAAACAAAAAAATTGGCTTTCAGAAAAAAACCCGGCTATCGATGCCACAAAACAAACCGGCTATCAATGCCACCAAAACCGACTATCAATGCCACAAATCGGCTATCAATGCCACAAAAAAGCTGGCTCTCATGCCAAAATCGGCTTCCATGCCACAAGCAAAAATCTGGCTTCCATGCCAAAACAATCACCTGACAAAAGATTTTCACAAAATGACAAGCTTTTGATCAAATCCCATTTAGCAATTACTTTTATCACAAAAAGATTTTAGTGAGCATAGGGAAAACAAAAAAACAGGCATCCCATTTAGAAATTACTTTTATCACAAAAAGATTCAAGTGAGCGTAGGGATAACAAAAAAAAAAGAGTACTAAAAATACATGTGGTACCAAAAAAAAAGAGAAAGTGTTCACAAACACTACAAAAAAAAAGTACCAAAAAAATACAAGTGGTACTAAAAAAAAAAGAAGAAGGATGGTTTCCGTTAAAAAAAAAAACAGGAGCTCAATCAAAAATGGTCTCCAGCCAAGAGTTCAGCTCCTCAAGCAAACTTTTGGCCTCAGCCGTCAGGGATTCCAAGGCACGCTTCTTCAGGAACTTGCCATGAGATGCTGGGGTGGGTTGAAACCCTTCTTTCGCACCAGGAAGTTTCCCTTGAGCAGTTTGCCATTGTTTGTTCTCTTCAGACTTCCTTTTAAGAAATCGATGGGCATCTGCAACCCGGCGAATCAGAGCACTCTCCCTATCACGAGCCTCTATTATTGCGGCCCACTTGGCAGCGACTTGTGCCTGCAGATGCTCAAGACGTTTCCTGGCCTCATCGACCTCCCTATCAAGGATGTTAAGGTCATGTGTCAGCCTAATGATGGTTAGCTCTTCTAAGTTCTTCTCTCGGACTACCTGCTTCCTGCTTTCTGTAGCCTCATCCAGGTTAGACTGAGCCTTATCCGCAGGGTCCAGGAACATCTCCTTGAAGAACTGGTCGTCAGGAAAACCCATGGTCTCAAACCACCTGTCACCCAGCTCAATGATCCCATCAACGATCGCCCTGGCACTTGTGACATCCAGACCAGCCTCTTCGGCATCCCCAAGAATCTCACGCACATGCTGGATCATCCCAAATCCGGCATCTAAGTGCCCAGAAAGCAGAGTCTCAATCCAAGAGCTCAGGACCTGCACCACCACCTTCTTCGCAAAAAGAAGGGATGGCCCAGCTGAAGATTCATCCAACTCCGTTGGTCGGCTGCTCATGTCATCACCTATTGGAAGAGTAACAAAAGAACTCTTTCCAGTTGAAGCTCCTCCTGCTCGGGAAGGAATCTCAGCATGAGGTATCTCCTCAACAGTGTCAGAACTGGTCCCAGGAGTCTCTACCTCTGGATCAACCTCTGGCATCCCTTGCTCTGGAAGCGACGGATCCTCCTCTGTCACTTCAAAACCTGCCAAAGAGACACAAAAAGGTATGAATATGATCCTGTTTGAAAATCATTATCAGGGTTATTACTACAAAATACCTTCTTCAACGACTGGCAGAATACTCTCTTCCTCCATAAACTCATCGGAAGCATCATCAACATTTGCATCCATCGATGGTTCAAAGTCATCGGAATCCTGTGGCAAGTCAGCTGGCAAAAAAAATGTTAGCAAACCAAGTCACAGACACAAAAAAAAAAACAAAAGAAGTCATACCAATTGGAGACTCTGGATTCACTCCAGAGTCCCTCGGTTCTTCTTCAGGTGCCCCGACAGGATCTGTCACCACCTCATCGACTGGAACCTCAGGCATCACCAATTCTTCCTCTGCTAAAAAAAAACAAAAGAAAGCAGAAACAAGAAGCAAATCAGAATATGGAAAAATCCCATGAAAAGAAATGGAAAGAGAAAAAGGAAGAATCATACCTTCACCGACGGTCTCTTCTTCTCGGCTTCTCTTCTCTGGAGGCTCGTCAGCATCCACTGGCACATCCTTATTAATAATAAGAGGAACTTCCAAGTCAGGAGGGTCCTCATGCTACCCCTTGCTGCGATGATGACTCCTCCTCCTCTTACTCCTGCAGGCTCGCTTCTTAGAGGAACCTTCCCCGCTGTCAGAGTCAAGTTTCCCACTTGACTCCTCACTGGATGGTCTACTATTGCCAGTAGACTCCACGGAAGCTTGCCTCTGTGCCGCTTGCATCCAAGCACCAAGTTCGGCTTCCTCCTGTTCTAGCTGCTCTAAAGCCTCATCAAGTATTTCTCGAACAGCTTCAAAACGAATGACGCATTGGTCACCGAGAAAGCCTATCTTGTGCTTCTCTCCAGAAAGGAAGGCCCAAACTTCCTCTCGCCAGCCGCCATTCGACTTTCCAAGGCCCTTTCCAGATGCCAGCTTCACATCAAGCTCCTTCTTGGAAAGCCCCCAATATGCCGAAAAGCTCTCCGCGAACCACTTCGCAAAGCCGGCAGTCCGGGAAGTCAACAACACAGGATAAGAGATCATGGCTGTAGTGTCTTCAGCACTATAGAAAGCCCATGCGTTTCTCCCATCCTGTAAACCTCCAAAGCGCTTCACCATCTTGAAGGCGCTCCAACAACGCCTTGAGAAAAGCCCAACTGCAAAGCAAAGCGAGAGGGTACATACGGCTGGATGTCAACGAAAAGATGTCTGCGGTACACCATCATGCCGACACGTATGCTGAAAAGCCACTCTCTCTGCATTCGTCAAGGAGTAATGCCTTCCCGACCCCGCCCTGGTAGAGTCTCGGGAGGCACCAAAATCAAAAGCCTTCTTCCGCAACTCCGGAGAAAGCTTCACCGAAGACTGCCCCATCTTGACGTCCCTGAACCGTCGAATCCTCATGCAGGCAAACAAAAGTGATTCGGACACGGCTTTGCCCTTAGCCAGTCGAATCATCAGAGGATCATCATCCTGTGCAGCACCCAGCCGGTGGAAGCCAGGACAGTGGTACACGTACCACGAATAAAAGATTTAGGCTGAAAATACCCTATTCATGGGAAGCCCAAGCCGAACCAAAAAAGCAGCAGCCTGCAGTTCGGTACACAGGTAGGAGTAAAGAGCTGGCACCAAAGCAAGCTGCTCTCCAAACGCCATCTGACAAGCCGGAAAAATACAGTGCGGCCTAATGTGCGTTCCATCTCCTCCAGCAAAAATAGCCTCACCAAGCCAATAAGTGAGGTAAACAACGAGATCTCTCCGCAGTGCAATGTCAAGACATATGGCACTTGTACTTGCACAGAAATCTCTCAACTCTTCTTGCATGGCTAAGATCTTCTTCAAACTTGGATCCTGGGCCCTGGCTTCTTGGGTCACACTATCAGAAGACTCCCTACTATAAAAAAAGTTGGGGAACGAAGAGCTAGAACTCTTCCAACTGCTGGATCTAACTTTCAAACCCTCCTTCTCCTTAAAAAAATCATAGAAGGCGACGAGCTAAAAGTACGGAAGCCTGAACTCCTCAGACTGCCCCTCAAGGACGCTGTCAATCGGCATAAACTCCTCATAGAGTTTGCCAAGGATGGGCAATCCAGTAATGGCGCTCAGCTCCTTCAAAGAGAAACCAATCTCACCATTCGTCACAACGAAGGTATTGGTTTGTGGGAGGAATTACTCCAGCATAGCCATGAAGGCCTCGTCGGAAAAGATCACTGTCTCACTAAAGGCGCGGACCGCATCAAAAATTCCGACTTCCATCAAAATGGCGCTACCAATCAGCAGGACGCGATCAGTCCACGACTTCGACTCGGAGTCAGCATTGAAACGGCCATGAAGTCGAAAAGGCTTTATCCAATTGCTGCCGTCACCGCTGAAAATACGAAGGCCCACCGGTCTCAAATCAACCGACGGATAATCAGAGCCCTGGTAGCCGCTGGATGGCATCAACAGGTCCATGTCAATAGGCGACCTCTCCGTATATCCTGGAGAACCGCCAACAAAAACCCCGGTCTTGATTACATTTGTCCTTCTCACCCAGCTTGGAGGATCTTCCCTCTTAGAGCATTGTTAGATATCGCGATCACTGAGGGGGGGAGGGTGAATCAGTGATTTTTTAAAAATAGGTCCAAACTAACAACAAAAGCAAATCAAATCACACAAGGACACCAGATTTAACGTGGTTCACCGAAAGGCTACGTCCACGGTTCAAAGACTGTCCGAACACCAATCCGGGACAGATCTGAATCTATTTAGTCGCACCAACGACAAAGAGCACCAACCCTTAGTTTCAGATAGCACCAACTATCTAGGAAGCACCTACTCCCTTTAGTTTCAGATAGCACCAACTATCTAGGAAGCACCGACTCCCTTTACAATTTATCTGCACCAATAGATAGGATCACCAAACCCCAGACACCAAGCACCAACTTAATGTTCTACATAATAAGAATAGAAACCTTTTTCTATAGACCTTGCCCTCTGCAATCTCTCTCTCTCAATCCCTTACAATTTGAAAATTAAACATAAACAGAGAGACACTTATCTTATGGACGAAATACCATCTTCAAGAGCACATTCTCGTCCACACTTGCTGTAGAAACTTGTAGCACAACAGCACACAGCAACAGCACTCTCTTCTCTCTTCTCTTCTCTCTTCTCTTCTTCTCTCTCTGGTGTCTTCTTAAAAACGACCCAAACATGCCTTTATATAGGTTATGTTAACCCTTAATTGTGTTCAAAATAGGCTACAATTCGTTTAGAAAGAGTCCCAAACAAATTAGATAAGAATGCTGAATTTTCGTGCAAGACTTCTGTTTCTGCGCAACTCTGGTTCCCGTGCTCGGTCGACATCCTTGCTTGCTCGGTCGACATCATACACAGTCTGGAAACAGACAACTATCGCGCTCGGTCGACATCCTGGGGTCCCGGTCGACCGAAGACACACTGTGTCACGAAAATAACTGGGAGCTTCCTGAAACTTTTTCTGCAGGTTTCTCTTTGCTCGGTCGACCGCATGGGGTGCCCGGTCGACCGGCCACTCTGCTTCAGGAAATCTGAATTCCTGACTGTTTCAACTTTGATTTCTCTTTTAAGCTCTATCAACACCAACCTATTAACATCATGTTTGTGACATGTGTTGACAAGAATTCCAACTCAAAACAATACTTTGAGATACTAATTTCTTGAATTCTTCATAAAGCTTCTCAAGTCATCTCAAATTCCAACAATCTCCCCCTTTGGAATTGTTGGCAACACTATTGGAACTTCAACACTTGAAACACATTTAAACTAGTTGATTTTCTTGAAGCTTCTTCAGAACCATAGTCTCCCCCTGTCTTAAAAAAAATCAAGATCTCTAAAACTTCTAACATCTTCTAACATAGCTTTCTCCTAGCTTAAGTCTTTCTCCCCCTTTGACAACAAGTCCAAAGGGACCAACGAAGGAGCGAATAGGATATTCAAAGAATACTTTGCTCCCCCTTTCAAGCCCACTCCTAAGGATTAGGAGAGTGAGTAACTCCTAATTTTTTTCGGAGATACTCGAAGACTTCTTTTGGCAGAGGTTTTGTGAAGATATCAGCAACTTGCTCAGTAGTTGGAACATATTCCAACTTTACCTCACCATCTGCAACCTTTTCCTTGAGAAAGTGATAGCGAATTGCTACATGCTTCGTTCTAGAATGTTGAACAGGATTCTTGGAGATATGAATTGCACTTGTGTTGTCACAGAGGATCGGCGTAGGATCCGTTGTCGGAACTCCTAGATCAGAAAGCATTTACCGCATCCATAACACTTGTGTACAACAAGTTGCCGCTGCAATATATTCCGCTTCTGCTGTAGAAAGGGATACTGAATCTTGTTTCTTACTGTGCCATGCCACCAACCTGTCACCGAGATAGAATGCACCACCGCTTGTACTCTTGCGATCATCTATACATCCAGCCCAATCGGCGTCAGAGTATGCAACAAGAGTAAAGGACTTGCCTTTAGGATACCAAATGCCAAGCTCCATGGTACCTTTCAGATATTAAAATATCCTTTTTACTGCTGTAAGGTGCGTCTCAGTTGGTGATGCTTGAAATCGAGCCACCATACATACTGCTTGCAGAAGATCCGGTCTTGTAGCAGTCAGATAAAGCAAGCTTCCTATCATAGAACGATAAGTGGTGTGATCAACGGACGAACCCTTATCATCTTTGCTTAGCTTTGTGTTCGTTGTCATTGGTGTGCTCACTGGCTTGCTGTCTTCCATGTTAAATCGCTTCAGCATTTCCTTGATGTATTTCATCTGTGATATGAAGATACCATGTTTCAGCTGCTGAACTTGTAAACCAAGGAAGAACTTTAGTTCTCCAAGCATTGATATCTCAAATTCTTTCTTCATCTCTTCAGCGAAATTCCTGCACATTTCTTCATCGTTGCCACCAAAGATTATGTCATCGACATAAACAATAACAACCAGCTGTTTGCTCAACTCTGTTTTGACATAAAGATTGCTATCAACCAGTCCTTTTCCAAAACCGATCTTGCGGAGATATAGGTCCAGCCTTGCATACCACGCCCTTGGCGCTTGTTTCAGCCCATAAAGAGCCTTTTTCAACTTGCACACTAGGTCTGAATTTTTGCTAATGAGAAAACCATCAGGTTGCTCAATGTAGACCTCTTCTTCAAGTAATCCATTCAAGAAGGCTGACTTTACATCCATCTGAAATACCTTGAAGGTTTTGTATGCAGCCAATGCAAGAAACATACGAATGGCTTCCAGACGAGCCACCGGTGCAAAGGTCTCTTCAAAATCTATGCCTTCAACTTGAGCATAGCCTTTACAAACCAACCTTGCTTTGTTTCTAATGACCTGACCATCTTCATTCAGCTTATTCCGAAAGACCCATTTAGTACCAATAACATTCTTATCGGTAGGTGTAGAGACTAGTTCCCATGTAGAGTTCTTCTCAATTTGCTCCAACTCCTCATGCATAGCTTTCAACCAACTTTCATCGAGACTGGCTTCAGCCACAGTCTTGGGTTCAATGGTGGACACAAGTGAGTAATTGCTAACTACACTTTGTCTTGTTTTAACACCGACCTCAGGATCTCCAATGATTTGATCCTTAGGGTGTTGCTGTACCCAAGTGCTTTTCTTTCTAGGTGTAGCATCCTCTGAGTCATCCTTTGATTTCTCAGAATCATTAGGTTTAGCTACTTCATCATCAATCTCACTCGAGTCCTCATAAACGGGACTGTCATAATGAGTTCCATTCTTGGATTCATGGTTTTCATCAATTCTAACATCGGCACTTTCTATAATTTTTCTGGTCCTTTTGTTAAGACATTTGTAAGCCTTACTAGATGAGGAATAACCCAGAAATATACCTTCATCAGCTCTTTCATCAAATTTGCCCGGATTTTGTTCAAGACGCTTGATGTAACACTTGCTACCGAAGACTCTGAAGTGCTTGACTGTTGCTTTTCGCCCAAACCATAGCTCATAAGGAGTTTTGACTTCATGTGACCTGATCAAGCATCGATTCTGAATGTATACAGCCGTATGGATTGCCTCCTTTCAGTATTTGTCAGCTAGCTTGCTCTCAGTTAGCATTGTACGAGCCATCTCTTGAACGGTGCGATTTTTCCGTTCCACAACTCCATTTTGCTGTGGAGTTCTAGGGGCTGAATACTGTCTTTGAATGCCATGGTGCTCACAATAGTTAGTGAACTCTTCAGATGTGAATTCACCGCCTCGATCAGACCTTAAAATCTTGATACGTTTTCCAAGCATATTTTTAACCTGTGCTTTAAACACTTTAAAACGATCAAGTGCTTGATGTTTATGCTTAAGAAACAATACCCATGACATACGAGTATAATCATCAATGCATAACATAAAATACTTATCTCCATTGGTGCTTTGAGTTCGCATCGGTCCATAGAGATCAGTGTGCACTAGCTCAAGAGGTTTCTTTGAATGATGCTCCTTTGACTTGAACATTACCCTCGTTTGCTTTCCCTTTTGACACGAATCGCAAATGGGGTTGGAAGGCTTTTCAACTGTAGACATACCTCTGACAGCCTTTGAATTGCAAATCTTTGACATGTTATCAAAGTTTAGATGCCCAAGGCGTTTGTGCCACAACTAACTTTCCTCTGTCCGATTCATCAAGCAAGTCTTTTCAGCTCCATCTGACAATGTATAGAGATTTCCAGCAGTCCTAGATCCAGTAGCCACTGTTTTGCCGTTGCTACACTTGTTGATAGTAAAACCATTCTTAGTGAAGACAACCTCGTGGCCTTTGTCACAGATCTGGCTCACACTAAGCAAGTTGTGTCTTAGTCCAGACACATATAAGACCTCGTCTGATCTGATCTTGTTTGCCTTTAGCTGAACAACACCTTTTCCGCAGATTTTGGCACCATCATTGTTACCAAACTTCACTGATCCGCCTTCATAGTGCTGTAATTTGACGAATTTTTCCTTATCACCTGTCATATGGCTTGAACAACCACTATCAAGGACCCATGGTGCTGTCTTCTTTTGTGCATTGAATGCCGTTTACACAACTAGAGATTCTTTGGAATTACCTTCCCTTTTCTTTGCCCTCCAAGCCTTAACTAACTTGGGTTTCTTTTCAACCTGAAATTGGTTAGCTATAGGCAACCTACAATCCCTAGCCAAGTGTCCATAATTATGACATATATAGCACTCAATTTGTGGCTGTTTAGGATTGAAAAAGGGTTCCTAGTCACAAATGGGCTGTTTCTAACATAGAATTTGCAATCAGCTCTTTTATGTCCATATCTATTGCAATGAAAGCAATAACCATAGAATCTGAACATTCTTCCTTTCTTAGGTGGCTGGTTAAACTCCACAAACCTTTTCTTATTGAACATCTCAATACTAGGCTGAATTTGATGCTTTGTAGCCTTGAGAGGTATGGCACTTTGTCTCATAAACAAAGAAGGTGCAGCTTTAGAGGACTCTCCGGTTTCAAATCCAATACCAAATTTATTGTGGAAGGGCTTTTGAACTTTCAGAATTTCATTGAGTTTCATTGTCCCTTCAATCGCTTGGAGTGCTTTGAGTTTTCGGCTATTTTCCAAGTTTTCAGCCTTTGCTCTAGCGATTTCAGTTTCAAGTTTCATAGCCTCTTCCTTTTTGATACTTATTTGATTTTGAAGGACTTCCACCATTCTTTTATATTCTTCAACTTGAGTTTTCAAAGCAATAATTGAACTTTCAGATTCATGAAGAAGTTTCAGATTTTTCTTACTTGTTTTTCGTTCCATGCTAAGCTCCTCAAGTGCGGCAATGAGTTCTTCTTCGAGATTGACCTCGGCCTCCTCTTCCTCTTCCGGCTCTTGCTCCTCTTCTTCTTCAACGGTAACCATGAAGAGAGCTTCAGTTGCCTCGGCTGATTCATCATCGTCTGAAGTTTCAGACGTGCTGTCATTATATTGACTGATGAAGCTTTTTGCTTTGTCCCTCTTTCTGAAATTTTTCTTCCACTTACTCTTATCAACATAAGAGTCATCATCATTATTCTCTTTCAGCGGGCACTTCGCAGCAAAGTGACCAACACCGCCACAATTGAAGCATTTAAAGGGTAGCTTCCCTTTGTACTTTCCATTGCTTCCTTTCTTCAGCTTTCTAACAAATTGAGCCTCAAGCTCATCATCATCAGTATCAGAATCATGACCAGCAGTCTCTTTTCCCTTTTTCTGAACTTTGAAGGCCGCTTCTCTATCAGATGAAGACGTCTTACCTATGCGCATCTCATAGGCAGTGAGTGAACCATGCAACTCATCCATGGAAAATTCATTCAGATCCTTGGCTTCTTCTATGGCTGAGACTTTTGAATCAAACCGGGGAAGAAGAGATCTTAGAACCTTTTTGATGATGACTGGTTCTTTTATCTCTTCCCCTAGTCCACGAATGTCATTCGTGACTTCATTCACTCGTTGCAAATATGAGTCAACATTCTCGCTTTCCTCCATGCGAAGAGATTCAAATTGAGAGCGATGGGTTTGCAATTTTGCTTCTTTGATCCTCTCATCTCCTTCATGAATGCTTTTCAACTTGTCCCATATTTCCTTGGCTATTTTGCATGCAATTACTTTGACCAGCTCGCTGTCCACAAGGCCACTAAAGAGTGCATTCTGCGCCTTAGAGTCGTTGTCTGCTAACTTCTTTGTTGCAGCATCATTGGGTACAATGGCAATATTGTAACCGACTCTGACAGTCTCCCAGACATCATAGCCAAGTGACTTAATGAAAGCCTGCATTCTGATCTTCCAGAAGGAGTAATTAGAACCATCAAAAAAAGGTGCTTTCTTATTCCCTATATTGGTTGCCATGTGATTTGACAAGAGATCACCCTTAGCGTGTTAAGCTTTTCAAGGGAGCCTTAGGCTCTGATACCAATTGTTAGATATCGCGATCACTGAGAGGGGGGGGGTGAATCAGTGATTTTTTAAAAACAGGTCCAAACTAACAACAAAAGCAAATCAAATCACACAAGGACACCAGATTTAACGTGGTTCACCGAAAGGCTACGTCCACGGTTCAAAGACTGTCCGAACACCAATCCGGGACAGATCTGAATCTATTTAGTCGCACCAACGACAAAGAGCACCAACCCTTAGTTTCAGATAGCACCAACTATCTAGGAAGCACCTACTCCCTTTAGTTTCAGATAGCACCAACTATCTAGGAAGCACCGACTCCCTTTACAATTTATCTGCACCAACAGATAGGATCACCAAACCCCAGACACCAAGCACCAACTTGATGTTCTACAGAATAAGAATAGAAACCTTTTTCTATAGACCTTCCCCTCTACAATCTCTCTCTCTCAATCCCTTACAATTTGAAAATTAAACATAAACAGAGAGACACTTATCTTATGGACGAAACACCATCTTCAAGAGCACATTCTCGTCCACACTTGTTGTAGAAACTTGTAGCACAACAGCACACAGCAACAGCACTCTCTTCTCTCCAAAACTCTCTCTTTTTTCTTCTCTTCTTCTCTCTCTAGTGTCTTCTTAAAAACGAACCAAACATGCCTTTATATAGGTTATGTTAACCCTTAATTGTGTTCAAAATAGGCTACAATTCGTTTAGAAAGAGTCCCAAACAAATTAGATAAGAATGCTGAATTTTCGTGCAAGACTTCTGTTTCTGCGCAACTCTGGTTCCCGTGCTCGGTCGACATCCTTGCTTGCTCGGTCGACATCATACGCAGTCTGGAAACAGACAACTATCGCGCTCGGTCGACATCCTGGGGTCCCGGTCGACCGAAGACACACTGTGTCACGAAAATAACTGGGAGCTTCCTGAAACTTTTTCTGCAGGTTTCTCTTTGCTCAGTCGACCGCATGGGGTGCCCGGTCGACCGGCCACTCTGCTTCAGGAAATCTGAATTCCTGACTGTTTCAACTTTGATTTCTCTTTTAAGCTCTATCAACACCAACCTATTAACATCATGTTTGTGACAATGTGTTGACAAGAATTCCAACTCAAAACAATACTTTGAGATACTAATTTCTTGAATTCTTCATAAAGCTTCTCAAGTCATCTCAAATTCCAACAAGCATGTGGGGGCAAGGCTCATGATCGAGACGGTGCGATCAAACGTCAACCGGGTAACAACAGTCTTCTTCTCACCATCTGCTGTGAAAGAGAACTGAAAACATCTCCTCCGGTATGTCATGTCATCAGGGACGGCATCACCAAAGAAGAGGTAGGCTTGGGTAAAACACTCTGATCTCCCATCACCAATGGACGACTGCTTACCATGATCTTATAAAATTCCTCTCCCTTAAGAGTGATCAGTCGCTGCCTCATCTCATCTCTGTTGAGGGAGTCGCATTCTTCCAGATTTCTCTCAACATACTGGACCTTCTCAAAAGCCTGTTGAACGGCCGGATTAGAAGATCTAGCAGATCGACGAGGTATGCTTGTAACAGGCTCTTTACCCTTGTTCGTTCTGGAGGAACCACCTGAAAAGGATGGAAAAGAAAAAGATCAAACATCAAACATCAAAATGACAGAATCTCGCTAAAAAAAATCTGGCGAAATTTTGACATGATGACGGGGCAATTCCGAAGAAAAGGAATTATCCCGAAATAAATAGAAAGCTTGAAGATGGGCTCAACATTGCTGCGAGTTCCGAAACTCCAAACTTTCGAAACCTCAAAGTCTCCGCAAAATCAAAAAGGGCTCAACATCGCTGCGAGCTCCAAATTCCCAAATTCGCGGAAACTTTCAGGTATGCTATCACATCATGCTACAATTCAATTTAAAAAAATATATATATATGCATGAACATCTCGGTTTGCGAAAAAAATGCATTATCATGATGAGCAAAAAAAAAAGAGAAACTTTCTCAAAAAAAAAAAAAGAGGTAAAGAAAACAAAAAAAAAAGGAAAAAGAAAAAAAAAGAAAAAAGGGGATGGCCCACAGGCCACGTGGCCGTACGGCCAGATCCGTACGGATCTGTCCGTACGGTCCACAAAAAAAAAAACATGCAAAAAAAAAGAAAAAAGAAAGCAAAAAAAAAAAAAAAAACGTGTAAAAAAAAAGGAAGCAAACACGTGAAAAAAAAAAGAATAAAAGAAAAGAAAAAAATAAAAAAAAAAACAGAGAAAGAACCTTTTTTTTTTCCTACAATGGGGTTTTCTTGAAAAAAGGGAACTTACTTGAAGCCATTGATGGAGAAGAAGAAGAAGAAAAGTCTTGAAGATCTTGAAGAAGAAGAACTCTTGGTCTCGAAACCCTCTTGGGATTGTTGCAGAAGAAAGCGATATGAGCAAGAGATCCAACCTCCTCATTGCTTTTATAGAAGAGAGCAAACCAAAGAAGGAAAGAAGAAAGAGGTAAGTGTTACTAATTAGTAACCTTACCAAAAGAAAGAGATTAGAAAGATTCTTTCCCAAAAGAAAGATATCTTGAGGGATTCTCTCCCAAAAAGAAATCAATGAGAGATTTTCTCCCAAAAGATAGGATCAATGAAGGATTCTTTCCCAAAGGAGGATATCTTGAGATATTCTCTAATAAAATAAAGGGAACACGAGAGATTCTCTCAAAGTAAAGATATTCTTAGATATTCTCTATCCAAAGGAGATATTTTTGGATATTCTTTACAAAAATGACACCATATGAGATCTAAGCCATTTCAAAAGCTTAAGGTCCCATGGGTTAGCCCATATGAGCCAGGTTTGACCACCTAGGCACTTTAAAAAAAATAAATAAATAAAAAAATTTGGGCTTTTAGTCAAAGAGAAATCCCTCTTACCAAGAGTATACAAAAATGGTTACATGCCTCTTTTGAGTTGATTCGACCATACAAAAGAGAATTCCAAGCCCCATGAGCTTCCAAAAATCAAACCATCCAGCCTCATCTACCAGATTGAGCCAAAATCTTGAAATTGACATTCCACAAAAATCCAAACCAAATCCTGGTCCCCTAACTTGCCACATATAGATTGTTAGGTCACAAGACCAAAACCAAAAACCAAAACCTGATCCCCTAACTTGCCACATACATCCTGTTAGGTCATAAGATTAAAACCAAAATTGATCCCCCAACATTCCACATACAGCTTGTTGGGTCACACGGTCAAAACCAAACCCGACCCCCTAACCTGCCACATACAGCCTGTTAGGTCATAAGATCAAAACCAAAATCCACATCCCTGATGTCATCTTCAAAGCTTTGCCTCGAGATGGTACGTGATCCCTTTCACTACCATAAAATTCCCCTGGAAGCTCAAAAGGCTACAAATACCAAAAAGAAAGACTGCTCAAAGACTCTTGGTCAAGTCACAGGCTCTCCTTCACAAATCTCTTCGAGGTACATCGACTACAAATGATAAGCAACTCGTCGCTGTACCTCAAGGGGGCATTTGTAGAAACCAAAAATGTCACTTTGCCTCTTCAAGATCCAAAGAGCTACATGAAGTCGCAACCTGCCATAAATAGGCGATGCTACTTCCAAAAAATCAAATCTTGTCAGAATCAAACAAAAACTGCAAGATCCTTCAAGACAGCCAAAAGAGGAGTACACAAGAAGTTTCGGGCCATTTCAAAATCATTTGGCCTAACTTCGCTTCTTCGGCAACTGAAAAGGAGCTCCCGGCGGCGAAAGCATCGGAGACACCAAATCTTCGATCGGAGCCGATGGATGGTCTCAAAATACATCCAAAAGGCTCCACGTCAAGTTTCGAGTCAAACCGACAACGTTTGACCCTATATCAACCCTTGAACATCTAAATCAAGCCTCTCGACGGTGAGAACCACCAAGACCATCACTCATCAGATAGAGCACATGGACGGCTTCAAAATGCTTACAGAGGGCTACACGTAAAATTTCAGGTCATTTCGACAACATTTGACCATAGCTTGACGCTCGGAAGCCAAATCAGGCTCTCGGTGGCGAAGCTCCCCGGGACCATGGTTTCCAAGACAGAGCCTATGGATCATCTTAAATGACTCCAATAGGTTCCCTGTCAAATTTTAAGTCAATCGGACATCGGTTGACCGCACATCAAACCGCGACATCTTCATCGCGATAAAAGCAAGTCTACTGGTGATAGGACCCCAAACGGCTTCAAAACTCAAACAAAAGCCTATTGTTGGTCTTATTTATTGTTCAGGAGGCTTCATCTCAAATTTCAGGTCATTCCGACATCGTTTGACCCACTTTCAGCTTCTGACGGAAAATCGGCAACTCTGCGCAACAAAGTCTTTGGCTTTCTCGGAAAATTGGAAACTTTGCAAAATAAAATGCAAGGATTTTCATCAGAATTTCTATAGGGAAATCAGGCCAATAAATGATCAAAAATGTCAAGGAAAAATACAGAAGAAAAAAGAATCGAAAAACAGCAAAAACGAACACAAAACGGGACAAAAGGGGGAAAACCCCCCCCCCCCCCCAGGGTCGCAAATCCCTGCGACCCTGGGGCCCGGGATCGCCCGGTGGGCCCCGAAAACCCCGTTTTTCGTCATTTTTTCACGATTCGAAGCGTCCGGCCTCTGCTATTTTCCAAAATTCATACTTTTGAGACACTAAATCCTCTGACATCCGTAAAAAACATGGGTTAATCATCAAGAGTATCGAAAACAACATTGATCGCCACCAAAAAAAGTGTGCTTTCTACCCGACCGATCGAGAAATTGACAGGACAGATGGTACCGACCTGCTGTTGGCAACCAACACCTGAAGTTACATGGTCATCCGATGTCGATCTACATGAAGATCCGTCAATGATCATCGCCAGAAGAATCCCAAAAGACGCGGCACGGCCCGCAACTCTTCAACTGCTCGGCAACCACTTAATGCGATTAATTGACTAGCTTTATTACAGTCATTAATCCATTTCTTTGGATGGACCAATCAGAAGCAAGCATCCGGGAGTTATAAGTTAAGAGATTCATGGCATTTAACCCATGAAACTCCTCCCATCATGGTTAAATGCCCTCAATCTCCTCCGGCCAATCAGAAGCCAAGAAAAAGGAGTTACAAAATAAAGAATTCAATCTTGTAACTCCTCCCTTCATGTAGCTTTATGATAATTAAGGCTCATAAACCCTCCTAAATGGCTACCTAAAAGCCTATAAATAGGAGAGCATTCCAAAGAAATCCAGATCGGAAAAAACACAGAGATCATCGGAAAAACGAGACAGATCCCAGATCAGAAAAAAGCACAGAAATTCAGAGAAGGAAAAGAGAGAAAACTCTACGGAAGTTCTACACCGACCACCGCTACAAGGTGACAAAAGTCCCTTGGGGGGTACCCCCCCCCCCCAAGGTCCTTGCCTTCTCCTTCTGCCTCCAAATGGCTTAGACGTGGCTTTTCAGCCCGTCTACTCGGCTTTTTATTGGACATAGGACCTCCTTTTGGTCTTTGTTCTCTAAAAACCTGAGGTTATAGCCAAGCCAAGCGAATCAATAGCATCCTCTGTTCTCATCTGCATGGATGATGGCGAAGTCCACATATGGCTTGCGACCGTCAATCTGAACGGGTCCCCCACAATCTCCTGAGAAGTTAGATCCTCATTTTCTTGCTTTTCATTGTAGTTTGTATTTTTTTAAAAGAGACAAAAATCACAACTCTTGTCTTTCATTATTGATAAGGATTGTAAATCGGCTATAAACGCCAAAATCGGCTATAAACGCCAAAAATCAGCTATAAACGCCAAAAATCGGCTATAAATGCCAAAAAATCGCCTTTCACGGCAAATCAAGAAAATGTCTCTTTTCTTAAATATATGTGCAATGGAAAACTTGAAAGAAGTTGATTTCCTTTTTACTTGCGAAGGTTGATCTTCGGATCACCACTTGCAATTCCAAGTAAAATAGAAAATCTGGCACACCCACATAAAAGAAATGTTGATGCACGCCCTTGCCCCCCGGTTACGAAAGGGTCGGACCCAACGGACTCCCACGTCCGCCGACCTCGGTAGGACCAGGCGCAGGAGCGCGGTCCATCAATAAGTTCTATATACGATTGCAACATTTTGTGACTGATGCTTCATATTGAATCCTTGTGTGTGTATGCTTAGAGTGATATATGCTTAGCGTGATAGCTTCATAGGCACCTGGATCTTGAACTGATACAGTGAAATTGGGAAAGTAATTGAAAAGGGCAGGGCCATCATGAAGACCGGCTTCTACCATCCCTATAAGGGAATCTTTGAATGATTCATGTCTTTTATCTTGAATATAAGCGAGACCAGATGTATTCAAACCAATTCTGGTTAATGGCTTTATTGCAACTTGAATAAGTCCTATATGCATGTATTTATATTTTGATTTATGCATATCAATTCTTTCCAAAGGAATTAGATGTGGATTTTCTTCATTTTGTTGTAGTGAGAGGGTTTCATCAACCGTCTTAATTATATAATCTGATTTTATTTTGAAAGTTCCTTCTTTATAGATTTCTCTTAAAGAAACTTTAGGAATTGTCCAATCTTGGATTGATTTTTCTATATCATCAAAACTTTTTTCTTCTAAATTTCTAATTAAAATTTTATTTATTGTTGGCATGATGAATGATAATGCAGAAGAAGAAGTTGAAGCTGTGTTAGAAGATGTATTTCTTCTTAATGATCTAAAAATTCTAGACATCTTTAATTAATAATTATCACTAATCAGAATGATTGGTGGCCTTTTAACGGTTTACGCCACAAAAGCCCTAAACGCTCTCCTAGCTAACAGTTAACAAAGGCTACGCGATAAGAGGCCTCGGACGCAAACCACTCCTTTTAGTAACAACAATTAATTAACTCTATCGAGTTAGTTTAGATAAAAAATCGGAAATACAGCTAACTAATAGAGATTACACTTACTTATGCAATCAACAAACAATCAACAACGAAAGAAAATGACATGATGCATACAAATTTTGCAAAAGCATTGAAAGCATAACTTCATTGATAATAAAATATCTTACAAGGAGATGAGACTGGGATGTCTCTGATACCAAATTGAACCGACCGGGATCGAACCAGACGACTCTCACTAATTGAAACAAAAAAAAAGGAAGAGATGAAAGGAATTGAATATAATTGGTACTGTCATACCAAACAAAATTCAAAACAGACAAAAAGATTTTCTTGAATGGATTTAGTTTTGTATCAAAGTTCTATCCAACTATCTTTGCTTATCAAGATTGGGATGGTTGGAAATGACATGAGACTAAACAAGATGAATTTGAACAAAAATGCTCGCTTGGGAGGTACTTGATCGATTTTAACATTTTGTGATGAATAAACCAATTACAACCAGAAAACTCTCACTAATTGAAACTAAAAAGAAAGGGAATAAAGGAAAGAAAGCGGAAAATTTACAATGTTGGGTTTTTTGTTGTTGTGAGACAAGGGTTCACATCCCCTATTTATAGACAATTACAGACTCAATTGTATTGGAGTACATAAGATTTACACGTCATTTTATTGTATGATTTGATGAAATAATTTGTCGATGTTGTAGCTTCTGCATGCGTAATTACTTCTGACATCTGTATTCTGACATCTGAATGACTGTAGTTGAAGCTGTATTATTTGCATCACTGTAGCCACAATTGTTGACTTTGAAGTCATTATTCTTTATTTGACACGGTGATGGGGAGTACGGTATAATGGTGGAGCATTATAGCACACAATTGTGGACTTTTAAGGCATCATTGGAATTGTTTATGAATTGTTGTTATCTCATACGAATGAGATAGAGCAATGCATGGAGATGCCATTTAATGCAAAAGTTTGACATGTGGATGTCATTTGATGCATTGAAACAATTGATTATGTTGATGTGAGTTCTTTATTAATAACTTGGTAATTCTGACATGATGGCTGTAGCTGGATGGATTTATTGCGGGACACATGTCGTCATGGGGAAAGCTTTGCTGACAACAGGACTACATAAAGAACTGCATTTCACATTTGTATGAGTGCAATAATGCTGCATGGAGATTTGCATGAAAGTCAATTACTGTTGATGAATGTGCTGGATTCTTAGAAGCTTCAAGATCTTCTGGATATGATGATCATCATTCTTTATTGTCAAAATTCATCTGGTTCGCCAAAGGGAGGCATAGTTGCATCAGAATCATCTTTATTGTTGACAGAACCATTACAGGAAAAGGCTTCGTGCATAAATCCGCCATATTTCTTTATGATAGGTTCTTTGAGAAATTGGATTTCATTTTTCATTCACTATATTTCTTAAAGAAGATCCATATGCTGCTAAGTATTGATTGGGGTAGCAGGAGATGATGGTTCGCCATGGTCGGCATCTTTAAAACTTTTTGGCAAGGCTAATTGCTTTTTGGATTGAGGGTTTGCATTATGGGGTTGAGTAATGAGAGAAGCTTGAGGAGAGGAATGATGAGATTTATTGAGAAAATGTGAGATATCAAATATATCCCACCATTTTATATAAGAAATATGAACAAGGCATGCTGGCTTCATTGTCTGAGATTTACCATATTCCCATCGAAGAATCCATGGGATAGAGGATGAAAAGATAAATTTAAAGAAGGAATATAAAGGATCAAGAATATCAAAACTGGTATGGGATTCAAATGATTGATAATGGCTTAATAGGGCTTCTTGAAGTATGTAGGAATGTGGTCCAAAACGGATCCACCAATTCCTCCAGAACCAACAGGGAATAGTTTGATTACATTTTGATGAGAAACTGATATACCATGAAGGATATTTTTTATAATTTTGATACAACAAAGTGTATTCCCAAGCATTCATATAATCCCAATAATAATAGGGCCAAGAGCTTCCATTGGGATTTACCACAGTTCATGATAAATTGTCAGCCCATTCAGCGGGAGAATGGATATGCATAATCTTCATTTTTGAAAAGGCATGTTCACCATCGCGGTCTTCATATATGGTTGATAATTGCACTTTTGGACTGAGTCAAAATTGCTTTTCAATAATTTTTACCCTATTTTTGTCCTCTTGTTTTCGCTTTGGCTCTCTTTCTCTTCCTTTTTTTTTTCTTTTTTTTTTAATACTGTGGCGTTTGACTGCATACTTTTGGAACTAATATTTGTAGGAGATATTGGGAGCTTTGGGGGAAAAATGGCTATTTTTGCAGAATATTTTGTAAGAATTTGGTCAATGTTGAGGTTGGCATGCATTCTATCATCAAGAAAGAAAATAGGATATTCAAAGCTCTTAATGTATTGGGATTTTTTGAAAGAAATTGATGTATAGGGTGTTTGAAGCATTGGCGAGGCATTCAAGGCATTGAATTTATTGTTGGATAGGATATTGATTGTGTCAATGACTGGATTTTTTTCCTTTTCCTTTTGGAGGCATCTTTGCTCACTTTATTTCGACCCTATAAAAATTCACGAGATAAAAAATCGGGAAGGGAATTTGAAGAACCTTTTATAAATTCGACATCAAAATAAAAAATAACAAGTAAAGCTTGCCATCTAGCAAAAATTTGTTTTGATGCAAGATTTTTAACATCATTTTCTAGAACTTCTTTTGCAGATTTGCAATCAATTCGTAAAAGGAATTTTTGATTTAAAATATCACTTTGAGATTTGAGTATGCATGAGACTATGGCAAGAACTTCTTTCTTTATTATAGAGTAATTTTGTTGAGTTGTATTCCAAGTGCCGGAATAAAATCTAACGATCTGTTCCTTTGATTGAGCATTTCTTTGAAGTATGATTCCACCAAATCCTATTTCAGAGGCATCTGTCTGGATTATTTTAAAGAAATTTGGATTAGGAATATTTAAGCATGGCAAGGATTTGACCTTTTATTTTATTTTCTGAATTGCTTTTGTATGTTGAGGAGTCCATTGATTTGCATAATCTTTTAAGAATTTTTGTAAAAGACTTATTTCTTTAGAGAGGTTATGATAGAAATCCGATACATATTTTAGACATCCTAATCTTGATTATTCCTTTTGACCAACTAGCCTCCCTTAGCTTATTCCCCTTTGTTTGGCCTCAAAACACCTCAAGGAGGGCCTCTTAGTTCCTCAATTTTGGCCTTAGGTTGAGCTTCTTTATATACCAAAAAAATGCCCAATGGCTAGTCCTTGGTCGACCTAGTACAGTGCCCATCGACCTGGGCTTCAACGGTCATAAAAATGCCTGTTTGAGAAGACCCAAAGGTCACCTACCCGGTCGAACCCCTGTGTGGCTAGTTGACCGAGCACACTGCGAGTCGACCTAGTCCTGGGACCTCTTTCCCCCAAAATTGTATATTTAAAGTTTATTTCTTTGGGGGACTTTGGGCCATGGAATCACGCTTGGAAACATGTTTTAAATCAATTTAATAGTTTTAAAAACATGAAACATAAAATGCCTAAGATGATTTGAATGTTTTAAAACCATAGACATGCTTGATTCATAATACCACTTTTTCAAAGATAATTGCATCCAAGTTTAAAATCAAAACATGCATAAACCATGATTTCTGAAAGTCTTAAAAACAATGCATGTGAAAGTCAATATTTCAAGTTTTCCAAAGTCAATGTGTGTGAAAATTCGAATGATGTTAAAATGATAATGCATCCATCAAATTGCAAAACACAAAATCCATATTAATCTCCCCCTTTGCAATTTGATGGTAACTTACTCAACATCGAATTTACACACTACGTCTTCAGCTCCCACTAAGCTGGACAAGTTTTGAAATCTCTTGGATGCTTCCTTCACTTAGCTTGGGCTCTAGTTCTTTTTCTTCATTCTTCTTGATGCTTGGAGCTTGATCATTCTTCAAGATTCCTTTTCATCTTTATCTCTTTAGTCAAGCATCTTCTTTAACTCCCAAGCTTTCTTCTCTTTCAACTCTCCCGGCCACTTTGACCATGTGCTCTCTCCCTTTGGAAAGATATGCATTCTTTCCCCCTGTGGAAGATTATACAATATATCCCCTTAGACAACTTGAGCATTCTCTCCCTCTTTGACATTAAATTACAAAGGTACCTACACACATGACATAAGAAAAATACATTTTAGGAACACCTGTTAACAAACGAAATCGAAAATGAAATATATAACAGGGTATCATGTATGGTTAGTAATCTCTAAGGGTGCAAAGCCAATACAAGGGTGAATTTGATCAAAGCTAATGTTTCCTATGAATGCTTACACTTCCCCTCAATCCATTCTCTCCTTTCGTCAAACTGTTGACAAAGATTTAACTATTTGGTGCAAAGAGAAGATGGTTTTACCAATTGAGGGTAAACTTCAAGGGAAGGATTAGACACGTTTAACTATAGATCTCCATATGATCAAATTACCAAAATTAAGAACAAGGTCATGGGGATAAGCGATCATGGATACCAATTGGAATAAAGGATACCAATTGAGATCAAGGCTATGACTACTATCTCAGTCACTATAAAATGGAGTTAAGAAGAATATAACTACTAGAATTAATCCAAATTAGAGCTATCCATGATGTGATGTTATGGGGGTTAACTAAGCATAGCATCAATTAATATAACTATGAAAACCATATGCTATGGAAAATTTGAAATCATTTCATCCAATCATTATATATGAGTATGATGTGCAAGGTGAATGAAATGAAGATCAAACATGAAGCCAACCTTAACCATTAACCAACCAAGATCATGTAAACATGGCGGTTAAAAGATTTACCTATAATTGCATGAGAGGCGGTAATCATGAAGATTATGATGCTAATGGAATGTGACATGGAATAAAAACATATTGCTATCAAGTTCAATCCAATGTACACAAGGTCTATCACATTCTCAAGATATGACACCAATTGGATAGGACATGATCAATCGAAAATGATACCAATTGAATATTACAACATGATTAAGAGCATGGATGTGACAAACACAAAATCTCATCAAGCATCATAAATGGATATTCATCACTTTTAATAATATAACTAATGAGCATAGTGATGAACATTCTAAATTGCATAAAATGAAATGTCTCTTGGTGATACATGCAATTTGAAAAAACATATGAACTCAACATAAAGGAAATCCATCAAAAGTAGATATGCCTACAAGATACAAAGAATGAATTTTGATGAGTCTCATATGAACATAATTATGATATTGAAAAATGCACAAGCGATATTACTATGAAATTATGCATAAATCAATATCATAACCATCCATCTATAGAAAAGCTTATGAAGTACAAAGGATGGATTTGAGAGTTCTAGTATGGTATCTACAAATGTCACTAATAATGCAACCATACATGGAACGATTTTACATTTGCATAGAGAGGATCAATCAACACTCAAGATCTAACTCATACCATATCAGCAATAAAGAATATAACTATGTATGCACAAGAAGGTATGAAGTTAGAAGAATATCATGGATCGCATATAGATGAAAATTGATCTCATATATGGGTATACCTATGAAGCACAATAGTTCAATTCCAATTCATCTAAAACGATCCATCAATCTATCAAGTAAAATCTCCACTCTAGCAAATGTACTAAGCTTACAATGTGATGGAAAATGGATATGGAGGTCATACCAAACGAGCTTAGCACACAAAATCCCATATGTACTTAAGAAGCTCAAATGATCATGAAATAAAAGATTTTACTATAAAGAGCATAAACAACATCAATTTGCATTAATGAAAAGATATACAAAGTTAGGCAAAAACATGCAAATCAATGACATCATACCCAACCACACAATGTAAGACATAACATCAAAATCAATTTGCATTTGAAAGAATGTAATTGTTGAGCAAACATGCAAATTGCTTGTAAAATATATTTCCTTCTAAATGATATAATCATAAGCACAAGGAAATAAACTCAAGGAAAATGCTTCTATAAATATAACTAATAAAGCTTAGAATATTTTTCAAAGTTCTTCAAATCACTTCAATATTCAAAATCCCAATAATGAATCATTTATAAAATTATGATCAAGCGATTTTGAAAACCATGAAGTGAACTTTTATAAATTTTCAATTTGTATCCTAAATATGACAATAAACACTCATACAAATTGAACACATATTTTCCATACCAAAAGATATAACTTGTAAGTTCATGAAAAACAAAAAATGGGGAACATAGGGCCAAATTATCAACAATGACATTAAATTCAACATGCTTTACTCAAATTAATCGATCACAATATGTAACTATAAAATTTCTTATCAGTTAATTGAGCTCTTACCACATGTAGTCATTTACACAATACCCCAAGAAAGTTGATTTTCATTTAAAGGAAACTTAAATAAGCAAGTGCAAGATGAAAATCATTTTTACATATTTCAATCCCCAATATCCACCAAAACAATTTTTCAAATTGTATTTCAAAAGTTGTAATTATTTGGAACACATACAAGTTGATTTTGTAAGACAATAATTTTCCATTTGAAGGTATAACTTAGAAATCCATGGAAAATTCAAATTATTTGTTTTTTCCAAAAAGATCTTACTATGATATCCAAAAAAATGATTTCGCAACATCAATTGATCATAAATAATCTAGCTTTTGAAATCACAATCAATTGATGATCATCAAATAGAAATGCATTACGAGAGATATAACTACATGAGAACAAAATGCAAATCTATCAGAGGATATTGCAATCAAATGATTTTGAAAACCAAAGATATCACTAAGAAAGTTCATGGAGACAAAGTCAAATGATCACAAAGAAAATTTCCATTTTAAAAGATGTGACTATATAGAAACAAAATGCAAATGTAACATGACCATCAATTAGATATGACTAAAAATAATAGGTCGGTCTAGTGAGGTTCAAGGCCTTAAGGGTTAGTCCAATTGTTTACCTTTGAAGACTCACCTAAGGTCTTGATAAGGTTATCCTTGAGGGTTCACTTTTAATATCCCACCAACACTTGGAGATATAACTTGAAAAAGGCTTAGAGTGGTAAGATTAATTCTTAGGGCAAATAGAGAGCTAGGAAGGAAATTTTCATTTTTGACCATAGTGAAAACCATTCTAATGATATGCAATAGAACACAACACTAGGGTTCTAATCTAGATTTATACACCTAATCAAGATTTGGTGCTCTAGATATCGAAAGTCCTACTCCGATAGGATTTCAGCTTTGGGAATCTAGACTTTAGCTAATAAGGATCAACTCCGAGTGTTTATGCCCTAAATGGAGTAACTTGGCTCGGATACCAATTGAATGTCTGGAATCCAAACTCTAGTGGTGGGGTGAATTGGGTGAGGTAGACTATAGTGACCAATTATGACAAATTTTAACTTCTTTAAAATAATTAGTCACAAGTGATGATATAGAACTAAAGTGCGGAAGCTAATAAAAACACCACCACAAAGCACACACCATAACACAATGATTTATAGTGGTTTGGCCTCAATGCCTACATCCACTACCGGCCTGTGTTCCTACACCCCACCAGATTTCCACTGTGTATGCTTTTCAATAGGCTAAGCAATAATCTTTACATTATATTTTCCAAGGCTAAGCAATAACCTCTTGGGTTTTATGGTTCACCCCTAACCATGCACTTATGCTTTTCTAAGGCTAAGCAATAACCTATGCAACCAAAGGGTTGGTTATCTCTCTAAGCAGTGTCTAGAATACACTTGATGGAGATACAATTTGTAAGGTCTGTGACCTTACTGGGTCAGTATCGCCCAATACCCGGCCCTTTGACCCATTTATTATTAATTATTTTATTTAATTATATTTTAGATATTTAAGTGGGTTTAGCACATGAGCGAGTTTCTTTTAGCATTAGAATAGTATCTGTGAAGTTTCGTTTGATTCCGAGTTCGTTTGATCATAGCAGGGGGGTAGTTTGCAATTTAGGGAAAATTGAGTGTTTTTCCGAAATATTCCAAACGTCGTGATTTTTGGGTTCTTTGGAAAGGTCTCGTCGTTCTGATAATTTTTGTCTCTTGATTCATCGCGATCCGGCGATCAGAAACCTTTCAAGTGGTCCATTCTTTCACCGGACCCACTTAAAGGGTAATTTGGTCTTTTCCTCTCTTTCTTCTTCTTAAACTAAACTCTAACCCTAATCCTTATTCGTTCTCTGCAACAAAAGTAACCGCAGCCTCCCATCTTTTTCTTCTTCCTTTCTCAAGCCCGGAACCCTAGCCCAGAAGATCCCATTCGAAGATCCGATCTGCTAGGATTCATCCTTGCGATCCCCTCTTATTTACGGTACCATTTTGGTAAGACTCCTCACAATCTCTTATTTTCACTTTATCATTTCTTTGGTTAGATTAGGTCCGATCTTAATTCTTTTCCTTCCTATCTTCTTCTTGGCTTCCTAGTTTGCGTTGTATCGGGTTAGATCGGGGATTTCGGAGTAGAAAAGCTTCTCCTCGAATTTCACCCAATTCCAATCTTCACTTTGGGTTGAGGCAAGTAGATTTACAATGCATAATATAGCATGTGTGTTTGTTCCTTTATTGATTGCAATGGTTTCATGATAGATTTCCCATTAATTCCAAGCCTTGTTAATATTGATATGGAAATTACATGTTAGGTTAGAATTGTGAATGAAATGGATAGATTGAATAATTGATAAATCTAATTTGTTTTAAATTGTAAATGGTGAGAATGTGGTGATGGGATTGAATGGAATGGATGATGGGAGAGCAGGAGGCTCTATTTGATGCAGGTTTAAGCATTGGAAAGGTTTGGGAAATGGAGAACATGAAATGGGGAAGAAGGAGACCAGAAATGGCCTGAACCCGTACGAGTTCCGTACTGTCGGTTCACTCGTCGGTTCGGGTCGGTCAGCCTACACCTTAGCGTCGGTCAACCGACACTGTTCTCGGTTCCAAAAACAGAGAGCAAAATATGAACTGTCGGTTCACTCGTCGGATCGGGTCGGTCAGCCGACAACCAGCATGAGGGTCAGCCGAAATTACCATCTTGGAATGCTCATAACTTTTAATCCGGCCGTTGGAATTCTACGTATAATATACCGTTGGAAAGCTCTTGAAATGTAGAATCCAATGGTTTTGTTTCATCACAACCAGAGGTCGGGAAGTGATGTAAATACTCAGATTATTAATCCCGCTCATGTTTTATTGGAAATGAGACCTGTAACCTAGGATTTGGGACTTAGATGCTGGAAACCACTAACCTTCTATCACATGACCATAAATGGGATTGAAATCGAATCACGTGGCTTGGTGTGAATTCGATGGGTTGTCTAGGTATTTGTGTATTACACGTAGTGTAACTGAATGCATATGGAGTTGGATTTAATGATGCTCAACATGATTGTACACCAAGGAATTATCCTAAAAGCATCATTGATCCAATTTCCACATGTACTCTGTTAGAATACGGGGAATACAGGGATGACACCACTTGCTTAGGATTGGATTGTAATTCCTCCTTGACTTTGACTTGTATCCGTTGTTACCATTCTCCTTGTACACTCTTGACATAAAATACGTAATCAATTATGAAACATAAATTCTTATAGAATTTAGGACTTGGACCTGACTTAGAGTGTACCTTAGGAAACCGTGTCTTGTTTTGATAAACATGACTGGCTAGTGATGGAAGGGATTATCTCGTGTTGCTTGTCTTGTGATATCTTGAATAAGATAATCCCTAGGATCTTGTCTTGTACATGGAACTAGCCAGACTTGCTTGTCTTGTTATTCTTGTGTCAGAACCACTTTATTATTATTGCATATCATGGCCATCTGCAGTTTGGGATTTAATGACGAATCGGTTACTCCGGTTGTCGGGGTGGGCAGTCGGCGTAGGACAGCGTCCATGGCGTTGAATAGCTAGGAGCGGGCTAGGACCGTGCTGCTATTCCCAGGACAGGGAGCTAGGATCTCACTGGAGCCGAACTATGGTATCAGTAGTCCAAGGGGATTGTTACTGGTACCCCCGGGAGGTGGCATAGGACATCCTCGGAGTCTCCCTCTTGCTTGTCTTGCTTGCATTTGCATGGATAGTGGTTATTGTTAGATGATTGCTAGGATTCCTGTTATTGTTTCTATATATTAGTCTCGCTTTATGCCTAGCTTCGCATTCTTGTATTCATATGATCTTTTACCTGTCATTACACTATACTTGATGTATGTCGTGTTTATTATGCTTTATATATCTATTGCTCAACATGTCGTTGACTTTGTTCCTTGGTGTGCAGACTCATCAGGTGAGTTCTACCTCGAGGAGCAGGCCGGTGAGGAGATCCCAGAGGATCTCCAACCAGCAGAGGAGGCACGAGAGTGGCGTGCCGATGACGTAGAGTAGCGTCATCACTTCGGGCACGAGAGAGATACATGGGGATCCATTAGATTTATCTTTCATTCATTTATTTCTCTCGTTGGACCTTTCCTTACTTTGACTTCAGTTCTTTTATTGGCCTTGTATCTGGGATGGCCAATGTAATAAATAACTTAATTCTTAGTTCGGTTTATTCTTTCTTGCAACTTTAATTTAATGAGAGTTATTATCCATTGCTTGAGATTCCATATGCCTAGAGTTGTATTAACTCTACATTTATTGCACCACAAGAGGTTTGAAATATTAAATCCTCACCGCGGACTACGATCCGTGGGCCCAAAGGATAAAATTTTTAATTAGTCCTAAAATTCACTCTCCGGATCCGGTTATTTCTTTAATCGAGTTCGGGGGACGTGACACAATTCTAGCTCAATACAATGCCTCTAAATAGGCGGATATAAAGGTGAAAATCTAATTCACACAAACACTATATGAATGCAAAGATGTATGCTCAATGTGTATGCCTGATGTCCTCAATCAATTTGGAAATAAAAGCTCTTAAATGTATGCCAAAGAATTTTAAAAGTTTTAGCTCATAAAAACATTTATGATTGAGGAAAGAAAGCTGATCACATGTTAAAAACAACTTGTAAAAGATATACCTATTTATTCCAAACAAGTTGTGAAATTCTAAGAACAAAGCATGTGATGCATAAGGACTTCAATCAATTTAAAAATGAAGCTCAATGAATGTATGCTTAAAGCATTTGAAAGTGTAAAACACAAAAATAGATTTGATTGAAGTTAAGGGACAAATCACATTTAATTAAAAAATCAACTTGAAAATGATATACCTATCAATGCTAAGCAAGTTGTGAAACTTTAAAACAAAAGTACATGTGATTTGAGAGTGTTGTTGAATCCAAAACATTAGATAGATTGAGAATAATTCTCTTGTCATGGAAAACAACAATCTATGATTCAACCAAGTATAGGAATCATGTTACATATAATTTCAAAAAAAAAAATTCCAAAACATGATTCACTTAGATATACCAATTTGAGTCCTACTTGGTTTGAATCAAGGTGATGCATCCAAAACAATAAATCAATTCAAAACATATACATGTTAAGGACACAACAAATCATTGATGTTTAACATGCTAGAAAAGATTTACCAATAATTAAAGCAAAGCATGAAAACATATGATGAGGAAAACCAAGCTTACTTAGATGATTTAACTCTTGATTTAAAGCTTTAGCTTTCCTTTTGACCAACTAGCCTCCCTTAGCTTATTCCCCTTTGTTTGGCATCAAAACACCTCAAGGAGGGCCTCTTAGTTCCTCAATTTTGGCCTTGGGTTGAGCTTCTTTTTATACCAAAAAATGCCCAACGGTTAGTCCCCGGTCGACCTGGGCTTCAACGGTCATAAAAATGCCCGTTTGAGAAGATCCAACGGTCACTTGTTCAGTCGACCCCCTGTGTGGCCAGTCGACCAGGTCCCTTGGGCCGATCGATCGGGTACACTGCTGGTCAACCTAGTACTCCTGAGACCTATTTCCACAAAAATTGTATATTTAAAGTATATTTCTTAGGGGGACTTTGGGCAATGGAATCAAGCTTGGAAACATGTTTTAAATCAATCAAGGGTTTTAAAAACATGAAACATAAAATGCCTAAGATGATTTGAAAGTTTTAAAACCGTAGACATGCTTGATTCATAAAACCTCTTTTTCAAAAATAATTGCATCCAAGTTTAAAATAAAAACATGCATGAACCATGATTTCTAAAAGTCTTAAAAATAATGCATGTAAAAATCAAGATTTCAAGTTTTCCAAAGTCAATGTGTGTGTGAAAATTCGAATGGTTTTAAAATGATAAAGCATCCATCAAATTGTAAAAACACAAAATTCCTAACATTTATTGTCAAAATTCATCTGTTCGCCAGAGGGAGGCATAGTTGCATCAAAATCATCTTTATTGTTGACGGAATCATTAGAAGTAGATGCTTCGTGCATAAATCCGCCACATCTCTTTATGATAGGATCTCTGAGAAATTGGATTTCATTTTTCATTCGCTGTATTTCTTGAAGAAGATCCATATGCTGCTGAGTATTGATTAGGGTAGCAAGAGATGATGGTTTGCCATGGACGGTATCTTTAAAACTTTTTGGCAAGGTTAATTGCTTTTTGGATTGAGGGTTTGCATTATGGGGTTGAGTAATGAGAGAAGCTTGAGGAGAGGAATGATGAGATTTATTGAGAAAATGTGAGATATCAAATTTATCCCACTATTTTATATAGAAAATACGAACAAGGCATGATGGCTTCATTGTCTGAGATTTACCATATTCCCATCGAAGAATCCATGGGATAGAGGATGAAGATATAAATTTAAATAAAGAAAATGAAGGATCAAGGATTTCAAAACTGGTATGGGATTCAAATGATTGATAATGGTTCAAAGCTCTTAATGTATTGGGATTTTTTTAAAGGAATTGATGTATAGGGTGCTTGAAGCATTGGTGAGGCATTCAAGGCATTGAATTTATTGTTGGATAGGATATTGATTGAGTCAATGACTGGATTTTTCCCTTTTCGTTTTGGAGGCATCTTTGCTCACTTTGTTTCAACCCTGTAAAAATTCACGAGATAGAAGATCGGGAAGGGGATTTGAAGAACCTTTTATAAATTCGATATCAAAATAAAAAATAGCAAGTAAAGCTTGTCATCTAGCAAAAATTTGTTTTGATGCTAGATTTTTAACATCATTTTCTAAAACTTCTTTTGTGGATTTGCAATCAATTCATAAAAGGATTTTTTGATTTAAAATATCACTTTGAAATTTGAGTATGCATGAAACTATGGCAAGAACTTCTTTCTTTATTGTAGAATAATTTTGCTAAGTTGTATTCCAAGTGCCATAATAGAATCTAATGATTTGTTCCTTTGATTGAGCATTTCTTTGAAGTAGGATTCCACCAAATCCTATTTTAGAGGCATCTGTCTGGATTATTTTAAAAAGGTCTGGATTAGGAATATTTAAGCATGGCAAGTATTTGACCTTTTGTTTTATTTTTTTAATTGCTTCTGTATGTTGAGGAGTCCATTGATCTGCTTTAATTTCATATCACTGCATAATGACATAGCAACACGAGAGATTTTTTGGATTAAATATCCATAGGTATAGTTGGCATAATTTAATCTTCCATTATTTTGTTCTCGTAGAACATTTTTTACTTTTTTGGCAAAATGAGTTGAAAGGCCTGAGATAAGGTTTTTTTTTCTAGAAATCTTCATTAGAATTAAATAATTGAAAAACAAGAGAGAGAAAAATATCTTTATACCATCTGAAATCAGATAAAGTTTTACAATGTAGATTGATTAATTGTTCTCTGTATTTCTCTACTTGATTGCTAACATTATCAGAAAAATTGATTAGAACATTATGAATTAATGTTTCAATTGCATTAGAAATAGGTTGACCATTGGCATTAAGAAGAAGTTTTCCAACTTCATTTAATTTAACAGAAGTCAGTATACTAGTTCGTTGAATTGGTGTAAGATAATAATCCTACCAGCCATGAAGTTGGCCGGAAAATCTCATAATGATTGAGTTTATGATTTCAGCTTGTGTATTTCCATAGATCATTCCTATATTAGTATAAAGAACCATGTTTCTCAAGATTTTAAGAATACCATATTCGGTAAGTCTATCAATGTTCCATTCTACTAATGAACTACCATCAAATCTACAATTAGCAATATCAGTGATCTCTTCAAATTGTAAATTCATGGGAGAGGATCGACTATAATAATTCTTTGTTTTTGAAGTATGAGTTTTGGGAGAGAATATTCTATTGATTTGAGGAATAGAAGAGATAGATTGATTGTCAGATTTATCATTAGATTCATCTGTATTAAAGTCAGAGAAATTGGGAGTTGTTGGTCCTTCTGTAACCATATTTATGGATTTTCCTTTATCAAGTGGATCTGTTCTAAGGGAGATTTCATATGTAAAATCAGTAGGGAATTTTAAAGGTTTTTTTATCTAGTGTTAATTTTGAGATGAAGTCAGAGAAAAGTGCTGGAACTTCAATTGTTATTTTAAATTGGGATGATGAACTTGATTCTTGTTGAGAGATTATATTTTCAGTTCTTTGTGTTTGTGATCCAGTAGTTTGTAAGTAAAGATTTGTGGAATTATTTTTCTCTATAATATGAGAGAGATGTTCAACAATTAGTATTTTTGAGGTGAAACTTGGAATTTGTGCAACATTTTTAAATGGAATAGCATTCATTTCTTTATATTTTATTGTGGATGAAGGAGGGTGTACAGATTCGACTTTACCCTTCTCTGTTTCCCATGTTTGTGTGGATTTATTATTTGTCATGATAGTTCATTTTTTATGTTTAGTTATTTTTGACGAAAGCCAATCAAAGAAAGGAATATTTCTTTGTTCTTGATGCATTTGTTCATACCATAATTCTTTTACTTGAGATCTTTCAAATTTAGAAAATTTGGTAAAAAAACCATTTAGTCTTTGGATGCTTTAATAGATCTTGTTGAAGGTATTGTTTATCTATGATGAAATCATTTGTTTCTTCATTAGTTTCATGAATTAAAGAGATTGTATTTATTGAGGCATCAAAATCAGACTGAGGTAATCTGATTGATTGTATATCTTCATTGTTTGTTTCTGAATAAACAAGATAGGCTATTCTTGATGGATGAATAGAGGGTAATTTTGGAATTGATTTATTATGAAAGGTGGAAGGAGCGGATCTATAAGATCAAACTTCTGAAGGGATAGATCTTTTTGTGTATGAAAGTATGATCTTGGTGTATTGGAAAATTTTATTGTTACTTTTCCATTTGGATATTCAGTGATTGATTCAACATTATCTTGAATTTGAGGGGTTTTTGGTTGAGCTTCTTGAAGCTCCCATTTGCCAGAAAGATTTACATCTTCCCAAGCTATGGCTTTAGGTGTGGTGACTTTATTTTTGAAATTTGTAAGGAATAAAGTTGTTACTCCTTTGATTTGTGCTGAATACGCAATTTCAGGGACAATGATATTCATGACTTTATAATAAGTTCTATATATGATTGCAACATTTTGTGATTGAAGGCTTCATATTGAATCATTGTGTGTGTATGCCTAGAGTGATAGTTTCATAGGCACCCGGATCATGGAATGATACTGTGAAATTAGGAAAGGAATTGAAAACGGCAAAGCCATCAAGAAGACTAGCTTGCACCAACCCTATGAGGGAATCTTTAAAAATGATTCATATCTTTTATCTCGAACATAAGCGGGACAAGATGTATTCAAACTAATTCTGGTTAATGGCTTTATTGCAACTTGAATAAGTCCTATATGCATGTATTTATATTTTGATTTATGCATGTCAATTCTTTTTAAAGAAATTAGATGTAGATTTTCTTCATTTTGCTGTATTGAGAGGGTTTCTTCAACCATCTTTACTATATAATCTGATTTTATTTTGAAAGTTCCTTCTTTATAGATTTCTCTTAAAGAAACTTTAGGAATTGTCCAATCTTGGATTGATTTCTCTATATCATCAAAACTTATTTCGTCTAAATTTTTAATTGAAATTTAATTTATTATTGGCATGATGGATGATGATGCAGAAGAAGAAGTTAAACCTGTGTTAGAAGATGTATTTCTTCTTAAAGATCTAAAAATTCTAGACATACTTAATTAAAAATTATTACAAATCAGAATGATTGGTGGCCTGTCAACAGTATACGCCACAAAAGCCCTAAACGCTCACCTGGCTAAAAACAAAGGCTACGCAACAAGAGGCCTCGGACCCAAACCACTCTTCTTAGTAACAAAAAATAATTAACTCTATCGAGTCAGTTTAGATAAAAAATCGAAAATGTAACTAACTAACAGAGATTACACTTAGTTGTGCAATCAACAAACAATCAACAAATAAAGAAAACGACGTGATGCATGCAAATTTTGCAAAAGCATAGAAAGCATAACTTCGTTGATAATAAAATATCTTACAAGGAGAGAAGACTGTGATGGCTCTTATACCAAATCTAATTCTGGTTAATGCATTACCAAAAATAATTTGATAATAATTAATTAACTCTATCGAGTCAGTTTAGATCAAAATTCGGAAATGCAACTAACTAACAGAGATTCGACTCAACTATTCAATCAACAAACAAGCAACAACGAAATAAACAAAGAACGAAAGTGACATGGTGTATGCAAATTTTCACAAAAGCATTGAAAGCATAACTTCATTGATAATAAAATATCTTACAAGGAGAGAAGACTTTGATGGCTCTGATACCAAATTGGACCGACCGAGATCGAACCAGACGACTCTCGCTAGTTGAAACAAAAAAAGGAAGAGAAGAAAGGAAAGAAAGCGGAAAATCTATCCGTGCAGCTTTTGTTATCGAGACTGGGATGGTTGGAAATGACATGAGACTAAACAAGATGAATCCGAACAAAAATGCTCACTTGGGATGTACTTGATCGATTGCAACATTTTGTGATGAATAAACCAATTACAACCAGAAAACTCTCACTAATTGAAACTAAAAAGAGAGGGAATAAAGGAAAGAAAGCGGAAAATTTACAATGTTGGATTTTTTGTTGTTGTGAGACAAGGGCTCACATCCCCTATTATAGACAATTACAGACTCTACTGTATTGGAGTAGATAAGATTTACACGCCATTGTACTATATCATTTGATGAAATAATTTATCGATGGTGTAGCTTCTGCATGCGTAATTACTTCTGACATCTGTATTCTGACATCTGAATGACTGTAGCTGAAGTTGTATTATTTGCATCACTGTAGCCGCAATTGTTGACTTTTGCATAGTGAGATGGATAAAGTACCGGAGGTATTAATCTTCATTTGGAATGCTCATGTGGACCACCATAGTGTGAGAGAGCACTAAAGCCCACTTTTGTTAACTTTGGAGTCATTTTTTATTCATGTGTGATATCTCATATGAATGAAATGGATGATATAGGATTACCATATTGAATGCATTCTTTTGACATGGAAATGTCATTTAATGCACTTTTGCATTGTTTAATGGCTTTAGGCATTGTTGATGTTGATGTAGTCATTTCTTTATTCATGTTTTGGCAAGTCTTCAGTGATGGCTGCAACGGGATATAGATTTATTATAGGACACATGTCGCCATGGAGAAAACTTTGCTGGCATGTGAGACATCTGTCTGAGCGCAATAATGCTGCATGAAAATCTGTGCGAGCTGAATGAGATGTATCTGACAGCGTGGATTTATTCTTCGATGAGATATTGAGCTGTCCTTTTGTCCTTTCAGTAATATCCAGAGAAGATACATCATTGAAAATTTCTAGAATTTCATCAAGAATTGAATGGCCAGATCGCAATGGATCATAAGATACGAAGATGTCGTCTCCAAGGTCTTCATCAAGACAAATAACACGACAACCATCGCTCCATATGCCCTTGAAAGTGCGGGCAAATTCAATATGTCTTTTTAAATTGATAAACCTTTGATTTTGATCTGCTTGAATATTGTAAAATTGTAGACGCTCCAGGTTGTAACTAAGGGTGGCAGCATCTGACGATTCAAATCTTTCTGTTTGATTCCAATTTCTGTCTGGAAGATGTTCATAGTCATTGATAGGAATGTTGTATTTTTTACATAACAAATCTCCATCTTCATTATTTATGAGGGTCCATAATTGATATAGTTGATAAAATCTGAATTCATCTTGTTCTCCAAGTGTAGAAGAGATTGTTATGAGAATATATCTTTTGGTAATGCCGAGACAGCTAAGAGCATATTTGAAAATTGCAGGCAACTGTCGATTTCTTACTAGATTTTCTCTGTCGAGAATAAATCGATGAACTAGGCCTTGTTCAATATAGGAAATATTGAATTCTTCCGCTGGTAAGAACATTTTTGGAAAACCAGTGGCCCAGCTGAGATAGCATGCTTGATGCATTAAACGCTCCATTATCTGACAAGATAGAGTTTCATCTCTAATTCTTGCAGCTAAATCATCCGGAAGAAG
Organism: Litsea cubeba; assembly: GCA_012931725.1. Classification (NCBI taxonomy): domain Eukaryota; kingdom Viridiplantae; phylum Streptophyta; class Magnoliopsida; order Laurales; family Lauraceae; genus Litsea; species Litsea cubeba. The sequence continues at coordinate 22,674,654 of CM022951.1, read as the reverse complement.
GCTATTAACCTTTTCCAGGTGTTGTGTTCTGCATTCAATTGGAGGGATAGATAACTGTACACATTGTTGTTCTAGCATTTGGATTTTTGCCTCCAAATATTTGAGATGATTAGCCAAATCAGAGAGGTGCTTTCGCATTAAGAAATTGCATTAAGAAATTGCATTGACCAGTAAGGCATGCACTCAAAATATTGTCAATAAGGGTTTGAGAATAGGCAGAGGGGGTTGGATAGAAGGAAGGAAAAGGAATTTGAAAAGAAAGTTCTTCATTAGCAGGGACAGATACTTTATTGGACTCTATAGGCTATTTGCCTTTATCCTTAGACATGGATGCTTCCCTATTGGAAGTGAAATTAAAATAGTATTGATGCAACAAAATTGCTTTTTGAAATATGAGTATGTATGCAATTAGGAATTAATTCCAATGTAAGTGCTAAAAACAAGATGAATCCTATCATTATCGCAAATATTAGACTGATTCCACCACAGTAAGAATCATTTGGTGTGTTCATTGAGATCTCAAATTTTAAAAGATTAGTACAACAATTAAAAACATTAGATGGTCCTACTAGATTACCAATGGATTGGATCAAATGAATTTCATTTTAATTACCACTATTTAATGACTTTCATGTGATTTAACAGGTCTCAGGTCTCAGTAAATCAATCAATTCAACCTATCACTCCATTTTTCATTTTCACCATAGTAAGATCCTTATAAACTGCCACACACATCAGGTAAGGACATGTTAGAATTTATAGAAATTGCCAACCTTATAGTTAGTACAATATTTTATAGAGAATTTTACCAAAAAAAATATATATATATACATTAGATGCACTCTAGACTGGTATTCCCGCCACACAAAAAAAAAAAAAAATCTTTTTTTTTCTTCACCTATTTTTTCGAGGGTCGATATCCACTTTCCATGAGGGTCTCCCTAAACAGCCGCAGGCGGAAAAAACAGTTTTCTGTCATCTTCTTCCTTCCTCCTTTCTTCCACAAACCCAATTCAATGGGGAATCCAATAGGGAAGAATAATATGAAGAATAACCATGGGAGGTGATTGTTTCCCTTTAGACTCACCACGAAATGAAGCTGCCATATCCATATACCCAGAATCAGGCCTGGTAAGTATACCTCATAACTGTGTCAATTTGAGTATACCCCAGAATTAGCAATGCTCGATCCAATCTCCGCAAGTTCAAGATTTACCTTGGAGCCTGTGAGTAAACGCCTGTAATGATGAGAGAACTTGTTCTAGTTTTTCATTAGACTCGTTATGGATGAGGTTGCCATCACTGTCAAATTTCTGTGGAGGCTGGAATTCAAGTATGCATAATTCAGGCCTATTGATGAAATGAAGATCGACTAAGACTCCAATTTGCCGAAGATGGTACTGTGATTTGCCACCACCAAAACCTCCTCATGCAACAAGCTTGCCCACCCCATACATTTGGAGGTCTAGATGACCAGTCAGTCACATTCTTCAAAGGTGTTGATAGCATAATAAAAAGGAAAAGGCCAGGAAAAATATCGATCTCTAGGCCATATCCGTCATCTTCCTCCTCCTCCTATTTCCACCAATTGTCCATTTACAGATCTCTTCTTCCTCAGGTCCTCATAGTATCCTCCAAACCAATTTGGCCTTTTCTCTTCATTTGGTCTTCCCCATGGGGTTGGGTCTGGGGAAGAGAGGAGGAAGAAGATGACGGAAACTGTTTTCTTTGGCTTGAGGAGGGTCGATATTGACCCTCACCTGTTTAGAGGAGGGTTGATATCGACCCTTGAAAAATAATTATAAAAAAAGGATCTTTTGTTGGGAAGACCTATTTGGTACGAGGGAAACTAAAGTGACCTTTTTAGTCAAGGGTCCATCTAATGTGTTTTTTGAGTAAAATCCTCTCTTTTATAATATAACAATATTTCTTTTTGTGATAATAAAATCTGAGAATATTTTTCGCATACATCCAAACACCAGCTAATCTTCTCATTGTACATTTCATGGCGCTTTAGACAAGGGGACCATTTATCCTTGTGTTTGTTTATCTTTAAGTGCAGAATTCCTTTCCTGTATTCTTATTATAGCCAAGGCTAAAGGGTATTATTAGTGAAGTTAAGGTAGCCAAAGATGGCCCATGCATTTCTCATTTTTTCTTTGCAGATGATAGTTTTATCTTCTACAAATCTTCCCTAAAAGAGAAGCAAGAGAATTAAAGATTTACTTGAAGACGATTGTGTGAAGCCTCCAGACAACTTATAACAACAAATCTGCCATTTACTTCAGCAAGAGTGCTTGTGAAAAAGACAAATCCAAAGTTACAATTCTAGGTATGAGATTCATGGATAAAAATGAGAAATATTTAGGGAATCTGCTGACGATGAGTGGGAGAAAACATATTAGCTTTCATTCCTTGGTTATGAAAATTAAATGAAAGATTAACTCATGACCACTCTTGTTACTTTCTCAAGTGGGAAGGAGTACCCTTATAATTAAATAGATGGCTTTGACTACTCCCAATTTACAACATGTTAATATCACAACTTCATGATAAAACTACCGAAATAATTGATAATTTTTTAGACGATTTTGGTGGTGTGACTGGTAAGAGAGGAAGAAAATGCATACAGTTAAATGAAAGGAGATTTGAAAACTTATAACCTCACAAGTTACAATGTTCTACTAGAAATACCAACACAGGTTGTGAGGATCTACTTGCTTAGGGCCTGTTTGGCATTATGCCGTTTGGATGTTCCCCAGTTCCCACAGAACATTCATTATTTAAGAAAAGAAACTCCAACCTTTTTAATCTTTTTGTATTTTTCCCTATCTTTTCAAATTCCTAACACCAAAAAAAACCACTTCTTAGTAAACATGAATGTAGAATATAGACCAAATTGCAGAAAACAAAGGATACTTATTCCAACCACAGACCAAAAGAAAGTCCATTTCTGAAATTCCAATTGCAGAAATCCATTATAATAAAAAAAATCTAAAATACATCAATAAGAGGTAAAAAAAAAAAGCAGAAGAAAATAATATATAAAGAAATTTCAACAAAAGAATTTCTCTCTTCTTTTTTTTTCGTTTTCTTTTGTGTTTTTCTGCATTGTCACAAAGTCACTTCATCAAAAGCCATTTCAGAAAAAAAATGCAGTTGGAGAAGCACTGCTCACAAAATATCCTACCTGAGACCGAAGATCAATTTTCCAAAGTCCTTAATGCAGGATATTTCGCATCCAAAATGATACACAATAAATATGAAGCAAAGAGATTAAAAAGAAAAAAGAAAAGAAAGAAAATCAAACAAAATATCTAATTACTAATTAGAAAATCCCACCATCAGTCTCGACCAAATAAGAAACAAATGAGCAAAAAGCTTATACTTTAATAAATTATACAAAAAACTAACCTTTACTTCTTAAACTGCTTTCCTTTCTCCTCTGCAGGGGTGGGCATGAGTTTCTCCACTTTCTCCACTCTTGTACAAAAAAAAGTCTAAGAAAAAAGCATCTCTTTCTTGCCCTTTTGTAATTTGCTCCCCTTGCTTTCTCCTCTTCATCCAATAAATAATCTAAAAACCAAAGAAACAAAGGGCATTTAAAAAAATAAAAAAGTTGTGGAAAGCTGATCTCATTTAACCAGCAAAGACTTTCATATCTTACATGAACTCCAGATTGCCTTCTTGTTTGGGTCCTCACTGTGCCAATCTCCATCTGACAAAGTAGCATATGCCATTCTGTATTCAATTAGCTGTATGTCGCATACAAGAATCGCTAACATAATTCGACTATCGAGCTGATTGACGACAAACTTCCCTATGTCAACATGACTCAGTCACATAATGGGTGACTGGATCATGAAAACCACTTCTGTTCTGTTATCTAGAGGAGAAATTTGCTTTTGTTGACATGGATTCTGGTGAAACCATGCCTTTTCTGACTTAATTTGCTGCTAAATCAACTAGTTATATAGAAGAAGATGAAGAGGACCAATCTATTTACACATTCTATAAAGAAGTAAATGATTACTAACTATATTCAAACATAACTACATAGTCTGTCTATAAAAGATAAATTATACATCACTTTTCACTCACGTGTAGACCCAATGTGTCAGAGTCCATCAGAACTAGTGACTGAATGAGGCCTGTCCAGGTCCTGATTTTTGAACCATTATTGTTGCCACAACAAGATCGATCGACCATCAGTAAAATGGATTTCTCAGGCACCAAACCCATCTAATTGAAGAGCCAAACTGAAAGACATACAGTTCATGAACTCTTCTTCAAAAAATTAATATTCTGCCATAGGAAATCAACTAAGGGAGCAAAATGGTAAACAAGTATCAAGCAAATTTAGAGCAACTTAAATGCAACATTATTTTTGCACAAAACTGTATGGAGAAGAAACAACTTATACAATGCCCACCACAACATAATTATCTTGCTGTTATAACCAATGGTTTTCTTACATGCCCAATCCAACATTCATAGGGTCATTGCGTCATCAAACTTCTCTTAATCCAAAAGATGAAACCATGAAATCAGGGAGTCCCCCTCAGAAAAAATTTTTGTAATTTGAACACAAAAGGAAATAATGTGATGTCCTTACATTTCAAACATCACTTGCTCCGATCAAAATGTGGATAAATAAACACACACATTTGTTGCTTTTCCCCATTATAATCTCGACTTCTCGATTTTCATACAGCCTTTGTAAGTTTCTTTGAGATCAGGAACATCATCCAAGTACCTAAGTACAAATTTCTTCAAGAACAAGCGCTCCGACATGTGTGCTACTGAGAGGAAGTTAACACCCTCTTCTAGTAATCCTTTAGACTTCAAGAATATCAAGACCTCATGTCGAGGTAGCAACCTCTTCTCCAAGCTGAACATAAATGACACGGGGCGCGACCGAAGCTCAGAGGGCTCACACCCAAGCTCATCCAAGAAGAAGCGCATCAAAGCCCGGAACTTCCTCTCCGACACAGCCAAGAACAAGGGAGCCTTTAGGAAGGCAGAGAAAACATCTTCTTCCGACCAACCAAAGCTCTTTAACATCTTGACCTTGGCTTCTATTGTAGCTTTACTAAAATAGCTCAATACATAAGTGGCACAAAAGAACATTGGAGACCCACGCTTGAATCCAAGTTTCTCGACCCGAGCAGTCACGTCTTCAAGACAATCAGGATTACGGGTGAACATTCGAGTGTGTTGCACCAAACTGCTCGAGATCTGGCTGTCACTAGCACCAAATCGACGCAGTATCTCAATGTTGGGCATAATGATCTTATCGAGATTGCAGTAGCACAGCCCTCTACATCTCTTTATAACCCTAATCACATCATCATCATTCTGAAGGAGTGTTCTAAGGAAATCAACTTTGGGTCTGATACGATTGTCAATGCTACATTTGAGCAAGGCAGGGCTTTTGGCAACAAGGTCTGCAAAGGAAGCACCAGATAGACCCAGTTCTTGAAAGAAGATGAATTTGGGTTTGAGGGTCTTCTCGACGTTGGAAGCGAGGAAACGGGGCCTCCTGGAGATGAGTTTTTTTATGTGGGTGTCTTCAAAACCGCTCTTTTTGAGGAATCCAAGTACAGAGTCTGGGTTTTCGGGGGATTTTAGTGTTGTTAGGGATGTGGAGGCATTAATAGCATTTTCTCTTGAAAACCCACATCTTTCTATGAGGTAATCGACCATGAAACGAGTTTGGGGAAGAGGGTTTTCACCAATAGCAGTTGAAAATAAAAGGAGGGTTCTGAAATTGGTGAAATCTCTACTAGTTGCGCCTCTTCTCAAGAAGAGGCAGTGATGAGAAACACAGGAATACATTGCAGAAGAAAATATGAAGTCAGATGCTTGAAATGGGTATTGAAATTGGCTTACTTGAACTCTCGTAAAAGGAAGCAGAAATACAGAGGCCTCTTCTCTCTTGGTCATCGACTACCTCCATTGTCTTCTTAGCCCGCCTCTCTCCATGTCTCTTTATCAAAGGAGCATTTCTGTGAAACTTAATCCCTCTTAAAAATCACTGCTCCCGATCATCAAAATTGACAGTGTCTCATCAACAACACTTTTTGAGCCCATTGCCTGGTTAGTTTTGTGTGAAATTTTACACTTTCAGTCTCACACTTTCTGAGCCCATCAAAACTTAAACCCTCCTAGTGATTGTAACTCTTTTGTTTTAAATTTTGGTAAGCATAAGGCACAAGATGAAGGTGATGGTGGAGTTTGGAGCAAGACCAATACAATAGGACTACAACTTTAAGCTGATAGGATTTTTGAGTTGGGCAACATTGGTGGAGGATGAAAGATCCTGACTTCAAATTATAAGGGCACGTTTGTGTACATGAAATTTCCGTGAAAATTGGAAATTGCCACATCAGCAAAATTTATGGGTTTCAAATTCTTTGGAAAAGTTTTTTCGCGGAAGTCAAAAATTTATGTTTGGTGCAAAAAGTTTTTCCTTGATGAATTGATGCTGATGTTGTTTGGTGCGGCTGCGGATTCCTTACGGAAAACTAGAATTTATTAAATCTCAGTAACTTCAGTTGGGTCCTTCCCATGCATTCCTATAAATCTTAAGTTAACTAGCAATTAAAAAATAAAGCCCTAAATGTGAGCATCTTAATAGAAACCATTCACTGTCTTCCATGGAGGAAGAAAAAATCGATATATCAAAATAATTGCCAAATAGGAGAAAAGAATCATCAAAATTTTCTAAAGACATGACAAATTAGTGGGGATTACACTGTTCTCATAAGATATAAAGTGATTATATTGCTACCAAAAATAGCATTATAGGTCATTGTTTTTTTCCCTCTTTTTTTCTTGACTACAGCCTAGGGGGCTAGTGTTAAAACAGTGGGTTGGGGCCCACTGCCACGTCAGCAAACATGGCCCCAACTTTTAAAATAAGCAAAAAAGAAACAAATGCCCCTCACTTTAGTACTCTTTCCGTTTCCTCTCCTTCAATGAGGAAACGGAAAAATGTCATTAGAGATCTCTTTATCTTCATCCTCAAAAGGTTATTTTTCCTTTGGCTGTATAAAGAGATTGTGAGGAAGCATGGAAATACATATTTGAGAATCCTTACCTTCTTCCTTGTTTTAGATTATTATATGCCTTGGAAAAGAGTTCTAAGAAACCATTGAGGAAACCATAAGAGGAAGAAACTTGTCTTTAAGATCCAATCCACCCATTAGCTCATTCATCAGGCATTTGTCCTTAAGCCTGTGGACAATAGGGGGTGATTGAGTCAGATAAATTTCTAGTAAATCTCATATGGCCTGTTGATGAATACACAACATCATCCATTTTGTGGATTGGTCTCTTACGTTGTAACAGACTCGTGTTACTCAAATCTGAAGCTTCCACAACGATCTTCGAACAACAATGGTATCAGAGCTTTTTTAGATGAAAGATTTAGGCGAGGCCGATTTTGTCCTAGGAGTTAAGATCATACATGATCGTAAAAGGCACATGCTTGGCTTTCCTAGAGTCAATATATTGAAAATGTATTGCATAAGTTTCACATGTCAAATGTCAAACCAGTCAATACCCCGATAGATAAAAGTTACAAGCTTAGTAAAGAACAATGCCCTCAAACTGATGATGAAGTTCATTACATGAATCGGATACCCTATGCTAATGCTTCAACGGATTATCCGATATTTAAAAGGCACAAAGAATGTTATGCTTTGTTATCAAGGTGACGATCTTACAGTGTAGGCAGATACTGACACATCTTTATCAGATGATCTGGATGATTCTAAGTCTATATCAGGATATATTTTCTTATTTGGCGAGGGAGCTGTTTCATGTTCCAGCAAGAAATATAACTCAGTTGCAAAGTCTACTATGAAATCCAAATATGTTGCTAGCTAGTTATGCAGCTGCAACAGGAGCTATTTGTATTTGACGACTGTTATTAAGCTTAGACATTGTTCCGAGTGCAAAAAACCCTTTTACATCAAATGTGGACAATACGTCGGCTATATTCCTTGCAAAGAATCTAGAATTTCATTAGAAATCGAAGCATATCGCCAAGAAGTATCATTTTGTCTGCGAAACAATAAATTAAAGATAGAGAAATCGTCATTTCCTATATTCCTTCACGAGAAATGGTAGCTGGCCCAATGACTAAGCCATTGCCTAGAGAGAGTTTTCATTACACGTAAGAAACATCAACATGGGATTGAGATTAATGACATATGTTAATGGTAAGTGGGAGTATATCTTCATTTTCATGGTGAATATAATAAATATTACTCGGTTGTTCTTTATGTTCATGAACATTGCATATCATACTATTTTCTTTTGACAAACAAACTATGTGTATGCATTTATTACATACACAGTGTCAACAAGTGGGGTCATCTTAATCGAGCGAATTGATCGTCTCGATCATCTTTGTGATGGTTGGCATGAGGTACACTTGGGAGATATACATATCTTCATTGTCATTGGGTGATAACGATGGTGTGTAGTCCTCTGTGATTACCACTTCAGATCACACGAACACTACGGTGGTGTTGGACTTCTAAATGAAAAACTAGATCCCCATAAGGATCATTAACAAGAAATACCCTTGGGCTAGTCAAGTTGCCTGTAATTTAACTGGGTTTAATAGCCAGTGTGGTGAATGACCAGCGCAATGTCGATTGACACAATTGCGATTCATTCGCGTATCCACTGAGGCACATTGTTTTATCCTTAAGTATTTTCTTATGGACTGTACCTATGAGTGAAAGGATATACCCCAAGTCCTTGACGTTGGGCGATTGTCAGCCCTTTAAGCGACTTGTGAATTGGTGTGTCCTTTGTGGATCCTAGAAATCATGTATCCTCAACTATTCACCTCTGCGTTGGGTGAATAAGTCTTGGTGTTTGCTACTTTAGCCGCGGATTGGCCACAGACTCGATTATATGAGGATATACGAGCCGTCGTACGTTCTAGGAAAACAGTTGAGATGATGTGGAGCTTCGTATGAGCGTGATGAAGGTCTCTTGGCATCACACTCATTTTTATTTGTATGCTTGCTCCTCTTATCCGTTGTGGCAATATCGAGTGATTTTTTGGTTTTCTACAAAAAAAAATTTGAAAATTATATTATGAAAATAGTACATTTTAGGAGACCCTTTGAAAATGGCTTGTTGAAAATTTGTTTTACTTGATAAGCGGGATAAGCATATATGATTGGGTTGGATGTGGCTCAAGGGTGTGAGATACATTATATATGGTGTGGCCAAGCGGGTCTAGGGTAGACATATGACGTGATGGAGAAAAGGATTTGCTAGTCAGATGGTGGCTTAGCATACATTCTCTCATGAGATGTGTAGTTAATCTAGTCCCACTCCCTAGGTCCCATTTGTATGAATGAGCTTTTGTGATGGTGGATATATATCTTGAAAGTAAAGTTCGTTCGATGCGAGTGGGAGATGTTTAACTAGTGGGTTGGTGTCGCGACCTCGGACCGGGTCAAAGGCCTGATCCGGGATCCCAAGTGCTAACTAATGATGCCGTGCCATGTGCATCTGTTTAATTGACTAATATATACATGGATTTAAAGAAGAACATTTCATCCATGCACGTGATTCCCAAAGGGTTCCGCGGTGAGGATTTCACATAACAAGTCATTCACATTCGGGATGCGGAAGCCTGTAGCAAACCAAGTATAACAATCCATTCCATGAAGCAAGACTGATTTCACAAGTATATATATAACATGATTTCAAAGTGAGAAAATGGTCATATGACATTTCCCAAAATAAGGTTAAAGTTTATACAAAAAGTGAATTAGTTTATCATTCCCCAAAAATAATGGCCAACAAAGGCCAGTACATCCAAAAGAATTCCCCCAAAATGTGTCGTATATCAAGGCTTGACCGAATGCCTACATGACATCGCCAGCCTGCCATTCAGCTACACGTTGCGGCTCACCGGCAGCCTCCTCAGGCTCCTCCTCAAAGGCAACGGGGTCTGGACCTGAGTACCAAAGAATAGGTCAGACACAACAGTATGGCAGGTGGGTGAGAAGATATAACAACAATAAAGTAAAGTGATGATACCTTCGAAAACGTTGAAACCTGTTTAACAATGACTTTCATGAAAGAGAATGCGTCATTTATTAAAGAGCACATGAGTAATATAAAACATGTAGAGAGTGACAATGACCAAGAAACTAGCAAGACGACAACACACAAAGCTAAATCCTCTATCACTAAAGTGATGAGTGCACATCGTGGTGTTGATCTCAAACACATGAGGTGAGGAGAGTCAACGAAAATATATGAATATATAAAACTATACGGGACGGCGGTAGCGAACCGGGTATTGAGACGGGACGGGATCTAGGCTACAGCTGGCGGGACGGGAGGGGGACCTCCAAGTCGATGGATCAGACTGACAAGGTCGTCCAAGCCTAGTGGTGCCGACTCATAGGTCACATGCAAGGAATCGGGACATGTACAATTGTCTACACAATGTAAAACATATAAACAACCAGGACGGGGTGCCCATAAGCACAAATTTCACATTTGTATTGGTCATATGTAAACGAGGCTGGCGAAATGCTAAAGATGTGATTTCGATATTTCCGGGGCATGACTAGACATATAACATGAAGTTTGAAGAGCACATGCGAAGTTCGGGTAAAATAAAACATAAATGGATTTCCATAAGTTTCCAGACCAAGCGTTGAGAGTTCAAGATTCACATTAGTGTGCATAGGGTCCCGTATGTCGGTTTTGATATAGACTTGGAACTCTATTAGAATTAAAGACATTCCGGGGGTCCCAATGTACATTGATAACCCAAAAACCCTCAACGAATCTCCGTGATGGGGTTTCTTTCTCAACCGGGATCCATACAACACTTCTTAGGTCTCTCCATTGCATTGGGGATCCAAAGAAAACCTTCCCAAGCCTTAGAATAACATCTCAGACCCTCCTGCATTGACCCAGGCTTGACAGACAGTTGACGCGAGTGGACTGGAAGTTCGCTCGAGCCAAGAGCTCTCTGTGAGGGGTTCGCTCGAGCGAACTGCTCTCTGTAAAGGGTTCGCTCGAGCGAACTGTCACATAAGCATTTCTGCAATGCAGTTCGGCACTTTCCTTTCTTCATTTGTGAATCTCTTTGAGCCCCCATTCCTTCACATAATTGAGGGACTCATGACCCCCTCTAAACCCCACATAATCCACCATCAAAACCATCCACAAAATGAGTCAAATCACTTCATTTCCACCATTGAATCACAAGAATCCATTATATGTGAAGATCCATTTGTAAACATAAGACAAGCTCTAACAAAAGTGATTGTAAATATTACCAAAAGATTAAGCAAAAGAGAAAAAGACTCATCATTATGCATTTTCAAAGCAATAGAAACCATAAAAAAGGGCATGAATAGGAACAATGTGAAATCATCAAAGCATGTAGTAGAAAAACCACATTTCTTATAAAAACATATTAACATTTCAAGACATCTATTCACCCACTTGCCTTGGGTCCAAGCTTAGCAAATAAAGCTCCGAATGACACTCTCCAAACCAATTGGCACCAAGCTACACAAAAACCCCCCAAATCAACCCATTTTGAAACCCTAAATGGTCAACACCATGAAAGAGAAAAAGAGAGCTTGCAAGAATGGAGGTGAAGCCTCTCTAGGGCTAGGAGAATACATTAACTAGAAGATTGGAGAGATTGCTTACTTGTAGAATCTTCAAATGATACAAGATGGCTCAAGGAAGAACTCAATGGTGATGGATTCCTCTTCCAATAATGTCAAAAGGAAGCTCTCATGGTGAGGAAGAAGGTGATGAGGTCCATTCTCTCTTTGACAAAGGTTGGTGGTGGATTGAGGAGGAAGAAAGCAAGAAGAAGAAGAAAAAGAAGAAGAAGAAGAAAAAGAAGTGGAAACCCTAGGATAGTTGCAACCCCTCTTCCAATGAGAATGACAAGGAAAAAGAGTAAAGTGAAGAAGGCTCCTCTTTTTATAGAAAGTGGGGATGGGTCCCACCACTGGGCAAGCTTGTGGGGTTTAAAACATGGTTTTCAAGGCCTTAGATGCGTTCGACGAAGAAGGAAGGAATGTTCGTCGAAAATTCTAGTTTCCAAAAGTATATATTTCGAGGGTTTTGGAGACATCGAAATTTATATCCAGATTTGGTGTAAAACGACTGTTTTTCCCTCAAAGTGAGAAAAGTTGGGTTTCGGGGTCTTGAACGGGGACGGAGTGAACATGAAAGTTGTAGAAATTAACAAGATGAGTAAAATAGAGTTAAAACACAAATTTAAGAAAATCTTGAATAATCCCCTAAGTTCATGCAAGGTCACTAAAAGAACCCCAAAGGGTCCCACTAATCGAGAAGGCTCTCAAAATTCTCCGAAGCTATATAAAAGCTATTCTAACCCAAAATTAACCAAAATCCACTAATCTCTCTTAAAGCTAAAACACGACTTAATTAAGGCTAATCGTGGTCATTCAGATCGAGGTCTTACGGTTGGGGCCGACTGCCATGTCCAAGGTTGAAAAACTTGCGACACGGACTCAAGCCCAATGCAAAAAAAAAAAAAAGACTCGAATAGCGTTAACGCAGAGACTCTGGCGAGTCATGCTTTTTTTATAAAAATAATCTCAAAAATATTTAAAAATGAATTCCTTACTTATAAAATAAAAAATACATTTACTTCATGATTCATAATAATCAATTCAAATAAATAAATTTATATATGTAATAAAAGTACTACAATAAGGAAAATAAAAAAAATATTACATATTACATAATTTGTTAGTCCAAGTATCGAATATAAAAGGTCAAATATAAGTCTCAAATTACATTACAATCATCATTTTTATATTATCGACTCCAAACCTCATGCATAATTACTTTAAAAATTAGATTTGCCTATTAAATTGTTTGGAATGCAAACAACCAAATAAAATGAGATGACTCGGGCGAGTATCCCACATTTTTTATTCGGTCATTTGTCAAAATGAGATAACTCGGGAGAGTCAAGAGTCAACTCAGACAGTTTTCCAACCATGGCCATGTCAACAGACATGAAATAGTACGTAATTCTAACAATGACTAACTTTCATGGGATCTTTTGCAAATGTCCAATGGATTTAATTTGGGTAGAACTACAATACATCAATGGTGCAATGTCTTTCTTTAATGTATGATGGGGCCGACCTTTTCAAAATCTAAGCTGATTGCTTGGAACACCCTATGTAGTGATCAACATATAACTTATTACTCAAATCGATAAGATAGCCACCGTTGGATTAACTATATCTTGAACACGAGATGAACTTGCTCTATTTTCTTATTTCCTAATAGAAATTGGGAATTCCTCATGTGTGGTCAATTTAATGGCTGGCCTACTGAACTTAACTTTGAGAATTTAGTTACAATGAATACAATGGGTGTTAGGGCTGGTAAACGAAGTGAATTTTGAAAACGTGGGCCCCACCATACATTTAAAGAAGGGTGCTACACCATATTACATTGCGACGTTGCATTATTGTTCTGCCCATTTAATCTCTGCTTAATTAATGGAGATATTCTTAGGGGCATTCGGCGATAAGTCCCTGAATATTTCACTTTATGGCATTAGATCTATAATCTTTTTTCATAATGTAATAAGTACTTTTTCCAAATTTGAAGGCCTAAAATGTCTAATTTACTCTTTCTTTAAATCATATCCCATGATTAGTGGTATATGCCATTAATAATGGTCAACTACCATTTAATTGGTCACGATTAATGAAATCCCATTAATGAGATTTTCAAGTAAATTCTAAAACAACACAAACAAATTTCAAAAAATGCAAATAAATTACAAAAGAAAGCAAATAAATTTTAAAAAATGCAATAATTTAAAAAAAATGCAATTGATGGACCGCGCTCCTGCTCGAGTTCCTACCGAGGTCGGCGGACGTGGGAGTCCGTCGGGTCCGACCCTTTCGTAACCGGGGGGCAGGGGCGTGCATCAACATTTCTTTTTTGTGTGGGTGTGCCAGATTTTCTATTTTTACTTGGAATTGCAAGTGGTGATCCGGAGATCAACCTTCGCAAGTAAAAAGGAAATCAACTTCTTTCAAGTTTTACATTGCACATATATTTAAGAAAAGAGACATTTTTCTTGGTTTGCCGTGAAAGGCGATTTTTTTGGCATTTATAGCCGATTTTGGCGTTTATAGCCGATTTTTGGCGTTTATAGCCGATTTACAATCCTTATCAATAATGAAAGACAAGAATTGTGATTTTTGTCTCTTTTGAAAAAATACAAAGTACAATGAAAAGCAAGAAAAGGAGGATCTAACTTCTCAGGAGATTGTGGGGGACCCGTTTAGATTGACGGTAGCAAGCCATATGTGGGCTTCGCCATCATCCATGCAGATGAGAACAGAGGATGCTATTGATTCGCTTGGCTTGGCTATAACCTCGGGTTTTTAGAGGACAAAGACCAAAAGGAGGTCCTATGTCCAATAAAAAGCCGAGTAGACGGGCTGAAAAGCCACATCTAAGCCATTGGAGGCAGGAGGAGAAGGCAAGGACCTTGGGGGGGGTACCCCCCAAGGGACTTTTGTCACCTTGTTGCGGTGGCCGGTGTAGAACTTCCGCAGAGTTTTCTCTCTTTTTCCTTTCTCTGGATTTCTGTGCTTCTGTCTGTCTGTGTGTTTGTGCTTTTTTCTGATGCTTTTTTCTGATGCTTTGTCCTTCTTGGAGAGCTCTCCTATTTATAGGCTTTTAGGTAGCCATTTAGGAGGGTTTATGAGCCTTGATTGTCATAAAGCTGCATAATGGGAGGAGTTACAAAATTGAATTGTTTATTTTGTAACTCCTTTTTCTTGGCTTCTGATTGGCCGGAGGAGATTGAGGGCATTTAATCGCCTTTAATCGCCATGATGAGAGGAGTTTCATGGGTTAAATGCCATGAATCTCTTAACTTGTAACTCCCGAATGCTTGCTTCTGATTGGGCCGTCCAAAAAAATGGATTAATGACTGTAATAAAGTTAGTCAATTAATCGCATTAAGTGGTCGCCGAGCAGCTGAAGAGTCGCGGGCCGTGCCACGTCTTTTGGGATTCTTCTGTCGATGATCATCGATGGATCTTCATGTAGATCGACATCAGATGACCATGTAATTTCAGGTGTTTTTTGCCAACAGCGGGTCGGTGCCATCTGTCCTGTCGATTTCTCGATCGGTCGGGTAGAAAGCACACTTTTTTTGGTTGACCGGGTGGCGATCAATATTGTTTTCGATACTCTTGATGATTGACCCGTGTTTTGGACGGATGTCAGAGGACTTGGTGTCTCAAAAGCATGAATTTTGGAAAGTACCAGAGGCTGGGCTCTTCGAATCGCGAAAAAAACGGCGAAAACCGGGGTTTCCGGGGCCTTCCCGGCGACCCCGGGTTCCAAGGTCGCCGGCGACCCTGGCCCAGGGTCGCAGGGGCCTGCGACCCTGGGGGGGTTTTCCCCCTTTTGTGTCCCGTTTTGTGTCCGTTTTTGCTGTTTTTCGATTCTTTTTTCTCCTGTACTTTTCCTTGACATTCTGACCATTTATTGGCCTAATTTCTTTGTAGGAAACCTGATGAGAATCCTTGCATTTTATTTTGTAAAGTTTCCAATTTCCTGAGAAAGCCGAAGACTTTGTCGCGCAGAGCTGCCGATTTTCCGTCAGAAGCTGAAATTGGGTCAAACGATGTCGGAATGACCTGAAATTTGGTGTGAAGCCTCCTGAGCAATAAATAAGACCAACCATAGGCTTTTGTTTGAGTTTTGAAGCCGTTTGGGGTCCTATCACTAGTAGACTTACTTTTTGTCGCGATGAAGATGTCGCGGTTTGATGTGCGGTCAACCGATGTCCGATTGACTTGAAATTTGACAGGGAACCTATTGGAGTCATTTTAAGATGATCCATAGGCTCTATCTTGGAAACCATGGTCCCGGAGAGCTTTGCCGCCGAGAGGCCTGATTTGTCTTCCGAGTGTCAAACTATGGTCAAATGTTGTGGAAATGACCTGAAATTTGACGTGTAGCCCTTTATAAGCATTTTGAAGCCGTCCATGTGCTCTATCTGATGAGTAATGGCCTCGGTGGTTCTCGCCGCCGAGAGGCTTGATTTAGCTGTTCGAGGGTTGATGTAGGGTCAAACATTGTCGGTTTGACTCGGAACTTGACGTGAAGCCTTTTGGAAGTATTTTGAGACCATCCATCAGCCCTGATCGAAGATTTGGTGTCTCCGATGCTTTTGCCGCCGAGAGCTCCTTTTCGGCTGTCTGAGAAGCGAAGTTAGGCCAAATGATTTTGAAATGGCCCGAAACTTCTTGTGTACTCCTCTTTTGGCTGTCTTGAAGAATCTTGCAGTTTTTGTTTGATTCTGACAAGATTTGATTTTTGGAAGCAGCATTGCCTATTTATGGCAGGTTGCGACTTCTTGTAGCTCTTTGGATCTTGAAGAGGCAAAGTGACATTTTTGGTGTCAACAGCAATAAATTTAAAAAGAAAGCAGAGAAATTTAAAAAGATGCAAATAAATCTCAAAAGATCCAAATAAATTTTAAAAAATATAAATAAATTTAAAAGGATGAAACTAATTCTCAAAAGATCCAAATAAAATCTGAAAATTGTAAATAAATTATAAAAAACGCAATATAAATTTCAAAAGACGCAAATAAATTTCAAAAGAGGTAAATAAAAAGACATAAACAAATTTCAAAAGATCCAAATAAATTTCAAAAGACGCAAATAAATTTCAAAAAATTCAAATAAAATTTCAAAAATGTAAATAAATTTCAAAAGATGAAAATTAATTTCAAAAGACGTAAATAAAATTCTAATTTGTGAATAAATTTCAAAAAAATATAAATACATTTTCCAAAACTAAGATAAACCAATTGTTTCAATTTTTAGAAAAATTTGCAAAAAATTCAAGTATTTTGCCAAAACTCAATTAAATTTATTTCAAAAAACGCAAATAAATTTAAAAAGACAAAAGATGCGAATAAATTTTTCAAAAAACTAAGATAAATTTGCAAAGAACACAAAATGTTTTGTTCAAGAACTCAGTTAAATTTTCCAAAATGTAGATAAATTTGTCAGAAACTCAGATAAATTTGCCAAAAACTCAAATAGATTTTCGAAAAAACTCTTATAAACTTGATAAAATGTCAGATAAATTTGATAAAAACTCAGATAAATTTAGTCAAAACTAAGATAAATTTGACAAAAACTCAGATAAATTCTCTTCCTCGTCGATTTCGGCTTGACCCGAACCAACCTGGAACCAACCTCTTATACCCTGACTTAGCCTATAACCAGGCTTCTTCTTCCCTGTCTTCTACCTTCCTCCATTTCTGTAACAGAGAATGAGAAACACCAGATCGTCTAGCTTTCTTTCTTGGAAAATGGTGGGTCTGCCATATCTGGCGACAACAAGTCCAGCAGCCTGACCCGACCCGAACTCGACCTGAAACCTGACCCTAACAGTGGCCTTCCAACAATGATCTTGCGCCCAGCGAGCCCATCATCACCGCGAGGGGCACCAATCACAAAATGGCCTGATGAGTTAAGGTGGAAGATGTTCTTCTTATCAGGGATGACAGGCTTGATCACATGCTCCTTGAGGGCAGCAACAATCTCATCATTGGTGACCGTTTCGTCATGCTGGGTGGAGATGAGGATCGTGTGGACCCGAATGGGGACAACATCGACCTGGGTCTTGCCATCTGGTCTTAGCCATGGACAAGTTCCGCTCTTGCGGACCTCGGTGGCAGGCCGGTTGAACTATAAGGCCAACAAAGTAATTACTTTAGGCCCCAAAAATTAGGCACAAAAAAGGCCCTATAATAGCAACTGACATCTTTTGAAATTCCAAAATAGAAAACTTGTTAACTGCCATCCCTTTTTGTTCTCTCCAAAATAGAAGGCCCCATGACAACTCTATATTGAGAAAGCCTTTAAAGTGTCATTTATGCCCATTATATTTTCAAATCTGCCCCTTATATTTATATGGCTAGGAGTCCAATTGATTTTAGCATATAATTATATTTCTAGCAATCCACGTGTATCAAATCTCAGCTATACATTCAGTCATGAACTTGTTTCACAAGCATTTCTCGTTATTTTTATGCATCCTATTTCAATAGGAGACCATTCAGATTTGATTCATGATGTGGTTATAATAGATCTATAGCTTTGGGTTTCAGCCCTCATAATAGATCTTAAAATTTAATATAAACAATGGCCCGTCGGAATTTATTCACTTGCTTACAGTGCATATGAGTACCGAAGTTCATTTTTGATAGTCCTGACTCATGGTGCGGGGTGTTGGAGCCAAATAGGTAGTTGGATTTTGTGACCCAAAATTTCCTTGTGAGTTTTGGGAATGGGCCCAAAATTCTCATGTGGGTTTTGGAGGTGGACTTAAGATAGGTTAGTAAAACTTGATATAAAAACTTAATTAGTAATTTCACATCATAAAAAGAAAGAAAAATAAAATATTTATAATAATATTAAAACGTAGAAAATGCCTAATTTATGATCGTCGCTTTAGGCCCCGAATTGTCTAGAGCCGACCCTGATCGGTGGGGCGCTCACCGAGCTTCGTTGCGAGGACATGGGTGAGGAGCATCAACTCAGGGGTTTCATCTGTGGCGTAGCCGAACATGAAGGCGATGCCATCGAGGTTAATATTAGCTTTGTTGAAGCCATTGCTGTAGTAGATGTCATGGTCTTTCTGTTCATGGGAGGGTGAAACGACCATGGCAAGAAACAGAACTCGAGCGCAGTATGGAAGGCCATGAAATTAAAAAAAAAAATTTCTTTTGTGTAGTATGGAAGGAAATGATGGAAGTGGGGTACTGTGATCTGAAATCTAGAAGCTGAGAATTGAGAAAGCTCTGTTTTGCAGTAGACTTGTTGAGGCAGGCAGCCCTATGCTACAATTATAGAAAACATAGGCTCTGATACCAATACATTTGTTGGAGAAGAAGGAAGGAACCTTGCCCAGGAATAATGGAAGATTTGAAAATTTTAAATTCAAAATTTTACGTCTAAACGGTTGAAAGAGCAAATTAGTAATGAAAATTGTATCTAGCGACCTCTGGCCAAAATATGTCCAGCTTTATGTACTATATGCTCGCCAAAATTTGTCCAGCCAGCTTTATGTACTATATGCTCGCCAAAATATGTCCAGCTTTATGTACTATATGCCTTAGAGAAAAAGTTATTGGCTGGAGGTCTTACAAGACCGTGTTGAGTGATCTTTCACTAATTTACTTATATTTATATTAATTAATGTTGGACAGGCCTAAAAAAAAAAAAAAAACAAACCTTTGGCTTCTCCTTAATCCACACCATCCTACTTAAAAGGGTGTTTAGAAACTATATATATCTTTAAAAGTTATACTATATTATGTACTTAGATTAGAATATTACTTACCTAAACATTAGGTAGTACGCATTACAAAATATTTCTATTTCTTATAAAGACATTTGTATTAGATTATTAAATGATATGACGTAGAAAGTAAACTTGTAAATAAAAATCCGATGGGTGAAAAGCAAGCACAATATCTCTATAAGTAGCTATATATCATTGTGGTCCCACTATGATTTCTAACATCAATGGTTCTTATTGGATAAGAGAAGTGGGTCTCATTATGAGTCCTAACATTATATTACAAATATAACACGATCCAATCATTTACCAACATTTAGTGATCCCCACCCTAGTTACTAGCACTAGATGGGCCCCATGCTGGTTACTCATATTAGATGGGTCCTACAATTGTTACATTAGGCAAGTCAAATTTTAATTACCAACTTTATATTTTGTAACCATAATCACCAATTTTCCATCACTAAATGGGTCATGCTGTGAGAATCAACATTTGATTAAGTCACACAACATACCAAATGACTTCCTTATTGATTGCCATGATTATGTTAGTTACTGTAATTGCTAACATCAAATGGGTGCTACAATGATTTTTGTATCAAATGGAGCCCTCAACAATGTCTACTCCAGATGTGTTACACTATGGTCACTAACAATTGGCAAGCCTCACCTCAATTAAACAACATTAATTAGATTCCATAATTTT
This sequence comes from Litsea cubeba, assembly GCA_012931725.1. Lineage (NCBI taxonomy): Eukaryota > Viridiplantae > Streptophyta > Magnoliopsida > Laurales > Lauraceae > Litsea > Litsea cubeba. Next base: position 22,654,529 of record CM022951.1, on the reverse strand, counting down.
TAACATTAATGATCTATTGAATTCGAATATTAGATGGGTCCCATTGTGACTGCTAAAAACAAGATGAATCCTATCATTATCGCAAATATTAGACTGACTCCAGTCTCCACCACAGTAAGAATCATTTGGTGTGTTCATTGAGATCTCAAATTTTAAAAGATTAGTACAACAATTAAAAACATTAGATGGTCCTACTAGATTACCAATGGATTGCATCAAATGAATTTCATTTTAATTACCACTATGTAATGACTTTCATGTGATTTAATATGTCTCATAGAAGATAAATCATTTCAACCTATCACTCGATTTTTCATTTTCGGAATAGTAAGATCCTTATAAACTGCCACACACATCAGGTAAGGACATGTTAGAATTTATAGAAATTGCCAACCTTATAGTTATACCAAAAAAGTACATTAGATGCATTCTAGACTGGTAATCCCGCCACAAAAAAATCTTTTTTTTTTCACCTATTTTTTCGAGGGTAGATATCCACTTTTCCATGAGGGTCTCCCTAAATAGCCACAGGCAGAAAAAACAGTTTTTTTGTCATCTTCTTCCTTCAGGGAAGAATAACATGAAGAACCACCGGAGGTGTTTGTTTCGCTTTAGACTCACCATGAAATGAAGCTGCCATATCCCACTACAATAATTTGCACTTTTGCAGATGCTAAATAAGCGTCAGTAAAGGTCTAAAAAACGCCGGGAAAGATTTCTCTTGTGCCGGCAATCTGCCGGGAAAAGCATGCCACTTATATCATTTGCCGACAAAAAAAGGTAGCATCGGTAAAAAGCTAAACATTGCCGGTGTTTTTTTTTTTTTGGCCGGGAAAAGAGGTCTGGGAAAGAGTTTTATTTTTTCAATAATAAAATTTAAAACACTTTTGTCGGCGTTTTTTTTGCGCCGGGAAAAAGGCTTATTTTTCAAAAATAAATGTTAGAAAAACTTTTGCCGGCGTTATCTTGCACAGGGAAAATATGTTTATTTTCAAAAATAAATGTTAGAAAAACTTTTGCTGGTGTGTTTTTTTTACCGAGAAAAGAAGTTTATTTTTTCAAAAATAAATATTAGAAAAACTTTTGCCGGCGTTATTTTGTGCCGGGAAAAGATTTACATTTTACGAAAATTATTTTTTCAAAAACATCAGGAATAATTTTTTTATTTATTTGATTTGTAATTTTATTTTTCTGTATATACATTAGTTCATTACAACTTCCAACCTGTGTCACATGAATAAATTGAAATTGCTAATTCCATTATCCAAGACCAAATCTACTACACACCCAACATCCATTTCCATTCCAAAATCATCAAAAAACTGAAACAAGAAAATTCATTCCACTTCATATTAATATTCAAACATCCTTTTAATATTGAAAGCACTTTACCATTACCATTACAAAATTAAAACAAATGTTAACATTCTACTTTGTACCAACATTCAAATGTCAATGAAAATTTACATATTCATATATGATCATTTCATTGTTGCACCATTCCAACACCTGAACCATTGTTTAAAAAAACTCCATGCATCCCATTTTAACATATAGCAATATGTTACACCGCATACCTGGCCTTCATGTTGGCTGCATCCTATAGCTGCATGGACTCTTTTAACAAAATTTGTTTTTCAATTTTCATTCAATCTGCATAAAAAAAAGAGCAAGATTAACATACGATTAAGAATGTCATGTGCACAAAGTATACTCCCAAAGTAAGACAGAGAAGCATCAGAGCCATGAAGTCTTTGTTTACTTAGATTTTCAGTTTGTACAAGTGGATCAACATCTTAGCAATGAAATAGTTGAATTGTTGATTAATATGATGAGTACCAATCACCACTATTTATTTGGAGAAAAGGCATACTGTATCTCATGAGAATTTCTACACTTTTTAGCTAAATGTAATACTGATAGCCAAAACCGAAGAGCTTAATATATATAGAATCATATAGCTTCACCTTAATCTCCAGGTCTGTTAAAGTGAAGAGAAGAAGAGAAGAGAAACGCAACCCTTTTAATTCATTGTAATTGAGATAATAGAAAAGAGCTTTGCAGGCTTTTAGTAACAAATAACACAACAAAAGTAGAACTTCATCAAATGAGTGAAACACGAAGGATATCTTGTTGCTTCTCAAGATAAACTATACTGTTCACTAATAATCTTATACATTTGTTTAATTTCCAAGAAATTCGTTAAGAAACATATAAAAAATTCTTCTCTAGATAAACTATACTGTTCATTAATAATCTTATACATTTGTTTAGATGTTCCCAGTTTTTTGCAATGGGCCCTTTATTCTCATTTGTCTAGTGTATTCAAGCTGTCCTGATAACACGCACACATTGAAATTTTATCATAAACAGATCCCATCCATCTATCATTGAATTAAAAAATGTAGTAATAAAAAGACTGCGACCACAGTGAACAAAGAAAATTAATAACTATTCATAAGGTTTTGCATTTCAGAAGAAAAATCTACTTCTCACCCGGTATTCGCATCTAGCAGAACCATTCTTTGGAGTATGCGTAGCAAGCCACGTACGTTTGTGTCCGAGTGATCTCAACTCTAGGATTTTCTTGCCTCTAAAAAAGAAGGGAGCAAACATCCTCATTATAAAATTAGTTAAATGGGAAAAATTAAAAAATAAAAGCACTGTCAAATTTTTTATTCATGTACTAAACCCCAAAAAAGTTTAGTTTCATGTCTTAAATAATTATAGATTTTGAAATAATGAAAATTTCTAATATATACTCTAAATCATGAGTACAGCCCAATCCATCCTGATATGGGACATTCCTGGATGGTACAGCCCATGAAGAGCTCTAGTCATTAATGTATAAATCATCAGTGGAATTCTACATGATGGAAGGTGTGTGAAAAGTATTATATGTTTGATCTTCAAATGATACAATTTATCTATGGTGTGTGGAAAGTATTATATAGAGGTGACAGGAATTTCTGAAAACTATCCCCTGTTTTATATAATGCTGAGTTGTGCTCAATGGGAGGGATACATTCTTGTGGATTGAGCGCATTTTCATTACATGTTGATTTTAAGAACTTATCTTGGAGTAAGTATTACTCGTACCAGAATGTGGGCCTGGTGATATTAAAAAGTTAAGTGAAGCAAATAAGAAAGCAAATGCCAAAATTTTCTCAGAGTAAATTTAGCACAAAAACTTCAAAGTGTATCAACACCACAATTTGACACTCCTCTGCAGCTAATATTATAAAGTGATCCGTTTTTATTAATAATAAAGAATTGAAAACAGGGTAAACTGCCTAAATTGGAACTAGTTTGTGCATATATTAAGTTTCCTGCCTCATGCTGTTCAGAGCTATTCAAGCTATCACTATGTGATTCAAAGGCAACCTACTATCTCCAATAATATAGTCTCCATCTAGATATAGAATCAACAGCCCACAAATCAGAATTCAAAATCTTACCAGAAGTGGAATTGGATTTCCTAACCTGCATTGATACACTGTAAGCTGTTCATCGATTAGAAGGGTCAAACAAAACCCAAACCTGCATTGTGTAGTTTGAAATTACCCACATCCAAATAAGAAAGAAGCTTGCAAAAGCCCAACCAGAGTGATAGAATGAGAAAATCCAGCCTAATAGAGCTACCACACTATGGAGGTGATCAATTTCTCAAAAGCTTTACCCAATCACAACAACTCAGCACAATCATGTCTGGTCCAAATATATCAATACAAATAGATGTTAATAGAATCTTAAGTAACAGTTTCTCTTATTCTTTGCCATAACCAAGTACTGCAAAGCAAATTTCCAATCTAAAAGAAATTCTTAGGATGGAATACAATTTTTGAGACTGGAAACTCTTACGCCCTCATGAGCTTAATGGCGATGCATTTAATAAGATCCATATTTAGATTTAAAAAAAGATGAATTCATAAGCCAGAGTCACCAGCAGAAAGGATAAAAGATCGTACAAAACTCATACCATATCATAGTTCATTCACTACAGGATAATGAGAAATGGCACTTTGCAATAGCCGTACACTGAAAAAAAAAAAAACCTGTAAAATGCAGAATCTCATAGAATTATAAGGACAACTTAGTCCATTTATGAGTTTTCCCAAGGCAGCATTTTGCTATAGTCTAAACCCAAGCATGAGGAATGAGGTGAACTAAATGCTTTGGAACATCAATCAACTTCAACTTTTGCAACTACCAGGTCATTCATGGTTGGATTGTATGGAAAATGAAAATGCAACCGATCCATTAACATAAAGTTGAGAGCTGACCTTTGGATGAAAAATAAGTATATATTTCCAAAGTTAAGGGCTGAATTTACAAAATAATGAAGAGCAGCTCCAACCCAATTACACTCAAATCATAGAGACACAACCAAGGTGGAGCTGTACCTTCCAAAAATGATGCCCACGGGCTGGGCCAGCCATAAAACCCAAAAGATGTACACAAAAGCAACCCAAAAGAATTAGAAACCAATATCCACTCCAATTCATAGACTTCTAAAATTGAATGACCATCATGACTACTGTGCTTTTAATAAATAAACAGTTACATAAAAAACACATATAAGAAATATCAGTTGCTGTTTTGCAAATTATAGCAAAAATGCATGTGAAATGATCACATGAGCGGTAGTTTAAACACCCCACAATTGCACATCACAGTCTCAGATGAGATAATCTTTAGATTTCTAACTCTACAGATAGGTAAACAACTAAACCTTCAACTTCGACTCCTAATTTACCAATAAAACAATTTTGATTAATCATCCATTAATCTATGCCTTAACAGAGTGATTTTAGCTCAAAAAAGTTGTTATCTTTGTCATATAACCAAAAAATAGGTTTAAAAATTCAATGGCTTCAGCCACAAAAGGTCAACATTCTACAATCATTGAGATAAGTAGACAAAATCAAGATAAACATACTGAAGGAATCTAAATAAAGAATCTAGTTCCTAAATCCCCAAAAAAAAAAAAAAAAAATTGAGAAGGAACAAAATATTTTGGAGGAATATCCAAGTTATCAATGGGTCCCTTAATGGAGCACATATTTGTGTATGAGCTACACAAAGCACATACAAATAAAGTGAAAAACATAATTGTGTATAATGAATTCCAACATGATTGAGCAACCACTTGAGGGAAAAAAAGTTAAATTCATGCGTAGTAACTGATTAGAATTTACCTTAAATCTGCAGCTTCATGTGAAGCGGCAACTTTGTTGGCATAGATTCTTATCAGCTTTAGATAGAGCGATCACAATCTATAAAAGCAACTTAAAGGTAATACAAAACAGTAATTTCCCTTTGAAGTACCTGGCATCAAACTTGTGAAAATGAAGTAATTGCCTTATACGAACTACTCTTAGATTGATACAAAATAACTTTTGAGTGGTTTTATTGGCACCACGTTTTTTGCTATTCTCACCGCATTTCTCTTCACACCGATGTACAAAATAGGTTTTTTAATTTTTTTTCTTTTTGCACCCATCAATATACCCAAATCACCCCTTTCACTTACAACACAACTCATTGGTGTGGTTCTCTTCCCACACATCTTCACCATCGTCTCCTTTCTCTCCTCTCTATTGAAACTCAACATAGAGAACCCCTTCTTCTATCCATTTTGACCTACATTCGGGCTGGAAGATTGGCTTAGTGAAAGAATAAAAGTAGATAAGGAAGAGAGGAAGAATCTACTGTTGTAGTGACCTCCATTTTAGTCCAAGGTATCACCTTCCTTCTTCTCCATTGCCATTGTGTTATTTTCTCAAATAGGTCATTGTAGCAACTATTGTGTGCATCTTAATATGTTTAAAGGGACATAATGACACGTCTAATTAGCTCGAAAATGACAAGTTGTTCAGTTTTTTTTTTCCATTGTCGCGATATGTTCGGTTCTGAAACTTCGAACATTACACAGATGTTCGAACATTAAAGTCCGAACAATTTAAGAATGTTCGGATTATAAAGTTCGTGCATTTCAAAATTGTTCGGCTCATAAACTTCGAACATTTTAGGAATCTTCGGACAGAACATGCCGAACATTTCTGACTTGTTCGAACACACAGAGCCGAACACTTGTAAAAAACTTTAATGACTCTTCATATAATATTTCAGGAATGGATAGGCCAAGCAGTTCTAGAGTAAGGCCGACGGCTTCCAATAGGAGGCGCCGTCGAATAAATGAAGAGATTGTAGAAGAATTTAGGGAACCGGAATATGATTCAGGAGGAGGCAATGAAGAAGAAGGAACTCATGTTGAACAACATGAAGAAGAAGCTGATGTTGAACAAGAAATAACTGTGGGGCCAGTAGATCGTTCTTTGCTGTCCAGTTTCAACACGCACATAGCTGCATACATTTGGCATTCACAGGTACGTACTTTTTTTTATTTTCCTCTTTATGTTACATAAAACTCAACGTAATTGTTACATTCTTTAATAATGTAATATTTTCGAAATGCAGGAACGGGCCCCGCTGAAGTGTTTGAGCCATGGACAAAAAATACCACACTGGCCATTGAATGAGAGCAACAGGTTCAGAGAGTTAGTGGATAGATCTAATTTGAGTCCACTCATCACAGCATCATACCGATCTGTTAGTAAGATTCTTGTCTCTTGTTTTGTGGAAAGGTGGCAACCTGAAACAAACACTTTCCACATGCCTTTTGGTGAAATGTCCATAAGTCTAGATGATGTTGCCACCATACTTGGGATTCCGGTGACTGGTTGTTCCGTTGCTTATAATGGTAGAATGTCATTTCAAGATGCTCATTCGCTCCTTGTTGACGCTCTGGGAGTTCATCCAAATGAGGCAAATGATGAGCTGCAGCAAGTTAGGGGCCAATCTGTAAGATTGGAGTGGCTAAGAGGGAGGTTCTCTTTAATAACCGATGAGGATGGAGATGACATGATTGATTGTGCAGTGAGAGCATATCTTCTGTATTTATTAGGCTGTACATTATTCGCGGACAAGAGTGGTACACGTGTGCCAATTATATATCTGACATTATTGACAGACTTGTCAAGTGTCCGTACATATGCATGGGGTGCCGCTGCTCTGGCTTATTTGTATCAACAGTTGGGATTAACTAATCGCAAGGAAGTTAAACAGATTGCTGGATATCTTACGCTGCTAGAGGCGTGGATTTTTGAGCATTTCGAGTGTTTCGCTCCAACGTCAAATATTTTATATGGAGTCACCCAACCCCGAGTGTATCGCTGACTCACTCGTAGAGAGACTACTGCTCCCCTGCATGCACTGCGAGAGCGGCTTGATTATATGAGTGCAGATGAGGTAATAAAAATTCTTTATTCATGACTTACTGAAAATTATCTATATTTTCTGCTAATTGTTTTGGTCATGCAGATTACATGGATCCTTATCGCGATATTAGGCAGCAACATCCATTTAATCAGGTCGCCTTCTATTGTGGGTGCATTAAGTCCTTCGACGTTGTTGAGCCCTATCATCCAGATAGGATCCTGAGGCAGTTTGGTAGGGTGCAGACTATTCCTCCACCCCCATTAATCCAATCCGTGCTACACGAGGCCCTACTGCAAATGCATATCATATTGCATATCAATATTTTGATTAAGTATGGGAAAGATGGAATGATCACCTACTGTCTGGGTTGAATCGAAGCGTTCCAGTTCGACGTCCATCTGATTGTGTACCACAGTACATGGCTTGGTATGCACGAGTGTCATGGAGGTTGCTTCAAAACCCTAACTCCCAATCAGCTTATCGACCACATCCTCGAGATGCACAACCTAGTGAAAACATTGATTATGAGATGGTATGGTTAATTAAACAATATTTCACATTTTTTTATATGTTTTTTATTGTGAATTAATTATTTAAACATCTTATTTGTAGCGTAATGCGGGTGCGTTGTGCATCCTTGATAGAGTCATAGAGAGGGGCCAAGATGGATGGATTGATGACCCACATGGTATATACACTCACGTCGAGCAGGCCGCACATGTGCTACGTGGAATGACCATTGAAGAGGTGGAGCGCACGGTTCGACAGTAGCTGATTTCATTTTGGAAGATGACCAGTTACTTTAAGAAACTCATTTAGTTTTTTTAAATTTTGGTTAATATTATGGTGTAATTTTTTTTATGGGTTAGAACATGGGTGTAATCACAATATTTGGAACACGGTTGTTTACATTTGGAACACGGTAATCACAAAATGCTGTCCTTTCATCTTGGATATTCTGTTAGAGAAATACATGAATTCTTTGAACAATGAAACTAGAGAAATACATGGAAAATAAAAATACAATCTTCTCAATCCAATGAGACAGTCTCACAGGTTGCTACATCTGGACTTATAATCTCTTTAAAACGCCTGATTCGATCTTCATATGGTAATTCCCATTGGCTTCCATGTAAGCAAAACACACAGAGAAAGTCATATCTGTCGAGGTCACTCCTACAATCTCCAGTAAGGGCATGCGATACCGGTTTGTCTTGTAAGTGCAATCCATTATTAAGACATGAGGAAATGACCGCAACAACTGTATGCTTGTTGGATGCGCCCAAACCAAATCGGTAACAACGTCACTGTCCTCATTGTTCCTGTGACATTCAATGTACTTATGCTCTGTCAACTTTCCCATCAGTTGTTGCATCTGTGTTCTCCCACCCCGCTCAACAACTCTGTGCCTATGACGTGCATTGTAAATGGTCTTCATTGTAGTCACATTTAAGGCACTTCTTTGTTTTAATGTAACCAAAATATCTTTTGGTCGTACCATGCTCTTAGACATATCTACCATCAATTTTGTTTCCTCTTCTGTTAGTCTCCCTGCGAATGAATGACCCTCTAGATACTCTGCAGCAGAGTGATTATGTATACCACATGCAACTTCCAACATCCAATCATCAAAAGTGTCAAGCTTCTTGCCCTTTAATGTAAAAGGGCATCCACATTTCTTCGATCCTGTTTGCTTGATCTTCTTTTTAGTAGGCCCATTGTCTCTGGTCTTACAATGCTTGAATTGGCCACTTCTCTCACATGCTAGGACAACTCTAGCTTTTATTCAAGGCCTCGCAGCATTTGACACCTTTATGACAATGACAAAACCATTTCTTTTACCCACATCACGAGCCCAATTCACTAATGCATCTCGGCTGTGAAATATCTAAACACATAACCATTGAATCAGACATTAGTAATACACAATAAGTAAGTATATTGAAATTTTAATATAATGTCTTACTTCTTCGGTAATAAACGCATCTGTAAAGTCCATTACATAAGCTGACTGAACTTGGCTTTCTTCTGTGGAAAGCTGCACTAAGGAAAAGTGGTATCAGTATCGTTCGGAAAAGAAAATCCGAACAATTGACTTATGTTCGGAAATAAAGTATCGAACAATTGACTTATGTTCGGAAATAAAGTATCGAACAAGTCTGTTATGTTCGAATATAAGTATTCGAACATTTCGGGAATGTTCGGTATCGTATGTCCGAACATTTCAGAAATGTTCGGACATACCAGTCCGGACATATCGCGAACAACCACAATACAGAACTTGAAAATTTTGACAAAAACACTCAAATACTCAACCATACTAACCTTTTCGCTGCTAGTAGGATTAAAACACACGATTTCCTTTTTCATTTTCTTGTCCATTGCAATATTTGGTTTGATTCAACTACAATAAAATAGTTTGGTGAGAGCAAGGGAGAAAAGGAACAAGGAAGAAGGTGAAGAAAGAATGTGAACTGTGGGTGAGTGGTGCAATGTTGTAAAGAGATTGAAGGGAGGAATAATGAGAGTGAAAGAAGAAGGGAAATGTGGGTTGGAATGGGGAATGAGAATGTAAAACCGTGAGTGTTGTGTGAAGAGGGTAGAGATGGGTTATGTGTGTGAAGAGAAATTGGCATTTTCAACATGGTTTATGAGATGTCTATTCTAGTCATTTCACATAATAATTTTATTGTAAAACAAAATTGGCATAATAACTGCGGTGGGAAGAGAACTTTTCGTGGTGCCAATAGAACTCCTCGTAACTTTTCGTTAGTTGTTCTAAAACTTGTACCGCATATATTACTGTCACCTGGGACACACAAAAACTTGACAGAATGCATAAAAGGTCTAGTAATCTTCCACTTTGTCTGAAATCGTAAATAATGGCGATTCATGCAAAGCCATATAAAAAGCTTTTCCCGTGGCCATGGTCAAAATTCTTTCTACATTTTATTTTTTTTATGGTTTCTAGAGTTTATTTTTACCTCTTTCTAAAATTATAAATATTAGCGATTTTTACAAAGCCAACATAAAGAGCTTTTCCCATTCAATTCTGGTCTCTGTCAAAATCCTTCTTGCATTATTTTTCTTGGTTTTTTTATTGGTTCCTAGAATCTAGTTTAGTTAGTGACTGGATAATTAAAAATTATTAAATTAGATTCCAATTAAAAGAAATTGCATTTTTTTTCTTTGCATTCAAATTGCTAAGGTACAGGTAGGGCCCCCTTTGAGGTGCACATTCATATCACCTATCAGACAATCTTAACGATCTAATTACAATGGGAAATTCAAGCTATGGGTTCGTATATTAATGGAGCCTTATCGGATGGTTAGGATCATCCAACAGGGCTTCCATCCACCATATGAACAATTTCAATCCTCAAAAGTAGGCCCCGTATTTACAAAACATTTGTCCCACTAAGGAAATGCCCACATTCCTCTGAAACATACTTTCACACGACACTATTATGAACATCACATAAATCTAATCAGTCATTGAGAGAAAACAAAATAAATAGATAAGAATGAAAAACATTTTACTGGGGAAATGGATAAGTACCTTTGTTCTCTCCTTTTTCTTATCATTCAGAATATAAGAAGATAAATATCAGCTATCCAAAAATAGAAGTACCTAAATCAGCAAACTTCAACAAATTACCCAACTGAGAATATGCACATATTGATCAAATCTCCAACCGGCAAAATTGCCCAGACTCAACTAGACATGATAAATAGAGAAAAGATGATGTAGGGCTAACTATCTCTCTTCTTTATGTTTCTAGTCTTCTTCTATTTCATTCATTAGCAATATTCCAAAACAAGATTATAGTTGTTCTTGAACCTTGTGTAACCACTTTATCTGGTGGCTGCTCTATAAGTTTTAATTGTGATATATTTTGTTTGACTAGTGTTTGTTGCTTCTCATGTAAATTTAAATTGGTACTTGTACCTATAATGTTTGTAATTTGATTAAGAAAATATTCTAATTTATTTTTATTTTTCCACCATTAGTAATACATTCTGCGAGGGCAGGAGCAAATACTTTGGAATTTTGAAAATAAAGATTTAGGGGATTAATTGTTTCCTTTTCTTTAATATTCTTTCAGAGAACCAATTCACAGGATGAGGAACTGGAGCTACTTTTTGCTGGGCTTTCTTTGTAAAGACTTTCCTCAAGGTTAAAGGAAAGTATTATAAGGTGGCAGTACGACCAGCGTTGTTATATGGATCAGAGTGTTGGGCAGTAAAGCATAATCATGTCAAGAAGATGAAAGTTGAGGAGATGAGAATGCTAAGATGGATGTGTGGGATCACAAGGAGAGATAGGATTAGGAATGAGGAGCGGGATCACAAGGAGAGATAGGATTAGGAATGAGGAGATTAAGGGCAAAGTAGGAATAGTACCGATTGGAGATAAAATGAGAGAAAATCAATTGAAATGGTTCGGCCATGTTAGAAGGCGTCCAACGGAGGCACCTGTTAAAAGGTGGTGTGAAAGCATGGAGATTGCCAGCAGTAGGAGAGGGAGAGGGAGATCCAAGAGAAGTTTGAAAGAAACTATTAAACATGTCCTTGCCTACATGGATCTAACGGAGGACATGGCCTTAAACAGATTTGCTTGGCGTCGTCAAATCCATATAGCCGACCCCACCTAGTGGGAAAAGGCTTGGTTTGGTTTGGTTTCTTTGTAAAGACTAAAAAGCACACTTGTGTAAGGGGAAGACTTATACATATAATTTGAATGATAATGGTGAGTCATTTTTAGCTGGAAAGTAGTTTCTTAAAAATGACAAGTGCTGGAAAGTAGTGTGTTAAAAATGACAAGTCTTTTGGCCATAAAATCAATCAATGAACAGTCTATATTTACTGTCATTGTTGTACATGTGCCATTTTTGTACAGTAGTCTGGATTTAAGCATGTGAAACTGGATGCAAGGTGGAATATCACACAGGTGTATGATTTCTGTAATTGACAGACAATCTTTGCATATAGTCTTAATAGAAAAGGCTCATGCAATGCATAGGACCAGGTTAAAAGAAAAAAAAAATAATAGAAAAAAATTTAAAAGTTCAAAATGAAGATCATTAATTAGAAGCATTTGACATATTTTTATGTACTTTCAAGTTAAGAAGAGATTTTTAACAGGATAAGTTTGTGCCCACATCCACCATCGTCATGCCTGAATACAGTCCACATCAAATTCAAAAGCAATGAACAACCTTTATCACATCTTACTTCTTCACAACAGCACTCAATTGAGTGAAAGTTATAGTCGTTATTGAATCAGGCTTAAGCTCTAACAATCTCATTTAATGAAAAAAATGAAAAGATTTTTCAAGAAGACCCAATTGCGAAATTCCATAATTATCACATTACAAGATGTAACATCTCTTTCAGGCATTCTTTCAAACAAAAAAGGTGCACTGTCCAACCTACAACATTTGATGTCCCTATCAATCATTACTGTCTGCACGAAGATATTAGACGAAGACTACAACCATTGTCGACATATGCTCTGATGTTGGAGTTCCATGAAGCAACAGTTAAGGATTTTGAAATACATATAAGAAATCGGGTACTAGAGGTCATAACACTTAATCATGCAAACGTACATTTTGTTCCGACATTATATAACAAGAAAAAGAAATAGAACTCAACAAGAAGTCTATAAAGCCCTAAAAAATCAAATACCTAGGAGATGTCGGAGAGACAAAGACAGAGGAGGTGGCACATCGAGAGAGATGCCGAGGGAGACGAGAGAGATGCAGGTCTTCAGATGAATGGGTTGTAGGGATCGGCCTCAGGTGGTGGGGATAGAGGAGAGACCGAGGTGGGCGATGGAGATGTTTGATGCGCAGGGGAGGCTGTGAGATGGGTCAGTAATGGAGAGACATGCGTGGAAAGGGTGAGGAATGGTGATGGAGAGGTCTGTGCAGGGAGGAAAAAGATGGAGATGCTGGTCGGGAGAGGGCCGCCCCAGGACTAATCTAGGGATGAGATGGGTCTAGCACGTCGATCCTCTTCTTGAATGATCCTTCAATGTTCTTTCTGCCTCTGCGTGAATGCTCCTCTTCTTCAGCATTCCGCGTGAATGGATGAAGGGCGGCAGTGGAGTGGGCGCGCTGGGCGAGCGGGGAAGAAGAACAGGGGAAGAGAGGAAGTCTCTGCTCTGGGTGATGATGAGATGGGGAAAGAGTTGATCGTCTGAGGGAGAGGATGGAGATGAAGATGGGAGGCTGGCTGGTCTACGTAGGGATGGTATGGTGGATCTGACTGGATGATGGAGATGGTGAGCGTGAGGTGGTGGCTGTGCTGGTTTCTGCGTGTGAGGGTGGAGATGAGGGAGACGGAGATGGTGGTCCACGTCTGGGAGAGGTGATGAGTCTGCGCTGGAAGAAGATGGGCGTGAGATGATGGAGGGATGACCGAGGGGCGTTCTGGGATGGACGGGGGTGATGAGAGAAAATGCGTGAGGGAGCGGGTGATGGCTGGCTGAGTGGGGATTGCTGGGAGATGGCCGAAGAGCGGGGAGGATGATTCTCTACTACGATGGATAGATGAGGGGAGAAGCGTGATGGAGGGGAATGAGATGGGAAGCGAGAGGGAGTTCGAGTTCTGCGCGGGATGGAGAGGGATGGCGATGGTTGCTCTGCTGCGATGGGAGATGGATGAAGGTGAGATTTGTGCCACTGAATGAGATAAGTGAGAAGAGACGGGGTTTATGAGGGGGCTTGAGAGGGATCGTGAGATGGAGATGATGAGAGGGAGAAGGGGATGAGGTCGCCTGGGAGATGGAGGAGAATGCGATTGAGAGATGAGGGATAGAGGCGAGAAGGGCACAAAAGGGGGGTTGTCGATTTAGAATTACAAAGGGAAAAAAAATAGGCGCAGAAGGGGTTTGAGCATTAGTAATAGGGAAAATTACAAAAACGGGGCCTAAGTTTTTCTCATATTTCAAAATAGGACAAAATTAGAGCCACATTTCAAAAAGGGCATTAAGTTTTCCGAGTAGATTTCAATTCAGGACATCCGATCAAATTAGGTGCCCGCCGGCCAACTTTCCCCATTTTTTTTTCTAAAACCCAAATATGCCCTTCTGGCTTCGCCTTAGCTTTCGGCAGCCCCTCCAACACCTTCATCGGCAAGCACTACTTCGGCCTAAAGGGCATCACCTCCAACATGTGCGTATTCCTTTGTTTTTCGATTCGATCTTGATCGTCTCTTATCTCAAAGCTCCATCTACTCTCTATCTATCTCACACAGGACGGATCCTCATCTCTACTCAAAATCCTCATCTCCTGATGTTTGTTTCCGCCATCTGCCTTCAGATCAAGGTTCGTATGAGATCCCTCTTTCTCCAAATTTAACTTTTACAGTAGATTCCATGGAATTGATGCAGATCTGACGGTGTTCTTGTTTGTTTTACTCAATATTCTTCATCAAGGCCGACTACAGCAACTTCCTCTACCAATGGGCCTTCGCCATCGCCATCGCCGCCGCAGGCATCACCAGCGGCACCATCACCGAGCGGACCCAGTTCGTCGCCTACCTCATCAACTACTCCTTCCTCACCGGCTTCGTCTACCCCGTCGTCTCCCACTAGTTCTGGTCCAGCAACGGGTGGGCCAGCCCGACGCATAGCAACCTCCTCTTCAGGAGCGGAATAATCGACTTCGCCGGGTCCGGTGTCGTCCACATGGTTGGAGGCATCGCCGGCCTCTGGAGGGCCCGCGCATCGGTCGCTTTGACCACGCTGGCAGCCCGATTGCCCTCCGCGGCCACAGCGCCACCCTCGTCATCCTCCTCTTCTGTTTTTTTTTTCTTTTTTCGATTTAAAATCCCGAGGGCAGTTTTGGGTTTTAGAGAAAAAGTTGGGGAGAGTTGGCCGGCGGGCACCCAATTTGACCGGATGTCGTGAATTGAAATCTACTTGGAAAACTTAAGGCCCATTTTGAAATATGGCTCTAATTTTGTCCTATTTTGAAATCTGAGAAAAACTTAGGCCCCGTTTTGTAATTTTCCCTTAGTAATAAGAATATCGGCGCAAATAGTGCGCCGACAAAAATAATCTTCAAAATATATTGAGAAAAAACATTGGCCGGTGCAATTTTGCACCGGCAAAAGGAAAATAGAGGCCGGTAAAAAAATTTACTTTTGCCGGTGAAACAAATAAAACACCGGGAAAACATGATCTTTGCCGGCGAAAAAGGCAAATCGCCGGGAAAAATCAAACCTTTGTCGGCAAAAATTTGTCGCCAGGAAAACCCTAACTTTTCCTGGTGAAAGAATTTTTTTTGCCGGTAAAAGTTATACTTTCCCCGGTGTTTAACGGTTGCGCCGACAAAAAAACGCCGGTAAAAGTGCAAATTGTTGTAGTGTCCATATACCCAGAATCAGGCCTAGTAAGTATACCTCATAACTGTGTCAATTTGATTATACCCCAGAATAAGCAATGCTCGATCCAATCTTCGCAATTTCAAGATTTACCCTAGAGCCTGTGAGTAAACGCCTACAATGATGAGAGATCTTGTTCTAGTTTTTCGTTAGACTCGTTATGGATGATCTTGCCATCATTGTCAAATTTCTGTGGAGGTTGGAATTCAAGTATGCATAATTCAGGCCTATTGATGAAATGAAGATCGACTAAGACTCCAATTTGCCGAAGATGGTACTGTGATTTGCCACCGCCAAAACCTCCGCCAGTAGCAAGCATGCCCACCCCATACATTTGGAGGTCTAGATGACCAGTCAATCACATTCTTCAAAGGTACTGATAGCATAATAAAAAGGAAAAAGGCCTAGAAAAATATCGATCTCTAGGCCATATCCGTCATCTTCCTCCTCCCCTTTCCACCAATTGTCCATTTACAGATCTCTTCTTCTTCCTTAAGTCCTCATATTATCCTCCAAACCAATTTGGCCTTTTCTCTTCATTTGGCCTTCCCCATTGGGTTGAGTCTGGGGAAGAGAGGAGGAAGAAGATGACGGAAACTGTTTTTTTTTTTTGGCTTGAGGAGGGTCGATATTTACCCTCACCTGTTTAGAGGAGGGTTGATATCGACCCTCGAAAAATAAGTATAAAAAAAGGATCTTTTGTTAGGAAGACCTATTTGGTACGAGGGAAACTAAAGTGACCTTTTTGGTCAAGGGTCCATCTAATATGTTTTTTGGGTAAAATCCTCTATTTTATAATATAACAATATTTCTTTTTGCGATAATAAAATCTGAGAATATTTTTCACAGACATCCAAACACCAGCTAATCTTCTCATTGTACATTTCATGGCGCTTTAGACAAGGGGACCATTTATCCTTGTGTTTGTTTATCTTTAAGTGCAGAAGTCCTTTTGAGTATTCTTATTATAGCCAAGGCTAAAGGGTATTATTAGTGAAGTTAAGGTAGCGAAAGATGGCCAATGCATTTCTCATTTTTTCTTTGCAGATGATAGTTTTATCTTCTACAAATCTTCCCTAAAAGAGAAGCAAGAGAAATTAAAGATTTACTTGAAGACGATTGTGAAGCCTCCGGACAACTTATAACAACAAATCTGCCATTTACTTCAGCAAGAGTGCTTGTGAAAAAGACAAATCCATAGTTGCAATTCTAGGTATGAGATTCATGGATAAAATGAGAAATATTTAGGGAATCCGCTGATGATGAGTAGGAGAAAACATATTAGCTTTCATTCCTTGGTTAAGAAAATTAAATGAAAGATAAACTCATGACCACTCTTGTTACTTTCTCAAGTGGGAAGGAGTACCCTTATAATTAGATAGATGGCTTTGACTATTCCCAATTTACAACATGTTAGTATCACAACTTCATGATAAAACTACCGAAATAATTGATAATTTTTTAGACCATTTTGGTGGTGTGACTTGTAAGAGAAGAAGAAAATGCATACAGTTAAATGAAAGTAGATTTGAAAACCTATAACCTCACAAGTCACAATGTTTTACTAGAAATACCAACACAGGTTGTGAGGATCTAGTTGCTTAGGGCCTGTTTGGCATTATGCCGTTTGCATGTTCCCCAGTTCCCACAGAACATTCATTATTTAAGAAAAGAACTCCAACCTTTTTAATCTTTTTGTACTTTGCCCTATCTTTTCAAATTCCTAACACACACACAAAAAAAAAAAAAACACTTTTAGTATTTGTAACGCCCCACCCTACATGCATGCATGATATTGTCCGCTTTGGCCCACTGGTCTCACGGTTTTGTTTCTGATGAGCCTCAACCCATCAAAAAGCCTCATGCAAGGTAAGGGTGTAAGCTTTACATATAATCCCAATCACTTTCCTCTCTATGGTCGATGTGAGACTCCGGGGCGTCACATTCCACCCTCCTTAGGGCTGCACGTCCCTGTGCAGTAGCTTGCCACCCCTGAATGTAGAATATAGACCAAATTGCAGAAAACAAAGGATACTTATTCCAACCACAGACCAAAAGAAAGTCCATTTCTGAAATTCCAATTGCAGAAATCCATTATAATAAAAAAATCTAAAATACATACTTCAATAAGAGGTCAAAAAAAAAAAAGAAAGAAAAGAAGCAGCAGAAAATAATATCTAAAGATCAACATAAGAAAAAAAAATTTCTCTTCTTTTTTTTCTGTTTTCTTTTGTGTTTTTCTACATTGTCACAAAGTCACTTCATCAAAAGCCATTTCAGAAAAAAATGCAGTTGGAGAAGCACTGCTCACAGAATATCCTACTTGGTAACTTCAGCCACCTGAGACCGAAGATCAATTTCCAAAGTCCTTAATGCAGGATATTTCGCATCCAAAATGACACACAATAAATATCAAGCAAAGAGATTAAAAAGAAAAAAGAAAAGAAAGAAAATCAAACAAAAAATCTAATTACTACTTAGAAAATCCCACCATCAGTCTCGACCAAATAAGAAACAAACAAGCAAAAAGCTAATACTTTAATAAATTATACAAAAAACTAACCTTTACTTCTTAAACTACTTTCCTTTCTCCTCTGCAGGGGTGGGCATGAGTTTCTCCATGTTTTCCACTTTTGTACAAAAAAAAGTCTCAGAAAAAAGCATCTCTTTCTTGCCCTTTTGTAATTTGCTCCCCTTGCTTTCTCCTCTTCATCCAATAAATAATCTAAAAACCAAAGAAACAAAAGGCATGTAAAAAAAAAATAGGTGTGGAAAGCTGATCTCATTTAACCAGCAAAGACTTTCATATCTTACATGAACTTCAGTTTGCCTTCCTGTTTGGGTCCTCAATGTGCCAATCTCCATCTGACAAAGTAGCATATGCTATTCTGTATTCAATTAGCTGTATGTCGCATACAAGAATACCTAACATATTTCGACTATCAAGTTGATTGACGACGAACTTCCCTGTGTCAACATGACTCAGTCACATAATGGGTGACTGGATCATGAAAACCACTTCTGTTCTGTTCTCTAGAGAAGAGAAATTTGTTTTTGTTGACATGGATTCCGGTGAAACCATGCCTTTTCTGACTTAAATTTGCTGCTAATCCAACTAGTTATAGAAGAAGATGAAGAGGACCAATCTATTTACACATTCTATAAAGAAGTAAATGATTATAAACTATTTTCAAACATAACTACAGTCTGTATATAAAAGATAAATTATACATCACTTTTCACTCACGTGTAGACCCAATGTGTCAGAGTCCATCAGAACTAGTGACTGAATGAGGCCTGTCCAGGTCCTGATTTTTGAACCATTATTGTTGCCACAACAAGATCGACCATCAGTAAAATGGATCAAGATGGATTTCTCAGGCACCAAACCTGTCTAATTGAAGAGACAAACTGAAAGAAATACAGGTCATGAACTCTTCTTCAAAAAATTAATATTCTGCCATAGAAAATTAACTAAGGGAGTAAAATGATAAACAAGTATCAAGCAAATTTAGAGCAACTTAAATGCAACTTTTTTTTTACAAAACTGTATGGAGAAGAAACAACTTATAAAATGCCCACCACATCATAATTATCTTGCTGTTATAACCAATGATTTTCTTACATGCCCAATCCAACATTCATAGGGTCATTGCGTCATCAAACTTCTCTTAATCCAAAAGATGAAACCATGGAATAAGGGAGTCCCCCTTGGAAATTTTTTTTTGTAATTTGATCACAAAAAGAAATAATGTGATGTCCTCACATTTCAAACATCACCTTCTCCGATCAAAATGTGAATAAATAAACACACACATTTGTTGCTTTTCCCTATTATAATCTCAGTTTCTTTGATATCAGGAACATCATCCAAGTACCCAAGTACAAATTTCTTCAAGAACAAGCTCTCCGACATGCGTGGTACTGAGAGGAAGTTAACACCCTCTTCTAGTAATCCTTTAGACTTCAAGAATATCAAAACCTCATGTCGAGGAACCTCTTCTCCAAGCTGAACATAAATGACACGGGGCGCGACCTAAGCTCAGAAGGCTCACACCCAATCTCATCCAAGAAGAAGCGCATCAAAGCCAGGAACTTCCTCTCCGACACAGCCAAGAACAAGGGAGCCTTTAGGAAGGCGGAGAAAACATCTTCTTCCGACCAACCAAAGCTCTTTAACATCTTGACCTTGGCTTCTATTGTAGCTTTACTCAAATAGCTCAATACATAAGTGGCACAAAAGAACATTGGAGACCCACGCTTGAATCCAAGTTTTTCGACCCGGGCTGTCACGTCTTCAAGACAATCAGGATTACGGGTGAACATTCGAGTGTGTTGCACCAAACTGAACGAGATCTGGCTGTCACTAGCACCAAATCGACGCAGTATCTCAATGTTGGGCATAATGATCGTATCGAGATTGTAGAAGCACAGCCCTCTACATCTCTTTATAACCCTAATCACATCATCATCATTCTGAAGGAGTGTTCTAAGGAAATCAAGTTTGGGTCTGATACAATTGTCAATGCTACAATTGAGCAAGGCAGGGCTTTTGGCAACAAGGTCTGCAAAGGAAGCACCAGATAGACCCAGTTCTTGAAAGAAGATAAATATGGGTTTGAGGGTTTTACTAAGCGAGGAAACGGGGCCTACTGGAGATGAGTTTTTTGATGTGGGTGTCTTCAAAACCGCTCTTTTTGAGGCATCCAAGTACAGAGTCTGGGTTTTCGGGGGATTTTAGCGTTGTTAGGGATGTGGAGGCACTAATCGCATTTTCTCTTGAAAACCCACATCTTTCTATGAGGTAATGGACCATGAAATGAGTTTGGGGAAGAGGGTTTTCACCAATAGCAGTTGAAAATAAAAGGAGGATTCTGAAATCAGTGAAATCTCTACTAGCTGCGCTTCTTCTCAAGAAGAGGCAGTGATGAGAAACAAAGGAATACATTGCAGGAGAAAATATGAAGTCAGATGCTTGAAATGGGTATTGAATTTGGCTTACTTGAACTCTCGGAAAAGGAAGCTGAAATACAGAGGCCTCTTCTCTCTTGGTCATCGACTACCTCCATCGTCTTCTTAGCACTTCTGTGAACCCTCTTAAAAATCACTGCTCCCGATCATCAAAATTTTCAGTCTCAACACTTTTTCAACCCATTGTCTGGTTAGTTGTGTGTGAAATTTTACATTTTCAGTCTCACGCTTTTTTGAGCGAACCATCTTAGCGATTGTAACTCTTTTGTTTTACATTTTGGTAAGCATGAGGCACAAGATGAAGCTGATGTTGGAATTTGGCTCAAGAACCATACAATAGGACTACATCTTTAAGCTCATAGGATTTTTGAGTTGGGCAACATAGCTGGAGGATGAAAGATCCTCACTTCAAATTATAAATTATCATTCCTATGCACTGTTTCTAGATTAAATCTCAGTAACTTCAGTTGGGCCCTTCACTCAGAGCTCACTATTTTAGAAGGCAATTCCTATAAATCTTAAGTTAACTAGCAATTAAGAAATTAGGCCATAAATGTGAGCATCTTAATAGAAACCATTCACTGCCTTCCATGGAGGAAGAAAAAATCAATATATCAAAATAATGGCCAAATAGGAGAGATGAATCATCAAAATTTTCTAAAGACAAGACCAATTAGTGGGGATTACATTGTTCTCATAAGATATAAGGTGATTATATTGCTACCAAAAATAGTTTTATATGTCATTGTTTTTTTCTCTCTTTTTCTAGGGGGCTAGTATTGGAACAGTGGGTTGGGGCCCACTGCGGGCGCACTGCCATGTCAACAAACATGTCCCCAACTTTTAAAATAAGCCAAAAAGAAAAAAAAATGTCCCTCACTTGAATACTCTTTCTGTTTCCTCTCCTTCAATGAGGAAACGGAAAAACGTCATTAGAGATCTCTTTATCTTCATCCTCAAAAGGTTATTTTTCCTTTGACTGTATAAAGAGATGGTGAGGACGCATGGATATACAAATTTGAGAATCCTTACCTTCTTCCTCCTTTTAGATTATTATATGCCTTGTCTTTAAGGTCATTCGAGGCATCCATTCTTAAGTCCATGGACAATAGGGAGTGATTAAGTGGGATAGATTTATAGTAAATCTCATATAGCCTCTTGACGAATACACAACATCATCCTTCTCGTGGATCGGTCTCTTACATTGTAACGGACTCGTGTTACTCAAATCTAAAGCTTCCACAATGATCTCCGACCAACAATGGTTTCAGAGTTTTTTGAGATGAAAGATTTAGGCGAGGCCGTTTTTGTCCTAGGAGTGAAGAAAAGGCACATGCTTGGCTTTCCTAGAGTCAATATATTGAAAATGTATTGCATAAGTTTCACATGTCAAATGTCAAACCAGTCAATACCCCGATAGATAAAAGTTACAAGCTTAGTAAAAAACAATGCCCTCAAACTGACGATGAAGTTCATTAAATGAATCAGATACCCTATGCTAATGCTTAAACAGATTATCCGATATTTTAAAGGCACAAAGAATGTTATGCTTCGTTATCAAGGTGACGATCTTACAGTGTGGCAGATACTGATACATCTTTCTCAGATGATCTGGATGATTCTAAGTCTATATCAGGATATTTTTCTTATGGGGCAGGGGAGCTGTTTCATGTTCCAGCAAGAAATATAACTCAGTTGCAAAGTCTACTCTGAAATCCAAATATGTTGCTAGTTTTGCAGCTGCAACAGGAGCTATTTGTATTCGACGACTGTTACTTAGACATTGTTCCGAGTGCAAAAAAAAAAAAAAAACCTTTTACATTAAATGTGGACAATACATCGGCTATATTCCTTGCAAAGAATCTAGAATTTCATTAGAAATCGAAGCATATCGCCAGGGAGAATCATTTTTTCCGTGAAATAATAAAAGATAAAGAAATCGTCATTTCCTATATTCCTTCACGAGAAATGGTAGCTAGCCCAATGACTAAGCCATTGCCAAGAGAGATTTTTTCATAGCACGTAAGAAACATCAACATTGGATAGAAATTAATGTAATATGTTAATAGTAAGTGCGTGTGTATCTTCATTTTCACGGTGATATTAATAAATATTACTTTGTTGTTCTTTATGTTCATGTTCATTGCATATCATACTCTTTTCTTTTGGCAAACAAACTAGGCGTATGCATTTATTACATACGTGGTGTCAACAGGCGGGGTCATCTTAATCGCACGAATTGACCATCTCGATCATCTTTGTGATGGTTAGGATGAGGTACACTTGGGAGATATACGTACATATCTTCATTGTCATTGGGTGATAATGACGGTGTGTAGTCCTATGTGATTACCACTTTAGATCACACGAACACTATGGTGGTGTTGGACTTGCGGTTGAAGAACTAAATCCCCATAAGGATCATTAACAAGAAATACCCTTGGGCTAGTCAAGTTGCCTATAATTTAATCGGGTTTAATAGCCAATGTGGTGAATAACCTGTGCAATGTCGATTGACACAATTATGATTCATTTGCGTATCCACTGAGGCACATGGTTTTATCCTTAAGTATTTTCTTATGGACTGTACCCATGAGTGAAAAGATATACCCCAAGTCCTTCAAGTTGGGCGATTGTCAGCCCTATATGCAACTCGTGAATTGGTGTGTCCTTTGTGAATCCTATAAATCACTCAACTATTCACCTCTGCATTGGGTGAATAAGTCTCGGTGTTCGCTACTTTAGCCGCGGATTGGCCATGGACCCGATTATATGGGGACATACGAGCCCATGTGCTAGGAAACAATTGAGATGATGTCGAGCTTCATATGAGCGTGAGGAAGATCTCTTGGTATCACACTCAATGTTATTTGTATGCTTGCTCCTCTTATCCGCCACGGCAATATCGAGTGATTTTTTGGTTTTCTACAAAAAAAAATTATATTATGTAAATAGTATATTTTAGGAGACCTTTTGAAAATGGCTTGTTGAAAATTTATTTTACTCGATAAGCGGGATAAGCATATATGATTGGGTTGGATGTGGCTCAAGGGTGTGAGATACATTCTATATGGTGTGGCCAAGTGGGTCTAGGGTAGACATATGACGTGATGGAGAAGAGGATTTTCTAGTCAGATGGTGGCTTAGCATACATTCCTATTAGGAATTTTGTGTATTGCAATTTGATGGATGCATTATCATTTTCATCATTATTTGAATTTTCACATGAGCATTGATTTAGAAAATCTTGAAATCTTGATTTTCACATGCATTATTTTTAAGACCTTTAAAACTTAAGGTTCATGCATGCTTTGGTTTTAAACTTGGATGCATTGATTTTGAAAAGAAGTTTTGAATCAAGCTAGCCTTTGGTTTTAAAAGCTTCAAATCATTTTAGGCTTTTTATGTTTCATGTTTTTAAACCTCTTAGAATGATTTAAAACATGATTCCAAGCTTGATTTATTGGCCCAAAAGTCCCCAAAGAAAAATACTTTAAATATGCAAAATATAGGGATTTTGGTCCAGGGACCCGGTCGACCCACAGTGTGTTCGGTCGACCGACCCCATGCTTTCGGTCGACCGAACACATAGTAGGTCGACCGAAAAAGATGGCCGTTGAGCCTTTGTCAAACGGTCAGATTTATGACCGTTGAAGGGTAGGTCGACCGAGCCCTGTATGGGGTCGACCGAGGACTAGCCGTTGGGCAGTTTTTGGTATAAAAAGAAGCTCATTCCTTAGCCAAATCGGAGGAACTTTTAGGCCCTCCTAGAGGTGATTTGAGGCCAAACAAAGGGGAACGAGCTAAGGGATACTAAGGGTCATTAGGAAAGCTAAATCTTGGAATTAATGAAGTTAAATAACTAAGTAAGCTTGCTTTTCTTAATCATATGTTTTCATGCTTTGTTTTAATTATTGGTAAATCTTTTCTAGCATGTTAAACTATGATTTGTTGTGTCCTTAACATATATATATATTGAATTAATTCATTATTTTGGATGCACCACCATGATTCAATCCAAGTAGGACTCTAATTGGTATATCTATGTGAATCTTGTTTTGGAATCATCTTTGAAATCATATGTAACATGATTCCTATACTTGGTTGAATCTTTGGTTGTTGTTTTTCATCATAAGAAAATCACTTTCAAATCTATCTTATGTTTTGGATTCAACAACTTTATTGTCACGCCCCCGGACCGAGGTCCCACTAAACGAGGCCTTAATTCGGGGTCGTGGCGCGACGGGCCGGAAAATTCCGCCCGCACACGCTAGTTTCCCACAGGTTTCCGCGGTAAGGATTCCCGAAATCCGATCCAACAGTGATAAATAAGAATCACTTTCATACAAAGAACTTACGCGGAAGCATTGTAGCAAACATAAAAGTCTCTCACAAACGGGTATAAGATGAGAACGCACGAGACTAGCATCAAAAAGAGAAACATTTCATTGGTAGGCCCCAAAGTTAGTTTAAAGTTGATACAAAAGTAAAGTTAGTCATTAATTACAATCTTTTTCCAAAAAGTATAAGCCAACAATGGCCACAACAAAATCCCAAAAATGTATAATATCTATTCCCAAAATGTGATCGCAGCTCCAAAAGCAACCCGTCGTCTAAACGACATCATCGGGCTGCCACTCGCCCTCCACAAGGACTATGGGTTCCGCCTCGAAGTGCGCCTCAACCGCGAGGGGCTCGACATCTGGCACCAAGCATAAAGGGTCAGACACAACGGTCTGGCAAGCAAATACAACAATAATAGGATGATAGAAAAGCAAAGCGGTAAATAAATGAGAGCCACGATTAAATCACGAATAATAACAATGACGAACTAAAGAGGAAAGATAACATCTCAATGGTTTACAAATCCAATGTTATGATAAGTAAAATAAACAAATACCATAAGATGAATATTAAATGCATGAAAACATTGGCAAACCACGTGAAGCTATATTCTCCTGTTACCGAAGTAACTGGAGCAGACAAAACCGTAGCCACTACTCGTGGGACCGGAACGAACATAGTCGTTATCAAATAGAACCGTAGCCACTACGCGTGGGACCGGATATAACCGTTGCCATGGTCGGTACGGACAGAAACCAAACTGCAGCTGGTGAACAGATTAAAGATTCCAAGCCGGATGATCAGTCCGACAAGGTAACCTAAGCATAGTGGTGCCATGAAAATTCGAAACCTCGAAGTAATACAAATCCGTTTATAGATACATTTCCAAAATCGATAAGAAAACTACTCCAAACAATTGCATATTGGCGAATCCGAGCAAAATAGGCAAGTAGTCTTATCAATATTTAAATATGTGGTAAACCACTTCAAAACATTCGAAAGGATTGGAGAAAGAACCGGAACAAAAGTCTTTTTACACGGAATGAATGTATGATGATTCGATTGTCTAAAGTGGGTAGTCTCGATATACATTTGACCCCTTCATTGTCATTAATAGAAAGTAATTTGGTGCCACCGAAGATCCTTGACAATCACAAGGGATGAAGTGTATATTTAAACTTGGAAAGTTCCCAAAGGACCTTGATCATGATCCAAGCCAATTCTCACAATAAATTCTAGGCTTGTAAAAAGGGTTGAATGGGCCTCAATTATAGAAAAGGGTTTGGCTGAATTGGGCTTGGACATAGGCTTGAAGTGGACCCGAAATAATATCTAACAAGTCCTCATTAAACACAGGTTTAAACCCCTTTTTGATTAGGCCCACAACTGGCCTTAACCCAAGCTCAAACAGTCCACTAATTAGGCCCAAAACAGTCCTTAAAGTAGCCCAGAATTCAGGTTATAAAACAGCCCAACATCAGGTCTCAAAAGAACCCATCATCAGGTCTCAAAATGGCCCAGAAACTGACCTTGAAACAGGCCCAAAGAAGCCCTGAAAACAGGCCCAAAACAGCCATTAAATGGACCAAGAACAGGCCTGACCCGAGCCCCCAGGCTGGGCTGGGCTCGCTCGAGCTACCCAAGGTCCGCTCGAGCGGACTGGGCTCTGTCCAGTCCGGCTCGTCAGGCGGATTTTTCCTCTTTTTGCCTTCTTTTTTGATCATTTTTCATTCCTTTCCTTCCATGCACCATTCCACAATAACTTGGGCCTTTTCTTAACCTCCACAAATCATCAAATCATCATCCATAATCATCCAATAAATCAAACACAATACTTTTTAAAAGAATCAAAGTTTTTCCCCCTTTCTTTGAACACCCACCTTTTACACAAGGAACTCAAATCTTCTAAAGGGCCAAAGTGAAAGCAAACTCCCAATGCATTGTAAGACAATAACATAAATTGAAATCAATGTAACATTGGTTCATTCAATCAAAGTAAATCCATAAATCAAAGAAGATTAGCACATAAGAAGAAAAATCATGAAATGGTACCAAACAAGAGAAATCATCATATTAATTGTGAAATCTACTTGCCTCTAGTCAAGATAGGAGCAAAATTACTCTTCAAACAAATCTCTAGTGCCTCAAGCTCCAAATCTACAAAAACCCCAAAATTTTCCCAAGGAAAACCCTAAAAAATCAACATTTATAAATCTCCAAGAAAAACCCTAGCATATGGGATTAAAACACTCTAAATGGAGAGGAAAATAAGAATCTCAAGTTTGGAAAGCCATTGCTAACCTTGAGAAACCCCAAAGAAGAAGAGAAGCTTGAATGAGGGCCTTTTCTTAGCTCAAAATCCTTGAAAAAGGTATCTTTGGAGAGCTTGGGGAGGGAGGAAGGACTTTAGAAGATCAATCCTCCAAGAAACTCCACCAAATGAGAGTTTCAGATGAGAGAGCGAGTGTGTGAAGAGAGGGAAAAACCCTAGCCAAAACCCTTGCTGGAAAAGAAATGAAGGAGGAGAAGAAAGGTTCCCCTTCTTATAAGATAAGTTTTGTGGGCCCCGGTCTTCACAAAGCTGAAAATGGCATTTGCGGGCCTCGAACGGAAACGACGAAGAAGACAAAAACGATCAGCGAAATTTATACTTTCCAAAAAGTATATTTTGTCAATTTCTGAAATTTTCAAAATTTGGGTACAGATTTTGTGTGAAAGGTCAGTTTTGCCCTTTTCCTCGAAAAACGCAATTTCTGATCATTAAATCAAGTTGGCAAAAACATGAAAGTTGATGATCTAGATGAAATGAATCAAAAAGCCTAAAAATTGAGATTTTACAAACATCGAAGTTAAATTCCACAAGTTCACACACAAATCCACGGGCGCCCCGACCCGCGTCAATCCTAAGTCAATGATTCTCAAAGGCTCCCAAAGCTAATCAAACATTCTAATCTAGCTTAATAAAATAAGCTAATCGTCCACTAACCCCACTTATCCACTAATCACAGTTAAAAATATAATTAAATATTCCAAACCTGGGTCGGGGTCTGACATCCTCCACCCCTAAAAATCACATTTGGTCCTCCAAATGATCACTAACCTCTGGGAATAGCTAAGGGTACTTCTTTTGTACTTGATCACGAAGTTCCCAAGTGGCCTCTTCTGGTCCATGATTCTCCCAACGAATCTTTACCCACTGAATTGTTCTGTTTCTCAGTTCTTGCTCTTTGGTGTCAATAACCTCTGCCGGTTTCTTAATGTATGTGGCGTCCTCTCTAACATCCAACGGTTCGTGATGTAACACGTGCGAAGGGTCCGAAACATACTTCCTTAGCATTGACACGTGAAACACATTATGCACACTCGAAAGTTCTGGAGGCAAAGCTAATCGATATGCCACTTCCCCGATACGACTCAAGATCTCATACGGTCCAATGAATCTCTTAGACAATTTGCCCTTCTGCCCAAATCTCAGTGTTCCTCTGACCGGAGATACCTTTAAGAATACCTTGTCTCCAACTTGGAATTGTAGATCCTTCCTTCGAACATCAGCATAGCTCTTCTGTCGGCTTCTCGAAATCTTCAATCGCTCATGAATAATTCTGACTTTGTCACTTGTTTCTTCAACCAAAGAAGGACCACGAAAACTGCGTTCTCCGACTTCTTCCCAGCACATTGGGGTTCTACACTTCCTGCCATATAACGCTTCGAAAGGGGCCATCCCTATGCTTGAATGGTAACTATTGTTGTAGGCAAATTCACAGAGCGCTAAATTCTCGTCCCACTGATTCTTGAAATCAAGTACACATGCGCTAAGCATGTCTTCAAGGGTCTGAATAGTCCTCTCCGACTGACCATCGGTTTGCGGGTGATAAGCTGTACTGAATTGAAGCTTCGTTCCCATCGTCTCATGCAAGGTCTTCCAAAACCTCGAAACAAATCTACTATCCCGATCTGAAGTAATGGAAACCGGCTGACCATGACGACTAACAATCCTTTTCACGAAAGCTTGTGCCAAAGCCAACATGTGCATCTTCTTACCGGTCTTCAAAGGAATAAAGTGTGCCGACTTCGTTAACCGATCCACTAT
This sequence comes from Litsea cubeba, assembly GCA_012931725.1. Classification (NCBI taxonomy): domain Eukaryota; kingdom Viridiplantae; phylum Streptophyta; class Magnoliopsida; order Laurales; family Lauraceae; genus Litsea; species Litsea cubeba. The sequence continues at coordinate 22,625,449 of CM022951.1, read as the reverse complement.
GATCCAAATAGCATTGTTCCCCTTGCTTGTAGTCGGTAAACCTGATACGAAATCCATCGTCAGGTGTTTCCATTTCCACTCTGGGATTTCTAACGGCTGCAAAAGACCAGGTGGTTTCTGATATTCTGCCTTCACTAATTGACAAGTCATGCATCTAGATACAAAGGCTGCTATCTCTCTCTTCATATTGTTCCACCAAAAACGACTCTTCAAATTTTGGTACATCTTCGTAATCCCTGGGTGTACTGAATACCTCGTATTGTGAGCTTCTACCATAATGTCATCCTTCAAATTGTCTATCTTTGGAACACAAAGTCTACCACGGAAGTACAAAACTCCATTCAACATTTGAAAATCTGGCCATTCCGAGATATGCTCCACAATTTTAACCAAGTCTGGATCTGGCATCTGACTGTCCTTAATTTTCTGAATGAAGACTGGCTCAGATACTGTCATACTTGCCAACACAACTCCTTCCCTCAAAGGTTGGAACTCTACTCTCAAATCTTCAAATTGCTGAAAATTGTAAAACCCATGCAAACTGGCCAAACAAACTGATTTCCTACTCAACGCATCTGCCACTACGTTAACTTTCCCCGGATGATAGATGATCGGAAAATCATAGTCTTTGATGTACTCCATCCACCTTCTTTGCCTCATGTTTAATTCCTTTTGAGAGAATAAGTATTGGAGACTACGGTGATCCAAATGAACTTCAAAATTTTCTCCGTACAAGTAGTTGTCGGATGTGAATTTCGACCCCCCCAAAAGGAAATAAAGGGGAATTTTGCATTTTGCGTGGGGAAATCTCTATTCATCTATATATGCTATTTAAATTTTACATCGAAAATGAGGATTCCGACTACCCTCAAAATCAATGGATCACGATCGCCAGCTACGGATACGGCCGTAACACCGTTCTTCGACTAAAGCCGAAGAAATTTGGGGAGAAAAATAAATGGGTGGGTTCTTTCTCTCGTCTAATGTGCTGCCGGCAACACACGACGGTTGTCCTGTCACATTAATTTGGGTCTCTTTGAGTCTTTTTAATATAGGGTCAATTTAGGGTCATGAGTCAAAGTCCGAATAAAGGTTAATCCTCACACAGCATAATCATAATAAATCCAAGTAAAATAAAGTAACTAAAATAAAGAAAATAAATGGGGGAGGTGCCAAATATTTAAGAAGAGGATTGGCCCCGTTCCCGGGTACCCCCTTCAGATCCCTTGGCAAAATAAGGTTTAAAGGCTGACTTTTCAAATCAAAATGATGATGCAAATGAGACTTTGACTTGTGATTTATGTGTTTTTCGTGTGCGATATACGAGTGATAAAAATGAAAGGCCGATGGGCCGTAATTGATTGGAGGTGGCCGATGGGCCAGTGTTTGTTTTAGGGTGGCCGATGGGCCGTGATTGTTTAAGGGTGGCCGATGGGCCGAAGTAAAAAGTGTGTGTGAAATCACTCATCTCATCTCGTCATTCTCATTTATTCAATTTTAGAAGTCAGTTCTTCATTTCCTTTTATCATTAAGTTCGATTAAATATCTGGCACCGTAGGTGGAGGAAGAAATAAAAGAAAATCTTTTTGGGTTTATTTTGTTGGTTTTATAGTTTTTATGGATTTTTGATATGGGGCTAGAAGGGCCTAACTAGGGGATTTACTTGGATTTACGTAATTAATGCTTTATTACTGATCATCGGATTAACCTAACCTAAGGTCCTAGACCGCCCACATCAGCTTTCCCCGTTTCCCTAACGTAACAGGAAGAGTGATGGGACCTAACTTATTAAAATGAGAGAAACTAAAGGTAGTCTAACCTGGCTAGGGAGAGACCTAGATCTGGGTATGGGGTCTGACCTGGTCAGGCTAAACCATTATTTGATTTCTAACTCCAATTTATTAATATTTTTTGTATTTTAATATCTTTTACTTTGTTTTGGTATTTTGGGTTTTTTATTTTTATTTTATTTTTGGTTTTATTATAAAGCCTAAAATCTCTTAAACTAATTCTTCTAATCCTAATGAAAGGGAATGAGGAGAAGGAAATAAATTGCTAATTTTTATTCATCAATTGACCTAACCGATTTAGAATTTTAATTAGATTCCCTAATCCTAATGAGGGGAGAGGAGGAGAAGGAAATTAATTATTAAACCTAACTTTTGGAATTCTATTTTTTGGTTATTTTTTTATTTTTATGAATTATGCAATGCTTAATTTTATCTAAAAAAAATAAGAAACAAAAACACAACTAAGTTATATGTTGCATGGGCATGTTTGACACATAAATTAGGGGTAATTCAAAATAAATAAAGACCTAAAAAAAATAACTTAATTGCATGGGCAGGTTTGATGCATGGGCATAATTTACGCATGAATAATGAGGCATAAGATAAATGGAGAATTAAGCCTAATAAAAAAATAGAATCTCAAGTATGCATGTATGGGTTCGATTTGGAAGAGTGGGTTCGTAAGTGGGTTGAGAATGTTGGTTTTAAATTGGTTGGTGGGTTGGTTTGGAGAAGGATTATGTGGCCCAGCAGATGGGCGTGCGACACTGTGCGTGGGTGCAGGTGTGGTGCAGGCCGTGTGTGTGATGGAGGCTAGCGAGGGTGGAGTATAGGTGAAGTGGGTGCAGCAGGTGTGGTGCAGGGCAAGGTGCTGTTGTGAGGGAGAGGGCTGAAATGGTGCAACAGGTACTGTGAAGGGAAGAAGAGAGGAAGTGCACCGGTGTAGTGTAGTGGAAGAAGAAGGAAGAGGAAGAGGAGAAGAGAGGGAAGAGAGGAAGGGAGTGTAGCAAGCGTGCAGGTGCTGGTGTAGGGAGAAGAAGAAGAGAAAGAAAGAGGGCGATGGTACGGTGTGTGTGAAGGTGAGAGGTGCAGGGGCTGTGAGGGGAAGAAGAAGAAGAGAAGAAAGGAAAACAAAAAGAAAGAAAGAAGAAGAAAGAGAGGGTAGTGCGAGTGGAGTGCAGTGAAGAAGGGGGGAAAGAAAAGAAAGAGAAGAAAGAAAAGGAAACAAAGAAAAAGAAGAGGCGCAGTGTGTTGTGCAGGTGGGGAGAGAGAGAAGAGGAGGAAAGAAAGAAAGAAAAGGAGGAGAAAGAAGATGGATGCTCGATGTGTGCTGTGGTGTGGATGGGCGCTGTGGGTGTGCAAGAAAGTGTGCAGTGGAAGAAGGAGAAGAGGAGGAAGAAGAAGAGAAAGAAAGGAAAAGAAAAGAGAGGGCATGCAGGCGATGTGCAGTGGAGAAGATGAAGTGGGCGTGTGCAGGCGATGCAGGGAGGAAGATGAAGTCTTTCACCTGTTGGAGTTATTCCTCCCCTATTCCAAGCCCTACTTTGTGCGCTTTGTCCCTTCCTTGTGTCGATGCTTTTGTTCCACGTGAGAGATGGTGATGGAGAGGTCTGTGCAGGATGGAGAGGGATGAAGATGAATCTGCCCGGAGGGGTGATGTTCTGGGATGGTGAAGGTGAGATAAAGGAGATGGTGAGGGTGGAGAGGTCTGCGCAGGGGATGGAGAACGAGAGAGATGAAGATGATGGGAGGATGGAGATGAGATCTGCGCATGGGAGGAGGGTGAGATGAGAGGAAAGATTTTTAAGGGAGAGATTTAGAGAGAGATCGGGATCTGGGACTCATTTGAGATTGAGAGAGAGAGAGATATCAGGAGGATGGGAGAGTCCAGATCTCGTGGACTCTCCATCCCTTATCCAGCGATGGGCCATGCAGCCCGGGTCAGGTTGATGGGCTTGGGTTAGGTTGGGTCAGGTTGACCTGGGTTGGATTGGTCATGAGTTTGGTGAGGTTGGATTTGGGCTCGATGGGTCAGCTTGATCGGGCCAAATTGGGATTGGATGTGGGGTCCAAGTCTGGGGTCGGACTCCGGTCAGAAGTTTGGGGCCCAAAAGGTGGGCCGCAATGGGATTTGACCTGGGCCATTATCACTACGACCCAGGTTTCACAGATTTTGATATGTTCGCCGGATTTCGACGTTCTACACATCAACGGAAAGCTCTCGGCGAGTAGATCAAGATGAACTAACTTTCGAGGCGATCGGAGCTCTAGAAATAGTAGGTGATTTTTCAAGGGGGGCGCCCCGTGGTTGTGGGACCTGCTTTTATGATTTTTGATCTGCCCGTCGGATCTTGGAGTTCTATATATGGAAGGAAAGCCCTCGAAGTGAAGAATCCAAGGGTCCAACTGTCCTAATGATTAGGGGCTCGGAAAAAAAAAGGGACCTCTTGGATCAATGGATGTGGCTTTCTAACTTAGGGTAATCGGGTGGTATTTAGGTAAGCTAGGTGCAATCTTTGTAACAATTAGCCTAAGCATGTCTTAAGTGGTTTGGAATATGTTTGAATAGTGTAGTGGTCCGCTCCTTATGTGAAAGGTGAGTTGGACTCGAGATCTCAATGCGATTCGACTTTTTTCTCATGAATTTCTAGGAGTCGTTGAACTAAGTCTAAAACTATCAAAAAAGCATCTTTATTGTCATTAATTAATCCAAATTATGCCATTAATCATTCAATTATGGGTGAAATGGGGGCATCGCTATATATGACATGTGTTTAAGGCTATCATAGGGGCCAAATGAGGTGTCTACAGTAGTGTCTCCACATCTTCAACGCGAACACTATAGCTGCCAATTCCAAATCGTGCGTTGCATATTTCTTCTCATGTTCCTTCAATTGCCTCGAGCCATACGCAATCACATTCCCATTTTGCATCAAAACACATCCGAGTCCTACTCCCGAAGCATCCGTATAAATAACAAAACCACCACTCCCCGAAGGTAAGGTGAGGACAGGCGCTGAAGTTAACCTCTTCTTTAACTCTTCAAAACTGGCTTCACATTTCTCTGACCATACAAACGGCACATTCTTTCGGGTCAACTTGGTCAATGGTGCTGCAATGGATGAATAACCTTGAACAAATCTCCTGTAGTAACCCGCCAAACCTAGAAAACTTCTAATCTCAGTCACACTCTTCGGCTTCTCCCAATTGATGACTGCTTCTATCTTTGATGGATTAACTGCTAGTCCTTCTCTAGAAATAATGTGACCAAGAAAAGTGACTTGCTCTAGCCAAAACTCGCACTTCCCAAGCTTCGCATACAACTGATTATCTCTCAACAACTGCAATGAAGTCCTCAAATGCTGCTCATGGTCTTCTCTTGACTTGGAATACACTAGAATGTCATCAATGAAGACGACGGTGAACTGATCTAGATAGGGTGCAAAAATCTTATTCATGAGAGCCATGAACACCGCTGGTGCATTCGTCAGTCCAAAGGGCATCACCAAAAATTCATAGTGCCCGTATCTAGTTCGAAAAGCTGTCTTCGGGATGTCTGATTCTCTAACCCTCAACTGATGGTATCCGGACCTCAAATCTATCTTCGAGAAAAACTCTGCACCTTGCAACTGATCAAATAACTCGTCTATCCTAGGCAAAGGGTATTTGTTCTTGACGGTCACTTGGTTCAATTTCCTGTAATCTATACACATCCTCAAACTTCTATCTTTCTTCTTAACAAATAGTACTGGGGCTCCCCATGGGGAAACACTTGGCCTAACAAAGCCTTTGTCTAGCAACTCTTGCAACTGTAATTTCAATTCTCCTAACTCTGCTGGAGCCATCCTGTAAGGAGCAATGGAGATCGGAGCAGTTCCTGGCATCAACTCTATTGTAAACTCAACCTCTCTGACAGGTGGTAACCCTGGAATCTCTTCTGGAAAAACATCGGGAAACTCACACACTACCGGAATGTTCTCCACCCCTAGGGACTGTTCATCCTTGGTGACAAAAGCAATAAATCCCTCACATCCAGATCTCAACAACTTAGCGGCAGAAAGAGCTGAAATAAACCTAGTCGGAGAAACCCTTTTCTCTCCCTGAAATTTCAACCCGGAGGATAACCCATCCAATCTAAAAACAATGGTTTTACTATAGCAATCCATGGAGGCATGATGTCCTGCTAACCAAGCCATGCCTAAAAAGACATCGAAGTCATGCATAACTAAGGTGATAAGATCTGCAGGGAAAATGACCTCTCCTATCTTCACTGAACAACTAGGGTAAAAAGTATTACACACAACTTGCTTCCCTACCGGAGTAGTAACAGTCAAAACAAACTCTAACTCTCCAGCAGGTACACTAATTATTTTAGCAAACACATGGGATAAGAAAGAGTGGGTAGATCCCGGGTCAAACAACACTTTAGCTTCAACATCACAAATTAGGAGTTTACCTTCCACAACATCTCCCGCCGCTTCTGCATCCACTTGATTGATGTGATTGAGACGGCCTTGCTGACGCGGTCTATTTTGGTTCTGATTTGGCCTTCCTAGCTGCACATTCCTATTTTGTTGCGGTGGACGGACATTTTGATTCTGTGGTTGCTGACGGGGCTACTGATTCTGTTGCTGCCTCGGTTGGTTCTGAGCTGCCTGTTGGTTCTGCTGAGGGGCTTGCCTTGGTGGCTGCTGAGGTGCCCTATTGCCTTGGTTCCTATTATTCGGGCAATCCCTCATCTGATGATCTGTGCCACCACACTTGAAACATGCACCCGAAACTCTATAGCACTGCTGAGAAGGGTGATTCTTGCCACAATGCTCACACCCACCTTGGTACTGTTGACTCTTTCTCTGGTTATCCTTAATAATTTGATTGTTGATGTCTTCGAACCTGTAGGCCCTTTTTATAGCCTCTTGAAAAGTGGTTGGTGGTACCACACCTAAAGCATCTCTTAAGATAATGGGATTGAGTCCATCCATGAACTTAGTGATCTTTTTCTCTTCGGTGTCCACAAGCTCCGGAGCATAACGAGACAATTTCTCAAACTTAGTAAGATATTCAAGAACGGTCATGTCCTCTTGCTTGAGCAACTGAAACTCTGCTGCCTTTTGCTTCTTGATGTGCGCGGGCATATACTTCTCACTGAACTGTTGTTTGAATGTGGCCCAAGCAATCCCATCCTCAATATTCTGATAGCCTTCCTTAATAGTCTTCCACCATATGTCTGCCAATCCAGTGAACATGGAGGCTGCTAAATGAACTCGCTGTCTGCCTGTGCATACAAAGATATCGAAGATGTTCTCTGTGTGGGCTAACCAATCATCAGCTGTCAAAGGATCTTCCTGACCCGTGAACTCCTTAGGACCTCTCTTTCTGAACTTCTCAAATAAGACATTAGGATCTCGATCCCTGTTCTGCACAGCTTCCACATTAGGCATTGGTTCGGGTCTCCTACCCAAAACTTCAAGCAATTGCCTCTGAACTTGAGTCAATTCTTCATCTTTCTTTGCCATCTGTTCTTGAAATCTAGCTTGATTTTCATTAGCTCGTTGTTGCTGTTCGACCAACATCTGCATAAGTTGTTGGAATTGACCTGTCATAGAGTTTTCAATCCCGCTGTCATGATTACTGCCCGATGCATTTGCATTTGCTGGGGGTCTACTCGGAGGCATAGTGCTGCAAAACAACTTGTTAGTACAACAAAATATAACAGATAAGGCGTTCCCTAACCCAATGGATACTAACTAATGACAAATCTAACGAATCCTTGCCACGTCCTTATGTTTCTATTCCAATTTTAATTGCCTCAAATATTTCTCGCTCTGATACCAAGCCTGTCACGCCCCCGGACCGAGTTCCCGCTAAACAAGGCCTTAATCCGGGGTCGTGGCGCGACGGGCCGAAAAAATTCCGCCCGCACACGCTAGTTTCCCACAGGTTTCCGCGGTAAGGATTCCCGAAATCCGATCCAATAGTGATAAATAAGAATCACTTTCATACAAAGAACTTACGCGGAAGCATTGTAGCAAACATAAAAGTCTCTCACAAACGGGTATAAGATGAGAACGCACGAGACTAGCATCAAAAGGAGAAACATTTCATTTGTAGGCCCCAAAGTTAGTTTAAAGTTAATACAAAAGTAAAGTTAGCCATTGTGTGGGGAAATTCCCAAGAGAATCCTGGGCAAGGTGCTCCATCCCGGGGGTGGGCCCATCAGCAGATCCATCCCGGCAAGTCCATCCCGGCAACTCCCCCACCTCGGCAATGCACGCCTTAGCAAGACCAGACACTCCACTTCGGCAAAGCATCCCACTTCGGCTGCCCAGCTCGGCGACAGTGCCATCCTTTCCACTTCGGCAACAGTGCCCTGACCCTACATCTCCACCAGATCTCACCCGGCACGACACTCCATCCCGGCCAAGCGCCTCATATCGATGAAAGTAGTGAGCACTGACAGCTGTCCTCCCATGGACGCTCAAGCACGCTATGGCCCGTGCGACAAGACAAGGGGGATAGCCCGTATCTCCTGACAGATCCCCCTCCACAGCTCCCAAGGCGCCAGGATATGGCCTAACGGGACAAGACAGGCTACGACGGGACCAGACAGGCTACGGTGCCTCCCTAGTTCCTGACAAAGTGGGCTATGACAAGACAGCCAACTACCCCTTTGCCTCCTCTTTCTCTATATAAACACAGCTACAGCTTCAAAGGAGAGGAGGACGCCATTACCACTCTGGTATGCCATCTTCTTCCCCAAAAATCTCCTCCCTCTGCTTAGTTCATACACTAACTTAGGCATCGGAGAGCCCTGCGCCGCCCAGGCCAGGGTCCTCTGACCTACGTTTCTTCTTCCTTTTCTCAGGCTCCAGGCGCAGGCATCGGTGTCCCTAATCTCACTCGGGTAAGTCCTCTAAGGCACCCCCCCTTATTGTGGGTCGTTATTTTTTGCACCTACAATTGGCGCCGTCTGTGGGAAGGTAACATCCCAGCCTTCCCAACCTTCTCCAAATCTTTCCAAACACCATGCCTCGAAGAACCAGAAAGGGAAAGGAACCTATCGCACTGTCGACCCAGCTGCCGACGGTCCCCCGCCGAGAGAGGTCAGGAGCAAAATCTGGTCCAACAGGCGACCAGCTTCAGGATACTCGGTCGGGTTCATCCTCCAAGGACTCGACCTCGACTCTACCCTCAGAAAGACGCACCCTGAAGAGCAGGAGCGACCGGGCCCATGGCGAAGGCTCGGGAAACGACCACGACTCCAGAGAGTGGCTCGATCAACGCATAGAGCAAGCAGTACGACAGCACATGGAAATGGCCGACTACGCTCAAGTTCGGATGGACTCTAATGTTTTCGGCGCATCTCCTTTCTCTCCAGAGATCAGAAGCTTCCCCCTTCCCGAAGATTTCAAAGTCCCGAGGTTCGTCATTTACGATGGAACCTCGGACCCAGCAGCACACCTCCGGCACTTCAGTCAGAGGATGTCGATATGGGGTAGTGCAGGCCACCTTAATTGCAGAGTCTTCTCTTCCAGCCTCGGGGACCTCCCCCTAAGGTGGTTCTGCGCACTCCCCCCGGGATCAATCAAAAGTTGGCAGCAGCTCCGGAGTTCATTCTTGACGAAGTTCCAAGTTTACGGGGTCATCCCCAGGTCAGCCGCCGACCTGATGGCCCTCAGAATGAAACAGACCGAGAGCATCGCGCTGTTCGCCAAAAGGTTCTGGGCTGTCTACAGCCAGATCGAGAACGCCTCAGAGGCAATAGCAGTCCTGTCTTTCCAGCAAGCCCTCGTACCAGGCAACGAGCTCCGAAGCAACTTGGTCATGTATCCCGTGGTCACTACGGCAGCACTCATGACTAGGGTGAATCAATTCGTCAGGCGAGAGGAGGACGAAGCCCGAGCCCGGGAGCAGTTCAACCTCCGCGACAGCGACCAGATCGCTTCCAGCTCGGCCGAACCTGCCAGCTCGACCGACGCTTCCAGCTCGGCCGACTCTGTCAGTTCGGCGGACGCCTCCAGCTCGGCGGACGTCTCCAGCTCGCTAGCAGTCCCCCGCTCCGCAGAAATCTCTTCCAACACGGGGAGCAGTAGGCGAACCCCCTTTTTCTGTCACTTAGCTTCGACCGCCCGTCAGCTTCGATCGCACGACCCTCTACCGTCATTTCGGCGGCACGGTCCTCTACTGTCAGCTTCGATGGCGCCTTCGGCTTTGATGACGCCGGCACGACCCTCTACTATCGGCTTCGATCGTACGACCCTCTACCGTCATTTCGACGGCACGGTCCTCTGCTGTCAGCCTTGATCGCACGGTCCTCTACCGCCATCAGTCATCCAGTGCCACCGAGCTCACCCTGGGGTCGTTTTATACACTCAGGCGTGACTCGCCTTCGGCGCCAGAGCAACCAAGTCCTCGGGTAGGCGCACCCAGGCTCCTTGGCCTCCAAACGACCTCATGCAGGTCCGTCCACGTGCTGGTCTCCACCTCACGCTAGTTTCGGCCTCATGCTGGTCTCGACAGCATTTAACGACCTCATGCAGGTCCGTCCACGTGCTGGTCTCCACCTCACGCTGGTTTCGGCCTCATGCTGGTCTCGACAGCATCTAACGACCTCATGCAGGTCCGTCCACGTGCTGGTCTCCACCTCACGCTGGTTTCGGCCTCATGCTGGTCTCGACAGCATCTAACGACCTCATGCAGGTCCGTCCACGTGCTGGTCTCCACCTCACGCTGGTTTCGGCCTCATGCTGGTCTCGACAGCATCTAACGACCTCATGCAGGTCCGTCCACGTGCTGGTCTCCACCTCACGCTGGTTTCGGCCTCATGCTGGTCTCGACAGCATCTAACGACCTCATGCAGGTCCGTCCACGTGCTGGTCTCCATCTCACGCTGGTTTCGGCCTCATGCTGGTCTCGACAGCATCTAACGACCTCATGCAGGTCCGTCCACGTGCTGGTTCCCACCTCACGCTGGTTTCAGCCTCATGCTGGTATCGACCGCATCTGACGACCACATTTTGGTATCGCCCTCGTGCTAGCTACGCGCCTCACAGGTTCGGCCTCATGTTGGTCTCGGCCAGTGCCATCGAGACTGCCCTCGGGTTCGTACACCCGGGCTTCTCCATCTCGGCGAATGCCAGAAAAGCAAGTCACAAGGGTTAACAGCCCTGGAAAAGGCCTCGAGTTCGGACACTCGGCCAGTTCCTAAACTCAGGGTCTTCACCCATCTCCAAGGGTTAACAGCCCTGGAAAAGGCCTCGAGTTCGGACACTCGGCCAATTCCTAAACTCAGGGTCTTCACCCATCTCCAAGGGTTAACAGCCCTGGAAAAGGCCTCGAGTTTGGACACTCGGCCAATTCCTAAACTCAGGGTCTTCACCCATCTACAAGGCTCTACGCCCTGGAAATGGCCAGGAGTTCCTACACTCAGCCTTTCCTAAAGCCCCCGTGTCTTGGACACACTCAAGGCTCTACGCCCTGGAAATGGCCTGGAGTTCCTACACTCAGCCTTTCCTAAAGCCCCCGTGTCTTGGACACACTTCGGGTACATACGCCCTGGAAATGGCCTGGAGTTCCTACACTCGGCCTTTCCTAAAGTCCCCGTGTTTGGAACACACTCAAGGGTTAACAGCCCTGGAAAAGGCCTCGAGTTCGGACACTCAGCCGGATTCCTAAAATCAGGGTTCTTACACCCCTCAAAGACCGTTGCCGAACTCATGCTCATCTCCGATCCAGTGTCGAAAGGCAAGGCAGTTCGTCTCGGCCAAAAGCTGGCCACTTCGGCTAAGGGCAGCTCGACAAGATTGCAGTAGAGACTGTTCCGTATCACCTCCTCGGCCTCATGCCAGTTCGCAGCTCCACAGCAGCGCCAGCCTCCGGCACGGCAGGAAATCCTTCCTCCGGCTCGGCAGCAGTGCGTCTCCGGTTTCGGCCTCATGCCAGTTCGCAGCTCCACAGTAGCGCCAGCTTCCAGTACGGCAGGAAATCCTTCCTCCGGCTCGGCAGCAGTGCCAGTCTCCGGTTTCGGCGTCATGCCAGTTCGCAGCTCCACAGCAGCGCCAGACTCCAGTACGGCAGGAAATCCTTCCTCCGGCTCGGCAGCAGTGCCAGTCTCCGGTTTAGCAGCCTCCTCATCAGCTTGCTTCCTCCTCAGCAGCAGTAGCAAGATACTCCTAAATAAATGAGCCATCTCTCTTGGCTTTTCAGCAACAATGCACTCTCCAGCTCGACAGAGGCATCTTGTTACAGCTTCACAGTGATGCCAACCTCCAGCTCCGGTCCATTGCCAGCCAGTCATCTCAAAACTATGAGCAGCTCCAAGGCACAAGTGTTGTCCTCCATGGTACTTAGCTTCCGACCTCAATGAGGAGTCTAATGAGCTCAGAAGCTGGGGGGCTTTGTGTGGGGAAATTCCCAAGAGAATCCTGGGCAAGGTGCTCCATCCCGGGGGTGGGCCCATCAGCAGATCCATCCCGGCAAGTCCATCCCGGCAACTCCCCCACCTCGGCAATGCACGCCTTAGCAAGACCAGACACTCCACTTCGGCAAAGCATCCCACTTCGGCTGCCCAGCTCGGCGACAGTGCCATCCTTTCCACTTCGGCAACAGTGCCCTGACCCTACATCTCCGCCAGATCTCACCCGGCACGACACTCCATCCCGGCCAAGCGCCTCATATCGATGAAAGTAGTGAGCACTGACAGCTGTCCTCCCATGGACGCTCAAGCACGCTATGGCCCGTGCGACAAGACAAGGGGGATAGCCCGTATCTCCTGACAGATCCCCCTCCACAGCTCCCAAGGCGCCAGGATATGGCCTAACGGGACAAGACAGGCTACGACGGGACCAGACAGGCTACGGCGCCTCCCTAGTTCCTGACAAAGTGGGCTATGACAAGACAGCCAACTACCCCTTTGCCTCCTCTTCCTCTATATAAACACAGCTACAGCTTCAAAGGAGAGGAGGACGCCATTACCACTCTGGTATGCCATCTTCTTCCCCAAAAATCTCCTCCCTCTGCTTAGTTCATACACTAACTTAGGCATCGGAGAGCCCTGCGCCGCCCAGGCCAGGGTCCTCTGACCTACGTTTCTTCTTCCTTTTCTCAGGCTCCAGGCGCAGGCATCGGTGTCCCTAATCTCACTCGGGTAAGTCCTCTAAGGCACCCCCCCTTATTGTGGGTCGTTATTTTTTGCACCTACAGCCATTAATTACAATCTTTTCCCAAAAAGTATAAGCCAACAATGGCCACAACAAAATCCCAAAAATGTATAATATCTATTCCCAAAATGTGATCGCAACTCCAAAAGCAACCCGTCGTCTAAACGACATCATCGGGCTGCCACTCGCCCTCCACAAGGACTATGGGTTCCGCCTCGAAGTGCGCCTCAACCGCGAGGGGCTCGACATCTGGCACCAAGCATAAAGGGTCAGACACAACGGTCTGGCAAGCAAATGCAACAATAATAGGATGATAGAAAAGCAAAGCGGTAAATAAATGAGAGCCACGATTAAATCACGAATAATAACAATGACGAACTAAAGAGGAAAGATAACATCTCAATGGTTTACAAATCCAATGTTATGATAAGTAAAATAAACAAATACCATAAGATGAATATTAAATGCATGAAAACATTGGCAAACCACGTGAAGCTATATTCTCCTGTTACCGAAGTAACTGGAGCAGACAAAACCGTAGCCACTACTCGTGGGACCGGAACGAACATAGTCGTTATCAAACAGAACCGTAGCCACTACGCGTGGGATCGGATATAACCGTTGCCATGGTCGGTACAGACAGAAACCAAACTGCAGCTGGTGAACAGATTAAAGATTCCAAGCCGGATGATCAGTCCGACAAGGTAACCTAAGCATAGTGGTGCCATGAAAATTCGAAACCTCGAAGTAATACAAATCCGTTTATAGATACATTTCCAAAATCGATAAGAAAACTACTCCAAACAATTGCATGTTGGCGAATCCGAGCAAAATAGGTGAGTAGTCTTATCAATATCTAAATACGTGGTAAACCACTTCAAAACATTCAAAAGGATTGGAGAAAGAACCCGAACAAAAGTCTTTTTACATGGAATGAATGTATGATGATTCGATTGTCTAAAGTGGGTAGTCTCGATATACATTTGACCCCTTCATTGTCATTAATAGAAAGTAATTTGGTGCCACCGAAGATCCTTGATAATCACAAGGGATGAAGTGTACATTTAAACTTGGAAAGTTCCCAAAGGACCTTGATCATGATCCAAGCCAATTCTCACAATAAATTCTAGGCTTGTAAAAAGGGTTGAATGGGCCTCAATTATAGAAAAGGGTTTGGCTGAATTGGGCTTGGACATAGGCTTGAAGTGGACCCGAAATTATATCTAACAAGTCCTCATTAAACACAGGTTTAAACCCCTTTTTGATTAGGCCCACAACTGGCCTTAACCCAAGCTCAAATAGTCCACTAATTAGGCCCAAAACAGTCCTTAAAGTAGCCCAGAATTCAGGTCATAAAACAGCCCAACATCAGGTCTCAAAACAACCCATCATCAGGTCTCAAAATGGCCCGGAAACTGACCTTGAAATAGGCCCAAAGAAGCCCTGAAAACAGGCCCAGAACAGCCTTTAAGTGGACCAAGAACAGGCCTGACCCGAGCCCCCAGGCTGGGCTGGGCTCGCTCGAGCGACCCAAGGTCCGCTCGAGCGAAGCCCAGATAGAGCCTGGGTCACTCGAGCGGCCCACTGGGTCGCTCGAGCGGACTGGGCTCTGTCCAGTCCGGCTCGTCAGGCGGATTTTTCCTCTTTTTGCCTTCTTTTTTGATCATTTTTCATTCCTTTCCTTCCATGCACCATTCCACAATAACTTGGGCCTTTTCTTAACCTCCTCAAATCATCAAATCATCATCCATAATCATCCAATAAATCAAACACAATACTTTTTAAAAGAATCAAAGTTTTTCCCCCTTTCTTTGAACACCCACCTTTTACACAAGGAACTCAAATCTTCTAAAGGGCCAAAGTGAAAGCAAACTCCCAATGCATTGTAAGACAATAACATAAATTGAAATCAATGTAACATTGGTTCATTCAATCAAAGTAAATCCATAAATCAAAGAAGATTAGCACATAAGAAGAAAAATCATGAAATGGTACCAAACAAGAGAAATCATCATATTAATTGTGGAATCTACTTGCCTCTAGTCAAGATAGGAGCAAAATTAGTCTTCAAACAAAGCTCTAGTGCCTCAAGCTCCAAATCTACAAAAACTCCAAAATTTTCCCAAGGAAAACCCTAAAGTCAACATTTGTAAATCTCCAAGAAAAAACCCTAGCGTATGGGATTAAAACACTCTAAATGGAGAGGAAAGCAAGAATCTCAAGTTTGGAAAGCCATTGCTAACCTTGAGAAACCCTAAAGAAGAAGAGAAGCTTGACTGACGGCCTTTCCTTAGCTCAAAATCCTTGAAAAAGGTATCTTTGGAGAGCTTGGGGAGGGGAGGAAGGACTTTAGAAGATCAATCCTCCAAGAAACTCCACCAAATGAGAGTTTCATATGAGAGAGAGAGTGTGTGAAGAGAGGGAAAAACCCTAGCCAAAACCCTTGCTAGGAAAAGAAATGAAGGAGGAGAAGAAAGGTTCCCCTTCTTATACGATAAGTTTTGTGGGCCCCGGTCTTCACAAAGCTGAAAATGGCATTTGCGGGCCCCGAACGGAAACGACGAAGAAGACAAAAACGATCAGCGAAATTTCTACTTTCCAAAAAGTATATTTTTGTCAATTTCTGAAATTTTCAAAATTTGGGTACAGATTTTGTGTGAAAGGTCAGTTTTGCCCTTTTCCTCGAAAAACGCGATTTCTGATCATTAAATCAAGTTGGCCAAAACATGAAAGTTGATGATCTAGATGAAATGAATCAAAATGCCTAAAAATTGAGATTTTACAAACATCAAAGTTAAATTCCACAAGTTCACACACAAATCCACGGGCGCCCCGGCCCGCGTCAATCCTAAGTCAATGATTCTCAAAGGCTCCCAAAGCTAATCAAACATTCTAATCTAGCTTAATAAAATAAGCTAATCGTCCACTAACCCCACTTATCAACTAATCGCGGTTAAAAATATAATTAAATATTCCAAACCTGGGTCGGGGTCTGACATTTATAAATCGCATGTAATTGGTTTTAAAGTTTCACAACTTGTTTAGCTTGGATTGGTATATCATCTTCAAGTTGTATTTTTAAATACACAAGATTTGACCCTTTATTTCAATCATATCTATTTGTATGTTTTACTCTTTCAAATGCTTTAAACATACATTAAGCTTCATTGTTAATTTGATTGAAATCCATATGCATCACATGTTTTGCTCTTTGAATTTCACAACTTGTTTAGAATACATAGGTATGTCTTTTACAAGTTACTTTTAACATGTGATTAGCATTTTCCTCAATCATAAATGTTTTTATGAACTAAAACTTTTAAAAGCCTTTGGCATACATTTATGAGCTTTTATTTTCAAAATGATTGAGGACATTACACATACACTTTGTGCATTAATATAGTGTTTGTGTGAGTTAGATTTTCACGTTTATATCCACCTAATTAAGAGGCATTGTAATGAGCTAAATTGTATCTCCATCAAGTGTATCCTAGACAGTACTTAGAGAGATAACCAACCTTTTGGTTGAAGAGGTTATTGCTTAGCCTTGAAAAGCATAATGTAAAGGTTATTGCTTAGCCTTGAAAAGCATAGTGTTAAAGGTTATTGCTTAGCCTATTGAAAAGCATACATGGTGAAAATCCTGTGGGGTGTGAGGAATACAAGCCGGTAGTGGATGTAGGCATTGAGGCTGAACCACTATAAATCATTGTGTTATAGTGTGTGCTATGTGGTGGTTTTGTTTATTAGCTTCCGCATTTTGTTTGTTAATCATCACAAGTGACTAGTTAATTTAAAGAAGTTAAAATTGTTTTCATAATTGGTCACTAATTAGTTGCTCACCCTATTCACCCCCCCTCTAGGTAAGGATCCAGGACCTACAAGTTGTATCCGAGCAAGGTTACTCCATTTAGGGCTTAAACACCCGGAATTAATCCTTATTAACTTAATCTAGATTTGAACCCTAGAGTTGTGTTTTATTGCATATCATTAAGAATGATTTCCACTATGATTGAAAATGTAATTTTCTTTCCTAGCTCTCTGATTTTCCCTAAGAATCAATCTCACCACTCTAAAACTTTTTCGAGTTAAAACTCCAAGAGTTGGTGGGACTTCAAAGTGAACCCTCAAGGACAACCTTATCAAGACCTTAGGTGAATCTTCAAAGGTAGACAATTGGACTAACCTTAAGGCCTTGAACCTCACTAGACCAACCTATTCTTTTTAGTCATATCTAATTGTTGGTCATGTTACATTTGCATTTTGTTTCTATATAGCCACATCTCTTAAAATGCAATGTTTCTTTGTGATCATTTGAGTTTGTCTTCATGAACTTTCTTAGTTTTCAAAATCATTTGATTGCAATATCTTTGGTTTTCAAAATCATTTAATTGCAATATCCTCATATAGATTTGCATTTTGTTCTCATATAGTTATATCTATTGTAGTGCATTTCTATTTGATGATCATCAATTGATTGTGATTACAAAAGCTTTTTTAGCTAGATTTCTCATGATCAATTGATGTTGGAAAATCATTTGAGTTCTATAGTAAGATATTTTTTGAAAAATAAATGATTTGAATTCATTTGAGTTTTCCATTGATTTTTAAAGTTATACTTTCAAATGGAAAATTATTGTTTTACAATATCAACTTGTATGTATTCCAAGAAGTTACATCTTCTGAAAAACAAGTTGAAAAATTGTTTGGTGGATATTGGGGATTGATACATGTAAAAATGATTTTCATTTTGCTCTTGCTTATTTAAGTTTCCTTTAAATGAAAATCAATTTTCTTGGGGTATTGTGCAAATGACTACATATGGTAAGAGCTCAATTAATTGATAAGAAACTTTATAAAGTGTGATCGATTACTTTGAGTAAAGCATGTTGAATTCTATGTCATTGTTGATAATTTGCCCCTATGTTCCCCATTTTTTATTTTCCATGAACTTACAAGTTATATCTTTTTGTATGGAAAATATGTAATCAATTTGTATGAGCATTTGTATTTATATATCCTTGATTACAAATTGATATTTGATATTAGTTCACTTCATGTTTTTCAAAGTCACTTGATCATAATTTTATAAATGATTCATTGTTGGATTTTGAATGTTGGAGTGAATTAAAAGATATTTGGAAAATGTTCTAAGCTTTATTAGTTATATTTATTGAAGCATTTTCCTTGAGTTTATTTCCTTGTGCTCATGTTTATATCATTTAGAAGGAAATACTTGTCACAAGCAATTTGCATGTTTGCTCAACAAAGTTACATTCTTTTAAATGCAAATTGATTTTGATGTTATGTCTTACATTGTATGGTTGGGTATGGTCTCATTGATTTGCATGGTGTGCCTAACTTTGTATATCTTTTCATTAATGCAAATTGATGATTGTTTATGTACTTTATAGTAAAATCTTTTGTTTTATGATCATTTGAGCTTTATAAGTACATAGGTGATTTTGTGTGCTAAGCTCTTTTGGTATGGTCCTCATATCCATTTTCCATTGCATTGTAAGCATAGTACATTTGCTAGAGTGATGCGTTTACATGATAGATTGATGGATCTTTTTAGATGATTTGAAATTAAACTATTGTGCTTCATAGGTATACCCTTATATGAGATCCATTTTCATCTATATGCGATCCATGATATCCTTCTAACTTCATATATTCGTGGGCATGCATAGTTATATTCTTTATTGATGTTATGGTATGAGTTAGATATTGATTGTGATTGATCCTCTCTATGCAAATGTTATATAGTTCCTTGTATGGTTGTGCTCTTAACTCATATTTGTAGATACCATACTAGAACTCTCAAATCCATCCTTTATGCTTTCTAGTCATTTTTTTGTGGATGGTTATGACGTTGATTCATGTGTACTTTCATAGTAATGTCGTCTTTATACATGTTTTAACTTCATAGTAGTGTTCTTAATCATATGAACCTTATCAAAATCCTTTCTTTGTATCTTATAGGCATATACCTTTGATGGATTTTATTCATGTTGAGTTCATATGGTTTTTCAAATTGCATACATCTCCAAGTTATATCCTTTTATGCAATTTAACATGTTCATCACTATGCTCATTAGTTATATCATTAAAAGTGATGATTTTCCATTTATGATGCTTGATGGGATTTTATGTTTGTCACATCCATGCTCTTATTTATGTTTCATATTCAATTGCTTTCAACAAGTATAATTTTTGATTGATGTCATACCCAATTGATGAATCTTGAGAATGTGATAGACCTTGTGTACATTGGATTGAACTTGATAGTAATATATTTAGTTCCATGTCACATTCCATTAGCATCATAACTTTCATGTTTGCCACCTCTCATGCTCATATAGGTAAATCTCATGACCACCATGTTTATGTGTTCATAATCTTGGTTGGTTAATGGTAGAGGTAGGCTTCATGTTTGAACTTCATTTCACATGATAGTCATATTTTTTTATTGGATGAAATGATTTCAAAATTTACATAGCATATGATTTTCATAGGTATATTGATTGATGCTATGTTTAATAAACCCCATTTCATCATGGATAGCTCTAATTTGGATTAATCCTAGTAATGATATTCTTTTTAACTCCATTTTAGAGTGATTGAGATAATAGTCATATCCTTTAATCTCAATTGGTATTCTTTATTCCAATTGGTATCCATGGTTGCTTTTCTCCATGACCTTGCTCTTAATCTTGGTAATTTGATCATATTGAGCTCTATAGTTAAATGAATCTAATCCTTTCCTTGAAGTTTACCCACAATTGGTAAAACCATCTTCTTCTTGAACCAAATAGTTAAATCTTTGTCAAAAGTTTGACAAAACGAAAGAATGGATTAAGGGGGAGTATAAACCTTCATAGGAAGTATTAGTTTTGATCAAATTCACCATTGAATTGGCTCTATACCCTTAGACTACTACCATACATGATACCTGTTATATATTTCATTTTCGGTTTCTTTTGTTAACAGGTGCTACTAAAAAGGTATTTTCCTTATTTCATATGTGTAGGTACCTTTGCAATTTAATGTCAAAGGGGGAGAATATTCTAGATGTCAAAAGGGGAGAATATAGCCAATTTATCTAAGGGGAGATTTTGTATTATCTTCCAAAGGGGGGGAGAAGATGCATATCTTGCCAAAGGGAGAGAGTGCATGGTCAAAGGGGGAGAGTTGATAGAAGACTAAGCTTGGGAGTTAAAGAAGTTGCTTGGCTAAAGAAGAAATGAAGCTTGAAGAATGATCAAACTCCAAGCATAAAAAAGAATGAAGAAAAAGAACTAGAGCCCAAGCTAAGTCAAAGAAGCATCCAAGAGATTTCAAAACTTGTCCAGCTAAGGGGGAGCAGTAGACTTAGTGTGTAAATTCGGTGATGAGTGAGTTACCATCAAATTGCAAAGGGGGAGATTGTTAGGAATTTTGTATATTTCAATTTGATGGATGCATTATCATTTTCATCATTATTTGAATTTTCACATGAGCATTGATTTAGAAAATCTTGAAATCTTGATTTTCACATGCATTATTTTTAAGACCTTTAAAACTTAAGGTTCATGCATGCTTTGGTTTTAAACTTAGATGCATTGATTTTGAAAAGAAGTTTTGAATCAAGCTAGCCTTTGGTTTTAAAAGCTTCAAATCATTTTAGGCTTTTTATGTTTCGTGTTTTTAAACCTCTTAGAATGATTTTAAACATGATTCCAAGCTTGATTTATTGGCCCAAAGTCCCCAAAGAAAAATACTTTAAATATGCAAAATATAGGGATTTTGGTCCAGGGACCCCGTCGACCCACAGTGTGTTCGGTCGACCGACCCCATGCTTTTGGTCGACCGAACACACAGTAGGTTGACCGAAAAAGTTGGCCGTTGAGCCTTTGTCAAACGGTCAGATTTATGACCGTTGAAGGGTAGGTCGACCGAGCCCTGTATGGGGTCGACCGAGGACTAGCCGTTGGGCAGTTTTTGGTATAAAAAGAAGCTCATTCCTTAGCCAAATCAGAGGAACTTTTAGGCCCTCCTTGAGGTGATTTGAGGCCAAACAAAGGGGAATGAGCTAAGGGATACTAAGGGTCATTAGGAAAGCTAAAGCTTGGGATTAATGAAGTTAAATAACTAAGTAAGCTTGCTTTTCTTAATCATATGTTTTCATGCTTTGTTTTAATTATTGATAAATCTTTTCTAGCACGTTAAACTATGATTTGTTTTGTCCTTAACATATATATATATTTTGAATTGATTCATTGTTTTGGATGCACCACCATGATTCAATCCAAGTAGGACTCTAATTGGTATATCTATGTGAATCTTGTTTTGGAATCATCTTTGAAATTATATGTAACATGATTCCTGTACTTGGTTGAATCTTTGGTTGTTGTTTTTCATCATAAGAAAATCACTTTCAAATCTATCTTATATTTTGGATTCAACAACTTTATAAATCACATGTAATTGGTTTTAAAGTTTCACAACTTGTTTAGCTTTGATTGGTATATCATCTTCAAGTTGTATTTTTAAATACACAAGATTTGACCCTTTATTTCAATCATATCTATTTGTATGTTTTACTCTTTCAAATGCTTTAAACATACATTAAGCTTCATTGTTAATTTGATTGAAATCCATATGCATCACATGTTTTGCTCTTTGAATTTCACAACTTGTTTAGAATACATAGGTGTGTCTTTTACAAGTTACTTTTGACATGTGATTAGCATTTTCCTCAATCATAAATGTTTTTATGAACTAAAACTTTTAAAAGCCTTTGGCATACATTTATGAGCTTTTATTTTCAAAATGATTGAGGACATTAGACATACACTTCGTGCATTCATATAGTATTTGTGTGAGTTAGATTTTCACTTTTATATCCGCCTAATTAAGCGGCATCGTAATGAGCTAAATTGTATCTCCATCAAGTGTATCCTAGACACTACTTAGAGAGATAACCAACCTTTTGGTTGAAGAGGTTATTGCCTAGCCTTGAAAAGCATAATGTAAAGGTTATTGCTTAGCCTTGAAAAGCATAGTGTGAAATGTTATTGCTTAGCTTATTGAAAAGCATACATAGTGGAAATCTGGTGGGGTGTGAGGAACACAAGCCGGTAGTGGATGTAGGCATTGAGGCCGAACCACTATAAATCATTGTGTTATGGTGTGTGCGTGATTTTGTTTATTAGCTTCCGCGTTTTGTTTGTTAATCAACACAATTGACTAGTTAATTTAAAAAAGTTAAAATTGTTTTCATAATTGGTCATGTGTGGGGAGATTTTCAAAGCTCCAGGGTTATGCTAATCACAGCTATAAGATGGGATTAAGCACTCTCACGTGCCATCCACGTGCCGCCCAGACTCGCCTCGGCTGCCGGGACAGAGGCCTCAGCCGAAGTCAGACAGACTTTGGCTGCTAGCGCCGAGCTCGGCTACCAAGGGCCCACCTCGGCGCAAAGGAGCTCGGGACCCCGGCCAAGGGAGCCGAGTCAGAAGCCGAAGTCGAGAAGAGTCCCCACTCGCGCCCCATGTTTGCCACGTCACCAGACGCGTGGCACAGTAGGGGCGCGGGCCAGTGGGATAGATGCGACATCAACCGTCCACAATCTTCACCAAATCACTGACAGGGCGGCATCCAGCGGCTGAAGCCACATCAGGGCAAGGCCCGAGGATGGATCCGTTGTGACCTCTACCGCCAATGGCCTCCAACAAGACCTGGCCCAACATGACATGCATTAAATGCAATGTGGGCTGATCCGATTGGCATTTATTACTTTGTGGGCTGATATGGACCGCATTTATTGCTTTGTGGGCTGATAAAGACTTTCCTATCAAATCGAGGGACCCACATCAAAGTATCATCCAAAATATCCTCAGGAATCCTCTATAAATAGAGAACTATTTCACACATGCAAGGTACGCAACCCATACTTGAGAGTCGTTACTCTGCCTCTCTTCTTCCTCTCCTTCCTTTGTTCCAGTTCACTTATTGACTTAGGCATCGGAGAGCCTTGCGCCGCCCAGGCCAGGGTCCTCTGACCGTTTGCTCTTCCCTTTCAGGCTTAGAGGCAGCAGATCGTCTCCCTCATTTGGATAAGTCCTGTAAGGCACCCCTGTTATTATGGGTCATAATTTTCTACACCTACAATTGGCGCCGTTTGTGGGGAAGCAATATCCCAACCTTCCCAACCTTCTCAATCTTCCCAGAAACCATGCCTCCAAAAGCTAAGAAAGGTGGAGAGTCATTGAGAGCAATGCTGGAGCAACCAGGCCCGTTGACGGACGCCCCCCCTCAAGGGCGGTCCAGAACGGTGCATGGCGCGTCTGTAGGCGAGGGCCGCCTGGGCTCGCAACTCTTCGCCGAGATTCCCTTTCAAGAGGGACTTGAGGCCTCGCTCTCAGGCGAGGAAGTAACGCCTCCCCGACGGGACGAGCGTCGACACGAGCGGCCTCGCAAAGACAAGGCTGTGGCAGTGGAAGAGTCATGCCGTGCGCAACCTCCTGATGATGGAGGAGATGTCACAGCTCAAAACGCTCTCCTCCAGAAGCAGGAGCAGTTAATCCGCCGGCTCCAGCAGCAACTGAGAGCAGCGCACAAGGCAGCCCTCTGAGCCCCAAGGCGAGAAGAGAGCCATCCAGAGCAAGGCAGTCTAGCCCTCCCGCGAGGATCTGAGAGCCTTTTTGGATCAGAAGCGCAGCCAGGCCTACGACGAAGGCTCGAGTAATAGCCGGAGTCATCATGGCTGATGGACCGCGCTCCTGCTCGGTTCTACCGAGGTCGGCGGACGTGGGAGTCCGTTTGGTTCCGACCCTTTCGTAACCGGGGGGCAAGGGCGTGCATCAACATTTCTTTTTTTGTGGGTGTGCCAGATTTTCTATTTTTACTTGGAATTGCAAGTGGTGATCCGGAGATCAACCTTCGCAAGTAAAAAGGAAATCAACTTCTTTCAAGTTTTCCATTGCACATATATTTAAGAAAAGAGACATTTTCTTGATTTGCCGTGAAAGGCGATTTTTTTTGGCATTTATAGCCGATTTTGGCGTTTATAGCCGATTTTTGGCGTTTATAGCCGATTTTGGCATTTATAGCCGATTTACAATCCTTATCAACAATGAAAGACAAGAATTGTGATTTTTGTCTCTTTTGAAAAAAATACAAACTACAATGAAAAGCAAGAAAAGGAGGATCTAACTTCTCAGGAGATTGTGGGGGACTCGTTTAGATTGACGGTCGCAAGCCATATGTGGGCTTCGCCATCATCCATGCAGATGAGAACAGAGGATGCTATTGATTCGCTTGGCTTGGCTATAACCTCAGGTTTTAGAGGACAAAGACCAAAGGAAGGTCCTATGTCCAATAAAAAGCCGAGTAGACGGGCTGAAAAGCCATATCTAAGCCATTGGAGGCAGGAGGAGAAGGCAAGGACCTTGGGGGGGGGGGGGGGGGGGTACCCCCCAAGGGACTTTTGTCACCTTGTTGCGGTGGCCGGTGTAGAACTTCCGCAGAGTTTTCTCTCTTTTTCTTTTCTCTGGATTTCTGACTGCTGTCTGTTGATGTTCGTTGTGTCTGTGTGTTCTTTCTTCTTGGAGAGCCCTCCTATTTATAGGCTTTTAGGTAGCCTTTTAGGTGGGTTTATGGGCTTTTATTGTCATTAAGCCGCATAATGGGAGGAGTTACAAAATTGAATTGTTTATTTTGTAACTCCTTTTTCTTGGCTTCTGATTGGCCGGAGGAGATTGAGGGCATTTAATCGCCTTTAATCGCCATGATGGGAGGAGTTTCATGGGTTAAATGCCATGAATCTCTTGACTTGTAACTCCCAAATGCTTGCTTCTGATTGGGCCGTCCAAAGAAATGGATTAATGACTGTAATAAAGCTAGTCAATTAATCGCATTAAGTGGTCGCCGAGCAGCTGAAGAGTCGCGGGCCGTGCCACGTCTTTTGGAATTCTTCTGTCGATGATCATCGATGGATCTTCATGTAGATCGACATCAGATGATCATGTAATTTCAGGTGTTTGTTGCCAACAGCGGGTCGGTGCCATCTGTCCTGTCGATTTCTCGATCGGTCGGGTGGAAAGCACACTTTTTTTGGTTGACCGGGTGGCGATCAATACTGTCTTCGATACTCTTGATGATTTACCCGTGTTTTGGACGGATGTCAGAGGACTTGGTGTCTCAAAAGCATGAAATTTGGAAAGTACCAGAGGCTGGGCTCCTCGAATCGCGAAAAAAAGGGCGAAAACCGGGGTTTCCGGGGCTTTCCCGGCAACCCCGGGGTCCAAGGTCGCCGGCGACCCTGGCCCAGGGTCGCAGGGGTCTGCGACCCTGGGGGGGTTTTCCCCCTTTTGTGTCCCGTTTTTGCGTCCGTTTTTACTTTTTTTTTATTCTTTTTTCTTCTGTACTTTTCCTTGACATTTTGACCATTTATTGGCCTGATTTCTTTGTAGGAAACCTGATGAGAATCCTTGCATTTTATTTTGCAAAGTTTCCAATTCCCTGAGAAAGCCGAAGACTTTGTCGCGCAGAGCTGCCGATTTTCCGTTAGAAGCTGAAACTGGGTCAAACGATGTCGGAATGACCTGAAATTTGGCGTGAAGCCTCCTGAGCAATAAATAAGACCAACCATAGGCTTTTGTTTGAGTTTTGAAGCCGTTTGGGGTCCTATCACCTGTAGACTTGCTTTTTGTCGCGATGAAGATGTCGCGGTTTGATGTGCGGTCAATCGATGTCCGATTGACTTGAAATTTGACAGGGAACCTATTGGAGTCATTTTAAGATGATCCATAGGTTCTGTCTTGGAAACCATGGTCCCGGAGAGCTTTTGTCGCCGAGAGCTCCTTTTCGGCTGTCGGAGAAGCGAAGTTAGGCCAAATGATTTTGAAATGGCCCGAAACTTCTTGTGTACTCCTCTTTTGGCTGTCTGGAAGAATCTTGCAGTTTTTGTTTGATTCTGACAAGATTTTATTTTTGGAAGCAGCATTGCCTATTTATGGCAGGTTGCGACTTCATGTAGCTCTTTGGATCTTGATGAGGCAAAGTGACATTTTTGGTGTCAACAAATGCCCCCTCGAGGTACAGCGGCGAGTTGCTTAACTTTTGTAGTCGATGTGCCTCGAAGAGATTTTTGAAGGAGAGCCTGTGACTTGACCAAGAGTGTTTGAGCAGTCTTTCTTTTTGGTATTTGTAGCCTTTTGAGCTTCCAGGGGAATTTTATGGTAGTGAAAGGGATCACGTACCATCTCGAGGCAAAGTTTTGAAGATGACATCAGGGATGTGGATTTGGGTTTTGACCTTGTGACCTAACAGGCTATATGTGGCAGGTTAGGGGGTCGGGTTTGGTTTTGATCGTGTGACCCAACAAGCTGTATGTGGAATGTTGGGGGATCAATTTTGGTTTTGATCTTGTGACCTAACAGGCTGTATGTGGCAAGTTAGGGGATCAGGTTTTGGTTTTTGGTTTTGGTCTTGTGACCTAACAGGCTGTATGTGGCAAGTTAGGGGACCAGGATTTGGTTTGATTTGTGAATGTCAATTTCAAGATTTTGGCTCAATTTGGTAGATGAGGCTGGATGGTTTGATTTTTGGAAGCTCATGGGGCTTGGAATTTTCTTTTGTATGGTCCAATCAACTCAAAAGAGGCATGGAACCATTTTTGTATGCTCTTGGTAAGAGGGATTTCTCTTTGACTAAAAGCCCAAAATTTATTTCTTCTCTTTTTTTTTTTTGTGCCTAGGTGGTCAAACCTGGCTCATATGGGCTAACCCATGGGACCTTAAGCTTTTGAAATGGCTTAGATCTCATATGGTGTCATTTTTGTAAAGAATATCCAAAAATATCTCATTTGGATAGAGAATATCCAAGAATATCTTTACTTGGAGAGAATCTCTCATGATCCCTTTATTTTTGGGATAGAATATCTCAAGATATCTTTCTTTTGGGAAAGAATCCGTCATAGATTATATCTTTTAGGAGAAAATCTCTCATTGATTTCTTTTTGGGAGAGAATCCCTCAAGATATCTTTCTTTTGGGAAAGAATCTTTCTAATTTCTTTCTTTTGGTAAGGTTACTAATTAGTAACACTTACCTCTCTCTTCTTTCCTTCTTTGGTTTGCTCTCCTCTATAAAAGCAAGGAGAAGGTTGGATCTCTTGCTCTTATTACTTTCTTTTGCAATAATCTCAAGAGGGCTTCAAGACCAAGAGCTTTTCTTCTTCAAGATCTTCAAGAGTTTTATTCTTCTTCTCCATCAATGGCTTCAAGTAAGTTCTTCTTTTTCAAGAAAACTCCATTGTAGGAAAAAAAAGTTCTTCTTTTTTTTTTTTTGTTTCTTTCTTTTCTTTTCTTCTTCTTTTTTTTTCTCACGTGTTTGCCTCCTTTTTTTTTCACACGTTTTTTTTTTGCTTTCTTTTTTTTTTTTTTCATGTTTTGTTTTTTTTTGTGTGGGCCGTACGGACAGATCCGTACGGATCTGGCCGTACGGCCACGTGGCCTGTGGGCCAGTCCTCATTTTTTTCCTTTTTTTTTTTTTCCGCTCCCCTTTTGTTTTTTAGAGAAAGTTTCTTTTCTTTTTTTCTTTGCTCATCATGATAATGCATTTTTTTTTCGCAAACCAAGATGTTCATGCATGCCTTTAATTTGTAAATTAAATTTGTAGCATGATGTGATAGCATACCTGAAAGTTTTTGCAAATTTGGGAACTTGGAGCTCGCAGCAATGTTGAGCCCTTCCTGATTTTGCGGAGACTTTTAGGTTTCGAAAGTTTGGAGTTTCGGAGCTCGCAGCGATGTTGAGCCCATCTTCAAGCTTTCTAATTCTTTCGGGATAGTTCCTTTTCTTCGGAATTGCCCCGTCATCATGTCAAAATTTCGCCAGGTTTTTTTTTTTTTAGCGAGATTCTGTCATTTTGATGTTTGATCTTTTTCTTTTCCATCCTTTTCAGGTGGTTCCTCTAGAGCGAACAAAGGTAAAGAGCCTGCTACAAGCGTACCTCGTCGATCTTCTAGATCTTCTAATCCGGCCGTTCAGCAGGCTTTCGAGAAGGTCCAGTATGTTGAGAGAAATCTGGAAGAGTGCGACTCCCTCAACAGAGATGAGATGAGGCAGCGACTGATCACTCTCAAGGGAGAGGAATTCTATAAGATCATGGTAAGCAGTCGTCCATGGGTGATGGAAGATCAGAGCGTTTTGCCCAAGCCTACCTTCTTCTTTGGTGATGCAGTCCCTGATGACATTACATACCAGAGGAGATGTTTTCAGTTTTCCTTCACAGCAGATGGTGAGAAGAAGACTGTTACTACCCGGTCGATGTTTGATCGCACCGTCTCGATTCTGAGCCTTGCCCCCACGTGCCCTAAGAGGGAAGATCCTCCAAGCTGGGTGAGAAGGACAAATGTAATCAAGACCGGGGTTTTTGTCGGCGGTTCTCCTGGATATACGGAGAGGTCGCCTGTTGACATGGACCTGTTGATGCCATCCAGCGGCTACCAGGGCTCTGATTATCCGTCGGTCGATTTGAGACCGGTGGGCCTTGGTATTTTCAGTGGTGACGGCAGCAATTGGATCAAGCCTTTCCGACTTCGTGGCCGCTTCAATGCTGACTCCGAGTGGAAGTCGTGGACTGATCGCGTCCTGCTGATTGGTGGCGCCGTTTTGAAGGAAGCCGGGATTTTTGATGCGGTCCGCGCCTTTAGGGAGACCGTGATCTTTTCCGACGAGGCCTTCATGGCTATGCTGGAGTCATTCCTCCCACAAACCAATACCTTCGTTGTGACGAATGGTGAGATTGGTTTTTCTTTGAAGGAGCTGAGCGCTATTACCGGATTGCCCATCCTCGGCAAACTCTATGAGGAGTTTATGCCAATTGACAGCGTCCTCGAGGGGCAGTCTGAGGAGTTCAGGCTTTTATACTTTCAGCTCGTCGCCTTCTATGATTTTTTGAAGGAGAAGGGGGGTTCGAAAGTTAGATCCAGCAGTTGGAAGAGTTTTAGCTCTTCATTCCCCAACTTTTTTGATAGTAGGGAGTCTTCTGATAGCGTGACCCAGGAAGCTGGAGCTCAGGATCCAAAGAAGATCTTGGCCATGCAAGAAGAGTTGAGAGATTTCTGTGCAAGTACAAACGCCATATGTCCTGACATTGCACTGCGGAGAGATCTCGCTGTTTACCTCACTTATTGGCTTGGTGAGGCTGTTTTTGCTGGAGGAGATGGAACGCACATCAGGCCGCATTGTATTTTTCCGGCTTGTCAGATGGCGTTTGGAGAGCAGCTTGCTTTGGTGCCAGCTCTTTACTCCTACCTGTGTACCGAACTGCAGGCTGCTGCTTTTCTGGTTCGGCTTGGGCTTCCCATGAATAGGGTATTTTCAGCCCATATCTTTTATTCATGGTATGTATACCACTGTCCTGGCTTCCATCGGCTGGGTGCTGCACAGGATGATGATCCTCTGATGATTCGACTGGCTAAGGGCAAAGCCGTGTCCGAATCACTTTTGTTTGCCCGCATGAGGATCCGACGGTTCAGGGACGTCGAGATGGGGCAATCTTCAGTAAAGCTTTCTCCGGAGTTGCGGAAGAAGGCTTTTGATTTTGGTGCCTCCCGAGACTCTACCAGGGCGGGGTCGGGAAGGCATTTTTCCTTGACAAATGCAGAGAGAGAGTGGCTTTTTAGCATACGTGTCGGCACGATGGTGTACCGTAGACATCTTTTCGTCGACATCCAGCCGTATGTACCCTCTCGCTTTGCTTTGCAGCTGGGCTTTTCTCAAGGCGTTGTTGGAGCGCCTTCAAGTATGGTGAAGCGCTTTGGAGGCTTACAGGACGGGAGAAATGCATGGGCTTTTTATAGTGCTGAAGACACTACAGCCATGATTTCTTATCCTGTGTTGCTGACTTCCCGGACTGCCGGCTTTGCGAAGTGGTTCGCGGAGAGCTTTTCGGCATATCGGGGGCTTTCCAAAAAGGAGCTTGATGTGAAGCTGGCATCTGGAAAGGGCCTTGGAAAGTCGGATGGCATCCGGCGAGAGGAAGTTTGGGCCTTCCTTTCTGGAGAGAAGCACAAGATAGGCTTTCTCGGTGACCAGGGCGTCATTGGTTCTGAAGCTGTTCGAGAGATACCTGATGAGGCTTTGGAGCAGCTAGAACAGGAGGAAGCCGAACTTGGTGCTTGGATGCAAGCGGCACAGAGGCAAGCTTCCGTGGAGTCTACTGGCAAGAGCAGACCATCCAGTGATGAGTCGAGTGGCAAACCTGACTCTGACAGCGGGGCAGGTTCCTCTAAGAAGCGAGCCCGCAGAGGTAAGAGGAGGAGGAGTCATCATAGTAGCAAGGGGCAGCATGAGGACTCTCCTAACTTGGAAGTTCCTCTTACTATCAATGAGGATGTGCCAGTGGATGCTGACGAGCCTCCAGAGAAGAGAAGCCGAGAAGAAGAGACCGTCGGTGAAGGTATGATTCTTCCTTTTCTCTTTCCATTTCTTTTCATGGGATTTTTTTCCATGTTATGATTTGCTTCTTGTTTCTGCTTTTCTTCTTTTTTTTTTTTTTAGCAGAGGAAGACTTGGTGATGCCTGAGGTCCCAACCGATGAGGTGGTGATGGATCCTGTTGAGGCATCTGAAGAAGAACCGAGGGACTCTGGAGTAATCCAGAATCTCCAATTGGTACGACTTCTTTTGCTCTTTTTTTTTTGAGTTTGTGACTTGGCTTGCTAACACATTATTTTTTTTGTCAGCTGACTTGCCACAGGGTTCTGATGACTTTGAACCATCGATGGACGCAAATGTTGATGATGCTTTCGATGAGTTCATGGAGGAAGAAAGTGTTCCGCCAGTCGTCGAAGAAGGTATTTTGTAGTTATAACTCTGATAATGATTTTCAAACAGGGTCATATTCATACCTTTTTGTGTTTCCTTTGCAGGTTTTGAAGTGGCAGAGGAGGATCCGTCGCTTCCAGAGCAAGAGATGCCAGAGGTTGATCCAGAGGTAGAGATTCCTGGGACCAGCTCTGACAATATTGAGGAGATTCCTCGCGCTGAGATTCCTTCCCGAGCAGGAGCAGCTTCAGCTGGAAAGAGTTCTTTTGTTACTCTTTCAACAGATGATGACATGAGCAGCCGACCAACGGAGTTGGGCGAATCTTCAGCTGGGCCATCTCTTCTTTTTGCGAAGAAGGTGGTGGTGCGAGTTCTGAGCTCTTGGATTGAGACTCTCTTTTCTGGGCACTTGGAAGCGGATTTGGCATGATCCAGCATGTGCAGGAGATTCTCAGTGATGCTGAAGAGGCTGGTCTGGATGTCACAGGTGCCAGGGCGATCGTTGATAGGATCATTGCACTGGGGTGACAAGTGGTTTGAGACCGTGAGTTTGGCTGATGACCAGTTCTTCAAGGAGATGTTCCTGGACCCTGCTGATAAGGCTAAGTCTGACCTGGATGAGGCTACAGAAAGCAGGAAGCAGGCAGTCCGAAAGAGGAACTTAGAAGAGATAGCCATCATCAGGCTGACACATGACCTTAACATCCTTGACAGGGAGGTCGATGAGGCCAGGAAACGTCTTGAGCATTTGCAGGCACAAGTCGCTGCCAAGTGGACTGCCATAATAGAGGCTCGCGACAGGGAGAGTGCCCTGATTCACCAGGTTGCAGATGCCGAACGGGTTCTCAAAAGGAAGTCTGATGAGGAGGAACAATGGCAAACTGCTCGAGGTAAGCTTCCTGGTGTGAGAGAAGGGGTACAGCCCACTCCAGCATCTCATGGCAGGTTCCTGAAGAAGCGTGCCTTGGAATCCTTGACGGCTGAGGCTAAAAGTTTGCTTGGGGAGCTGAACTCTTGGCTGGAGACCATTTTTGATTGAGCTCCTGTATATTTTTTTACAGAAACCATCCTTCTCTCTCTTCTCTTTTTTTTTGGTACCACTTGTATTTTTTTTGGTACTCCTTTTTTTTTGTAGTGCTTGTGAACACTTTCTCTTTTTTTTTTGGTACCACATGTATTTTTTTTGGTACTCTTTTCTTTTTTTTTGTTATCCCTACGCTCACTTGAATCTTTTTGTGATAAAAGTAATTGCTAAATGGGATGCTCTTTTTTTTTTTTGTTATCCCTACGCTCACTTGAATCTTTTTGTGATAAAAGTAATTGCTAAATGGGATTGATCAAAAGGTTGTCATTTTGTGAAAATCTTTTGTCAAGTGATTGTTTTGGCATGAAAACCAGGTTTTTGTTTGTGGCATGGAAGCCAATTTTGGCATGAGAGCCAGCTTTTTTTTTTTGTGGCATTGATAGCCGAGTTGTTTTTTTTTTTTTTTTTTTTTTGTTGTGGCATCTATAGCCTGTTTTGGTGGCATTGATAGTCGGTTTGTTTTGTGGCATCTATAGCCGGTTTTTGGTGGCATTGATAGCCTGTTTTGTTTTGGTGGCATTGATAGCCGGTTTTTTTGAATCCAAGTTTTTTTTTTGTTTGTT
Source organism: Litsea cubeba (assembly GCA_012931725.1). Taxonomy (NCBI): domain Eukaryota; kingdom Viridiplantae; phylum Streptophyta; class Magnoliopsida; order Laurales; family Lauraceae; genus Litsea; species Litsea cubeba. The sequence continues at coordinate 22,593,034 of CM022951.1, read as the reverse complement.
TATGGCATTGATAGCCGGTTTTGTTTTTGGTGGCATTGATAGCTGGTTTGTGGCATTTATAGCCTGTTTTGATGGCATTTTATAGCCGGTTTGTGGCATTTATAGCCTGTTTTGATTTCAAAAAAATATGCAAGTATCGACTAAAAGTCGCCTCCTTGCTGAATGTTCTTGCAAGTATCGATGGAATGTCGCATCCTTGCTCATTCGGTTGCGAGTATCGATGGAATGTCGCATCCTCGCGGATTTGGGTGCAAGTATCGATGGAATGTCGTATCCTTGCTTTTCAAAAATTTTGGTTTTGCGGGTACTGACTTGATGTCGTTTCCCCACGATTTTTGAAATTTGTGGTTTTCTCGAACCTTTGGGTTATGGATATCAACTGAAATGTTGCGTCTCCACAGTTTTGGATTTTGCAAGTATCGACGAAATGTCGCTTACCTGCGATTTTGGAAGTGTCGAACGTGGTTCGCTTGCTTCCGATTTGTGCGAGTATCGACTAAGCGTCGCTTCCTCGCGGTTTTTTTTTGAAAAACCATTTTTTTTTTGTTTAAAGACACGAGGGTCATAAATTTTGACCTAAAACCATTTTGGCGGTAAAAGGCAGGGTGGACTAGGGTGGAAATCCCTGAATCCGGATTTTGTTTCAAACCATGAATTTTGGGTTCAAGGGTTGAAAATTTTGGTCAAGTTAGGGAAAGGTTCCTGAACTTGGATATATATATATATTTTTTTTGAACAATGAAACGATGAAAGTAAGCATTGTTTTAGATTTCTAGAAATTTCAACATTTGATATGAAAATTCTAAAAAAGGGTGGGTTTAGCGAGCGTGTACCTGGAAACCGGTTTTGGCCATACAGGCATTGCTCTTACCCAGTTGGGTAAGTCTTCAAGGGTAGTACCGCTTTAAGAACTTGCCATTGATGGGCAGCATACATCTGTCACCTTCCATGTTTAGGAGTGCGTATGCGCCATTGGAGAAAACTTTGTCGATGACGTAGGGTCCCTCCCATTTCGGCTCAAATTTGCCTTTGGACTTGTGAGCGAAGACCATTGGTCTTTTTACCGCAAGAACCAAGTCATTCTTTTTGTAGGCGCGTTGCCTGACCTTTTTATCGAAAGATCCTGCCATACGTGCTTGGTAAAGTTCAATGCTTTGTTGAGCTTCGAGCCGTCTCTCATCGAGATTGTCCAACTCATGGAGTCGCAATTTGACATTGCTTTCTTGAGTCATGTCATTTTGCAAGGATACCCTCAAGGAAGGAATTTGTACTTCCAAGGGCACGACAGCTTCGCATCCATAGACCAAGGAGAATGGTGTGCTATGGGTTGGTCCTCGAACGGTGGTTCGATAGGCCCACAAAGCTTCAGACATTTTGTCGCTCCAGTCTCTTTTGTGATTAGAGACCATTTTTTTGAGGATTTTGCAGAGTGTCTTGTTGAACTCTCACTTTGCTGCCGGATTGTATGGAGTCGAAGGACAGCTTTGAATTTTGTATTTGTCGCAGAACCTGTAGAATCGATGATCCCGGAACTGTGGTCCGTTATCATGGACGAATCTTTTGGGTATACCGAAACGACAAATGATGTTGGTGCGTAGGAACTGAAGGACTGATGAGGTCTTCATTTCGTTAAACGCAAATGCTTCTGACCACTTGGAGAAATAATCCGTAGCGGCGAAGATGAAGCGATGACCTTTGCTTGAAGGGGGAGAAATAGGACCTATGATGTCCATACCCCAGGCTTCGAAAGGCCATGAGATCGCTGTAGGATGTAGCCATTCTGGAGGCATGTGAATGTAATCTCCATGAACTTGGCATTGTTGGCAGCGCTTAGCAAATTGCATTGCGTCAGCTACCATGGTAGGCCAGTAATATCCTAACCTTTTTATCTGATCATAGAGCTTAGGTCCAGCCTGATGAGCTCCACAAAGACCAGCATGAACTTCTTTGAGTGTTTCTTCAGCCTCTTGTTGTGACAAGCAGCGTAGAAGTACTCCGTTGAATGATTTCCTGTAAAGGATTTTTGAAGGAATATCCAAATGGAAGCTTGGGGTTCGCCTTTGGATGCTTACCCGTTCTTTTGGATCTTCAGGTAGGATTCCGAACATAATGTAATCAATGAACGGATCCCTCCAGTCGCCAATTGAAGTTTGAAGGATTGAAATCCGACTTCCGACCACTTGGTGGCATTCAGCAACTGCTTGGTGTGTGTTAAGAGGAGGAAGGATTCTTCTTTCGCACACTGTGACTTGCATGTTTTCCCCTTCCTGGATTGCCATGGATGCGGCAAGTCCGGCTAGGGCATCTGCACGTATGTTTTCACCTCTACGAATGTGGGTGATGTGACAGATGTCAAACTTTTGCAGAAGTGATTGTGCCTTGTTGTAGTAGGGCAGCAAATCTGGCTTCCTGACTTCAAATTTCTGATTCATCTGGTTGACGATCAGTTGAGAGTCTCCAAAGACTTCCAGCATGGTGATACCGGATTCGATGGCGAGTTCCAATCCTAAGATCAGAGCTTGATATTCAGCTGCATTGTTTGTGCATGGTTCCAGTAGCGAGAAAGCGTGTGGAATCATGTATTTGTCGGGGCTAACAAAGAGGATGCCAACTCCCGAGATCAGCTGTCTTTTTTCATTTGTCCTGGTTGCACCGTCAAAGTACATGTCCCAGGAGGCACTTTGTGAGAAAGTCTCCACATTGTAGACTGGTTCGTCTGGGAGATCATCTCTGAGTGGAGAATCTTTAGGCAATGGATGCTCTGCGAGGAAGTCTGCTAGAGCTTGCCCTTTGATTGCTTTTTGTGGTACATACCTAATATCAAATTGTGACAGAAGGATGGACCATTTTGCCAGTCGAGCATTGAGAGAACCTGCCTTTATGACAAGGACCTTCAAGAGGTTGACCCTCGAGACCAGGTAGACTGTGTTGGAAAGCAAGTAGTGACGCAGCTTTTGTACGGCGAACATCACTGCAAGACATTCTTTTTCAACTGGAGAGTAGCGATGCTCTGCACCTACTAGCATGCGGCTGAGGTAATATAGAGCAGCTTCTTTTCTTTGATCATTTTCTTGCGCAAGCAGAGCTCCCAGAGAGTGATCAAGGGCTCTTGTGTACAAGATGAATGGTTTTCCAGTGGTAGGAGCAGCTAACACTGGAGGTTTTGTCAGGTATGACTTGATGTCTTGGAAAGCAGCTTCACAGTCAGCATCCCAGACAAAGTTTACACCTTTTTTCATCAACCGGGAGAATGGACGACATTTCCCCGAAAGATTGGAGATGAACCGTCTGATGTAGGCCAATCTCCCTTGAAGCCCTTTGAGTTCTCTCAAGGTCTTGGAGAGGGCATTTCTAGAATGGCTTTGACTTTTATGGGGTCAAGCTCTATTCCAGCTTTCCGAACTAAGAATCCGAGGAACTTACCCGACGAGACGCCGAAGAAGCATTTCAATGGATTCATTCGCAGTTTGTGTTTGCGAAGCCGGAGGAAGACTTCTCGAAGGTTTTCGAGATGATCTTCTTTTCTTTTGCTTTTGACGGCGAGGTCATCAACGTAACATTCAACCGTCTTGTGCTGCATATCTTGGAATATTTTCATCATAGCCCTCTGATATGTGGCACCAGCATTCTTCAGACCAAATGGCATGACAGTGTAACAATACACGCCAAATGGGGTTCGAAAGGATGTATGTTTTTCATCCTCAGGATGCATCTTTATCTGATTGTAGCCAGAGAAACCATCCATGAATGTCATTCGCTCGAATCCACAGGTATTATCAATCATTACCTCTGGTATGGGGAGCGGAAATTCATCTTTTGGGCATGCGCCATTCAGGTCTCTATAGTCAATACATACCCTGATCTGCCCATTTTTCTTTGTCACGGGGACAATGTTGGCCAACCATTCAGGATGTTGTTCCTCACGGATGAAGCCGACGCTTTTGAGTTTTTGAACTTCTTGTTCAATTTTATCCATCACGTCTGGACGGAATCTTCTTTGGCCTTGCTTGACAGGCTTGATGTCTTCTTGAAGATTGAGTTTGTGAACTGCTATTTTGGGGTCTAAGCCTGGCATTTCAGCGTAAGACCATGCAAAGCAATCAACGAACTCACGAAGAAAAGCGATATACTCGGGTAACTCATCATCCTTTATATTCTTGCTTATGAATACAGGACGTGGGTTATCTGGTGTTCCCAAGTCTATCTTTTGAACAGGATCTTCTGTTGGAAGGTTCGAAGGTGGTTCCTCCACAATATTTTCGGAGGCTTCCAGCTCAACGAAACCTTCTGGGGTTTCAAGGGCATTTCCAGACCAAGGTTTTGTTCCTTTCCACGGGTCTTCTTGATCGGTAATTTTCCCAAGGCTTGCTATGAGATGATCCCAATCGCCTGTTGAGACCGAGTCGAAGTAGGCTACTTCTTTTGGAGATGAGGGTTCTTCTGGGTTAGAAGTCCACACGTCTGTGCCATCGGACAACTCCTCTTCATTTTCGGAGAAATCGTGCCAATTGGATGAGCTTCCTGGATCTTTGTCAGGTGACTCATCAAAAAGATATCCAGGGAGATCGATGTCTTCATGGACTTGAGATGTTGAGGCTTGGTCAGTATATTGACTTTTAAGCCTTTGTGTCAACTGTCTCAAGGGAGTGTCGGGATCATACCCTAACCCGTGTGAAGACTTTTCTACTATAGCCGTAGAGTCTCCAATCTTCCAGCTGGCTTTTGGTCAAGACGGGCCCCAATGGTGTGAGAATACCGCGTCCTTCTCTCAAACCGACTGGGTTTTGAGCGTCATAGCCCATTTTCTTCATAATAGCTTGTGCCACAGAACTGTATAAGGATAGTTGAGGCGTACCTTTATTTTGGAAAGGTTCAAGCATGGAGTTTGATGAAGAAGCATCCGATCTATGAAAGAAGATCGGTTTTTCCTTTGCTGAAGTTGCTGGAACAACGAAGGAAGCTGACGTAGGATCTTCTATGTCAGAAGTTGTCGCCATTGGAGTAAGAGCGGGCTGAACTTGCTGAGTGTCAGCTTGGCTTGACGATGTGTCGTCTTCTGGCTCTGAATCCGAGTCCGTGTCTTGCATGATAGACACGAAAGAGACAACAAATTTGCCCCCAGGCTTTTGTTTGCCTTCTTCACTTTAGTTGTGATGACCAAAGGCTTTGAAGATTTGAGGGAGATGATGAAGGGAGTTTGCATGCTCTCTTCAGATTTACCGGATGGTTTGTTTTCTTCCGGTGATTGTTGAGGAGCTTTGCCTTTATCTTTCTGGAGATTTTCGGCAAAGGATGCTGTATGCTTTTCCTCTTCTTCTTTTTCACCTTCATACATTTGTGAGTCTGCGAAGTGGATTTCTTTACCTTTGAAGGGTTTTCTGTCCGCAAAGACTCGATGTATCATGCCGTCGTCGCCAACAAACTTGATGCATTGATGTAGAGTTGAAAGGACAACACCATTCTCATGGATCCAAGGGCGTCCGAGAAGGATGTTGTAGCATGAAGGGGTCTTTATTGCATACACTGTGACCTCAGAGATAAGATCACCGATCTGCAATTTGAACCTGATTTTGCCGATAGGCCTTTGAGTACTCCCATCGTATCCAAAGATGGATACAGATGTATGGCTTAGTTTGCTGGGTGGGATGCCCAACTCTTCAAGAGCCGATGTGGAGATGAGGTTGAGTGCAGAACCTGGGTCGATCTGAACTCTATGCATAGGCATTTCCTTGATATACCCTGTGAAGTACAGGGGTCGGTTATGCCTGGTTTCGCCAAGTAGGAGGTCATCCTTTGTGAAGGCGATGATTGCACTGGCTGCTTTTTAACCGAGAGGCATTCAATGCATGATCCCTCAGTTTTCTTCTTTTCTCCCTTTGAGGAGGCTTCTGAGTTTTTGACCCGGTAATCCATTTCAATTTGGAGGACTTGCGGGGCATGTTTGTCGACATCCTCATTCAGTTTTTGTAATTCCGAAATGAGATTATCACGAGTGTGCGGAGACATTTGCAACAAATCTAGGATGTGCAGACGTGCAGGTATGTGCTTGAAGTGTTCAATCAAGTCATACTTGAAAGCCTCCTTAGGGCCTGCATGTTCATCATTGTTGCCACTAGGGGCGCTTACAACATCTTTTCCCGAAGGATTTACATACGTAAAGGAAGATTGGTTGTAATTTTTGTGGTAGTCCCGGCCAGAGCGGGTGCCTCTACCAACTTCGAGAGCTTCTTGAGAAGGGTCTTCGTTTGGAAGATTGTCTTCAGGATCAAGAGGCTGTCGTTTTTCATTTGCTGAGGATGCATCAGCAGCAGAGTTACCATCCTCAATGATTGTGTTGCATGGAGCATTTTCCGGGAACAAGTCCTGAACAGCATCCAGCAATCTTTCTTCTTTGTTGACTAATTCATCGTCCCAAGCATCAATGGCTGGGAATTCTTCAGTCAGGAAGGGTGTGAACTTTGAAGTCACAGTCTCAGGAGAAGAAACCTGAGAGGGTTGTCATCTCAGTGAAAGTCACGTGGGACGAGGTGGCTCCAGAAGATACATTGCTAGGCGTCGCCGGAGTGTAAGTGCTCTCATCAGACGATGCTTCGGAAGAGCTATAATCCCGAATTATCACATTACAGGAAGCTCTGACGGGAGACGTTGCCTGATCGGAGTCAGACTCATCCTCGGATGTGAGAGGATCGTCTATCCAGCAATTTTCTCCATTTTCAGGAGTTAAGGGAGGATGTACCTGGTGGTTTTCAGGGACTTCAGGCTCTGGATTGCGAGGAGGCTCGTTGACGCGTTCTTGCTCTTGTTCTAGAGCGAGTCGCTGCAAGATCCTTGCATATTCTTCAAGATCAGGCATGGGAGCCGGATCTTCTTCTTCATCATCTCTTTGTGGCTCAACATTGTTGATTTCCACTGGAGTAATGAGAGGTGCTGGGTCAGCAGCATTTTCTTGTACAGCCTCTTGGTCTTCTTCATCATCAGACCAGGATCCTTGTGGCTGTAGGGGGTTATACCAGATTACTGGCATAAGATGAGACTCAGGAACCCATTCTTCATCGGAGAGATATTCTCCTGTTTCAAGGGATTCCTCCCACTCATCTGTGTAGTTGGATTCGAATCCATCATCGGTGTCGCTGGACTCGTATCCATCAATGGAGAATCCAACTACTGAATTGCAAGAGTATGATGCCTCCTGCATGGCTTCTTTGAATTGAGGTGGCATGAAATCACTGAGAGTGAATTTCCTTACCCCCTTTGAAGTCTCTGGAAGGGATGTTTTTGTTACCTCCAGTGAAGCGGTAGAGGAAGCCTCTGCCTTTTCTTTGACCTCTAGTTTTGGCTGGGTCTTCTCTTGCCGTTTGAGCTTGAGGAGATGTTTCCTAGCCTGCCTTCGCTGTTGAGCTGTAGGCTTTGTTTTCACGACCTCCCAATTTTCATCTTCCAGGAGATCGGGATGTACCCATATCGGTTGTCCGTCTGGTGTCGGGTAAGGAACCAGTTGCTCGGACGCTTCGATTGAGTTTATCACCTTGAAGGAAGTAGTGATCTTCTTTTTCGGTGATCTTGATGTTTGTCCACATGTCACCATGTTGACGGAGGCAGACCCATAGTTTTTGTCAAAGGTGATGACTCCGTTTTTCCACATCTCATTTATTTTCTCTCTCACAACGAAGCATTGATTGAGAGGATGCGAGATCATCTGGTGGTATGGACAGTACCGAGGATCGTTGGTTTTGCCAACATCACCCGGTCTTTTTGGTTCAGGCAAGGTGAGCTTGCCGTTTGCCACAAAAGCCCCGAAGATTTCATCAACATCTTCATCAAACGGGTATTTCTTCTCTACTCGTTCTTTAAAGGCATCTAAGAGTTCAGGTCTCTTACCAGCAGCTTTGTTTTCAGCTTTCTTTGATGGCTGAGGAGCTGAGTTGATCTGCACATTGAGGACCTCTTTCTTCTTTGGTTTAGAGGTTACAATGGCGGTTCGTTCTTTTCTTGATGATTTCTGATTGTTGAGGTCTTTAATCACCGTTTCAGCTTCCATGGAAGCTTCTAGGAGTTCTCCCAGGTTTTTGATTTGTTGCCGATGATCATGGAGCGGATTCTGGCTCTCATGTTGTTTCGGCAGATGTCGACTAGCGACGCTTGTGGCAATACATCAGAGCATTTGTATGCCATTGCTTTCCACTTGTGAATGAAGTCATATGTTGATTCATTCTCCCCCTGTTTTAGGCTGCACAGCTGAGCCATAGTAGCGGGGTGATCCTCACCTTTGAAGTGAGTCAGGAAGCGTGTCTCTAGCATGGCCCAGTTTTGGATTGAGTCCTCCGGCAGAGTGGAGTACCAATCGAAGGCCGTACCTTTTAGGGTACTTGCAAAGAGGCGGATCTTGAGTGCATCTTGATCCGCGATAGCTCCCGTCAGGATCTTGAAGTGGATGACGTGCTGTCTGGCTGATCCTTTCCCCGTATATGTTTGGAGAGTAGGATGCTTGAATTTGGTGGGGAACGGGACCGAGTCCATCCATAAGGGATATGGTGGCTTGATCCAATGCTCTTTGAGTATATCCTCTTCTTTTGCTTTGGCGAGGACACCGTCTACGTCCTTTTTGGTAAGGGCGCGTGACTCATTTTCTTCTCTATTTACCTCGTCGTCTTGATGATTCGGAGGAGGTTCATTGTTCGCCTGATTTTGGAAGGCGAGGAGAAGGTTTTCCATCAGAGTTTCAATCCTCTGCTGGCCCTGTTCCAACTGCTGGATGCGGGTGATCGCATCTTCTGGAGGTGGATTGCGGGGTGGTGGCTCAGAATTTGTAGCCAAAACATTCATCCTTCGTGATTCGAACGAAGAAACTGTCCTGGTGACTGAGCTGGGGCTCGTTCTTTTCGAAGAGGAGCTTGAGGAAGGATCACTCTGCTGTCCTTTGCTTGAAGGAGCAGGGGATTCTTCTGAATGTCTTCTTGTCCTTGAGACGCTGCGGGTCATCGGACGTCGGACATGGATTTTTGTTGCTGATTTTTGGCGCCTTCTGGTTTTTCCAACCATATGGACGGCAGCAACTTGGTTGGGTCTTTCTTTTTCGACCCATTTGGGAGAGACTTGAAGTGTGGGAGGCTGGGTCCTTTGCTTCTCTAGTCTCTTTTGTCTATACGACGCGCGGCGGCGTATACGACGAGCAATTTGAGCTTCGGTCAGCTCTGACTGGGCTTTGACGATGAAGGATGTGCTCCCTCGGGCGCAGCAGCCGAGCCTGTCTTCTCAGTAGCTGGGCAAGGATAGGATGCGAACCCTGTCCTTCACCTGTTGCAGCGAAGCTTTGAATTTTTGAAGTTCGGCCCCTGTAGATATGAAGGGTCGAACTGCAGATTTGTAGGCCTTAGCAGGTGCTTGTGGAGGCCTTGTGATGCATGACTTGATTTTGGGCTTGTAGGAACAAGCCGGCTCATGCTGGGTTGACTTGAGAGTCAGGTTGGAGATGGGTCTCTCCTCTTTCATGTAAGCAAGAGGATAGAACTGGTTCTCCTTGAGTGGGGCCAGGAATGCTGGCTTAGTGGATGTCTGGGACCTTCTCTGTTTTGGTGAAGGTCTTGGGGACCAAGTCTTGGAGTAGACCTGGTTGTTTGCAGGTCGAGGCTTCGTGGGGCTGCCACGGGCTTCAGGCCTTCTGGTGCTCGCCTTTGGTGTCACGATAGTGACACGTTGAGAGGCGAGTTTCTGCTTCTTGGAGGGAGCAGCTTGTTCCTCGGGAAGTGGGAATGGTCCCAGCATCCCAAAGACGATAGTCCGGGGAGTCGGGGTCGACCCGGAGTTCACAGAGTTGCCGAGGGAGTTGACACTTCGGCAGCTGATGGGGCGCTTGTAGGTGCGCGTGGTTTGCTTCTGTTGAAGCATGAGTTGGTGCTTGTTTTCATCGAAAGTAATGGTTAGTGAAGCTGCCATTGTTAGTTTTTTCGAAAATTTCTGAAACAAGACCACATCCATTAGTAATCACAAGAATATAATGATCATAAATGGGAAGTTCTATGGTTTCGTCTTTTCAAATTGCTCGAGGTAGATGACCCGAGCAATATGAGGAAGGCAAAATTCCATAGAAGGTACAATTGTTCTGATCGCAGGTATGGTAAGCCCGGAATGGGCATCCCAGTTACTGCTAGAAGCAATTGTGAACTTAAATTCGACTTATCGAGAAGCAGAGCTTGCTCGAGGTAAGAAGAATATAAAGTTGGAGTTACAGATGTGCCGGTCGCAATACAGTAGACCCTGAAAGGGCGTACTAGTACCGCTAGACACAAATGTTTTGAGACCGCATCTATGAGATGAGATTCTCTGTTTTGAAAGGTCAAGATTGGATTCATCAAAGAGAGCAGATGGTATTCCAATCTGAACACGGGCTCAGCGATTTCCGCGAGCGCCAGTGCTCAGAAAGAAATGAACCATGATTTCTCGGATCTGAATCTAAAAATGACGAGTTTTTTTTTTGAAAGGCCAATATCGGGTTCATCAAAGAGAGCAAAAGGCACTCCAATCTGAACACGGGCTCAGCGATTTCCGCGAGCGCCAGTGCTCAGAAAGGAGAAGACCAAGATTTCTCTAATCTAAACCCAAAATGACGGAAGTTTTTTTTTTTTTTTTGAATTTTTTTTTTGAAGATTTTTTTTTTAAAAAAAAAATCTTTTTTTTTATTTTTATTTATTTTTTATTTATTATTTTTTTTAAAGATTTTTTTTTTGAAAATTTTTTTTATTTTTATTTTTTTATTTTAAAATTTTTTTATTTTTTTATTTTTTTATTTATATATTTTTTATTTATTTAAAAGACGAGAGAGTACACATAGGCCTCCTAACCCGGTCTTATGAAATCTTGATTGATAGAATTGCCCCCAGGTAAGGGTAGGATTACTTAATGAACCCGTTTGGAGGACCCTTGCCTAGAACAGTCAAGCTGTCTCCACACTCTGGACAAGGCTTTTATTTGAATCAACCATGATCAAAGAACACAGTTGGTTTAACCTTAGTGGTCTATGTCTTTTTTTTTATATATATATATATTTTATTTTATTTTTATGAATTCATCGAAGAGAAACAATGGCCCAAAACCTTAGTCGAACAGGCTCAACATTTCTGCAAGCGCGATGAACGATAGGAACGGATCAAGGTTTCTCAATTTTGAATCCAAATTGAGAAATCTAAAATTTTTTTTTATATATATATATATATTTTTTAATGAACTCATCGAAGAGAAACCATGGCCCAAAACCTTAGTCGAACAGGCTCAACATTTCTGCAAGCGCGATGAACGATAGGAACGGATCAAGGTTTCTCAATTTTGAATCCAAATTGAGAAATCTAAATTTTTTTTTATTTTTATATATATATATATATATATTTTTTTTAGATTTTTAATGAACTCATCGAAGAGAAACAATGGCCCAAAACCTTAGTCGAACAGGCTCAACATTTCTGCAAGCGCGATGAACGATAGGAACGGATCAAGGTTTCTCAATTTTGAATCCAAAAATGACAAATCTGATTTTTTTTATTTTTTTTTTTGAAAAGAGAAAGAGTGGAAATAAATTCAAAGAATTAGAAATTTCCAAACAAAAAATCTCATCTCATTTTTTTTAGATGCGGAATTCAACATAGGCCACCAATTATAAAGTAGCCAAGGAATCGAGAAAAGAAATATAAGCATAGAGCAAAATATATGATATGCAAATATTTCATTTCTAGCATCGTGTTCTCAAATAAACGAGTCCCACCGGGTGATGCCAGCTTGATGGACCGCGCTCCTGCTCGGTTCTACCGAGGTCGGCGGACGTGGGAGTCCGTTTGGTTCCGACCCTTTCGTAACCGGGGGGCAAGGGCGTGCATCAACATTTCTTTTTTTGTGGGTGTGCCAGATTTTCTATTTTTACTTGGAATTGCAAGTGGTGATCCGGAGATCAACCTTCGCAAGTAAAAAGGAAATCAACTTCTTTCAAGTTTTCCATTGCACATATATTTAAGAAAAGAGACATTTTCTTGATTTGCCGTGAAAGGCGATTTTTTTTTGGCATTTATAGCCGATTTTGGCGTTTATAGCCGATTTTTGGCGTTTATAGCCGATTTTGGCATTTATAGCCGATTTACAATCCTTATCAACAATGAAAGACAAGAATTGTGATTTTTGTCTCTTTTGAAAAAATACAAACTACAATGAAAAGCAAGAAAAGAAGGATCTAACTTCTCAGGAGATTGTGGGGGACTCGTTTAGATTGACGGTCGCAAGCCATATGTGGGCTTCGCCATCATCCATGCAGATGAGAACAGAGGATGCTATTGATTCGCTTGGCTTGGCTATAACCTCAGGTTTTTAGAGGACAAAGACCAAAGGAAGGTCCTATGTCCAATAAAAAGCCGAGTAGACGGGCTGAAAAGCCATATCTAAGCCATTGGAGGCAGGAGGAGAAGGCAAGGACCTTGGGGGGGGGTACCCCCCAAGGGACTTTTGTCACCTTGTTGCGGTGGCCGGTGTAGAACTTCCGCAGAGTTTTCTCTCTTTTTCTTTTCTCTGGATTTCTGACTGCTGTCTGTTGATGTTCGTTGTGTCTGTGTGTCCTTTCTTCTTGGAGAGCCCTCCTATTTATAGGCTTTTAGGTAGCCTTTTAGGTGGGTTTATGGGCTTTTAATGTCATTAAGCCACATAATGGGAGGAGTTACAAAATTGAATTGTTTATTTTGTAACTCCTTTTTCTTGGCTTCTGATTGGCCGGAGGAGATTGAGGGCATTTAATCGCCATGATGGGAGGAGTTTCATGGGTTAAATGCCATGAATCTCTTGACTTGTAACTCCCAAATGCTTGCTTCTGATTGGGCCGTCCAAAGAAATGGATTAATGACTGTAATAAAGCTAGTCAATTAATCGCATTAAGTGGTCGCCGAGCAGCTGAAGAGTCGCGGGCCGTGCCACGTCTTTTGGAATTCTTCTGTCGATGATCATCGATGGATCTTCATGTAGATCGACATCAGATGATCATGTAATTTCAGGTGTTTGTTGCCAACAGCGGGTCGGTGCCATCTGTCCTGTCGATTTCTCGATCGGTCGGGTGGAAAGCACACTTTTTTTGGTTGACCGGGTGGCGATCAATACTGTCTTCGATACTCTTGATGATTTACCCGTGTTTTGGACGGATGTCAGAGGACTTGGTGTCTCAAAAGCATGAAATTTGGAAAGTACCAGAGGCTGGGCTCCTCGAATCGCGAAAAAACGGCGAAAACCGGGGTTTCCGGGGCTTTCCCGGCGACCCCGATGTCCAAGGTCGCCGGCGACCCTGGCCCAGGGTCGCAGGGGTCTGCGACCCTGGGGGGGTTTCCCCCTTTCGTGTCCCGTTTTGCGTCCGTTTTTGCTTTTTTTTTATTCTTTTTTCTTCTGTACTTTTCCTTGACATTTTGACCATTTATTGGCCTGATTTCTTTGTAGGAAACCTGATGAGAATCCTTGCATTTTATTTTGCAAAGTTTCCAATTCCATGAGAAAGCCGAAGACTTTGTCGCGCAGAGCTGCCGATTTTCCGTTAGAAGCTGAAACTGGGTCAAACGATGTCGGAATGACCTGAAATTTGGTGTGAAGCCTCCGGAGCAATAAATAAGACCAACCATAGGCTTTTGTTTGAGTTTTGAAGCCGTTTGGGGTCCTATCACCTGTAGACTTGCTTTTTGTCGCGATGAAGATGTCGCGGTTTGATGTGTGGTCAATCGATGTCCGATTGACTTGAAATTTGACAGGGAACCTATTGGAGTCATTTTAAGATGATCCATAGGTTCTGTCTTGGAAACCATGGTCCCAGAGAGCTTTTGTCGCCGAGAGCTCCTTTTCGGCTGTCGGAGAAGCGAAGTTAGGCCAAATGATTTTGAAATGGCCCGAAACTTCTTGTGTACTCCTCTTTTGGCTGTCTGGAAGAATCTTGCAGTTTTTGTTTGATTCTGACAAGATTTTATTTTTGGAAGCAGCATTGCCTATTTATGGCAGGTTGCGACTTCATGTAGCTCTTTGGATCTTGATGAGGCAAAGTGACATTTTTGGTGTCAACAATGGCCGCGACGGACGAGTTCATAGCCATCACAGTCGAGACCATTCGAAGCGGAGGCCGAGAGCACCGACGCCAGAGAAAGATGACGAGCAGGAGCGGCTCGACAAGCGTATCAAGCTGGCTCTTCAGCATAACCTGGAGATGCGGGACCAGTAAGATATTTGTGGCCCCACCGATCTGGGGGCCTCTCCCTTCACACGGGATATCGAAAGAACTCCCCCGCCCAAGAAGTTCTCTGTCTCGCGGTTCGTCCCTTACGACGGATTGTCCGACCCAGCCGCTCACCTCCGGCACTTCTCTCAGAAGATGTCCATCTGGGGGAACGAGGGCCACCTCAACTGCAAGATCTTCTCCTCCAGTTTGAGCGACCTCCCTCTGAAGTGGTATTGCGCCTTCCCGGATAAGTCTATTTCGAGTTGGAGAGAGCTCCAGCTCTCCTTCCTGAAGAAGTTCCAGGCCTACAGAGTCGTCCCCAAGACTGATGCTGATATACTTGCCCTCAAGATGAAGCAGGGCGAGAGCCTCACTCAGTTCGCTCAGCGGTTCTGGGCGATTTACAGCCAGATTGAGGATATTAGAGATGAAGTGGCGATTTTCGCCTTCCGGAACGCCCTGTTACCTGGGAACAAGCTGAGGAAAGATCTAATTAGAGACCCCGCTACCTCCTTACCGGCCTTGATGTCCCGGATAAAGCGCTATGTCGCCCGGGAGGAGGATGAGATTCGGGCCCAGGAGGACGAGGGCCCGAGGCCCAAGGTGAGGAGCAACCAGCTCCAACAGAGGGGTAAGAAGCCCTTTAAGAAGGAAGAATCGAAGCAAGCTTGGGTCTCCAGTTCGGCGAGAGCTACAGCGTTCGGGTCTGGGGGCAGCAGGAGAACCAGACCTCCCTCCGACGCCCACCAGGGTGTGAACGTCGTCTTCAAGGAGCCGATCCACCAGATCATGAACAAGATCAAGACAAGGCCATTCTTCAGGTGGCCTCAGCCCTTGCGGAGTGATCCCTCCACCCGTGACCAGACCAGGTTCTGTGCCTACCACAATGGTAATGGGCACAAGACTGAGGAGTGCAGGACTTTGAAGTATCACCTGGAGAGGCTCGCCGAGGAAGGCCACCTTACGGAGTTCGTGAAGGCAGGAGATGTCGGCAGTGGCGGCGGCAGCCGAGCTCGTCAGAGCGCTGATAAGGATCCAGACAGCGAAGACTCTGAGTAGATCATCAATGTGATCCATCTGGCGCCCTCAGCTCCCTCTCCCTCAGCTAGAGGCAGCTCCCAGGCTCGTGCCGAAGCCAGGCGGGCCTTGCACGGGAAATAGGTGATGAGAGCCGAACTCGGGCCAGCGTCCAAGAGAGCGCGGCGCGACCGCCCAGCCACCTCATTTTCAGACAAAGACCTAGAGGGAATTTAGCTTCCCTATTACGATCCCCTGCTCCTGACGATGAAGCTGAAGGACTTCACTGTGAAGAGGATCCTCGTCGACTCCGGTAGTTCATCCGAGGTCCTCTACTATGAGTGCTTCAAGAAGATGGGACTTTCAGAAGCTGATCTGACAGAGGTCCACACGCCCTTGATAGGATTCAGCGCCAAACCAGTCAACCCCAAGGGGAGAGTCACTCTGGAAACCAGAGTGGGCGGAGCCTCCGTGATGGCCGACTTTCTGGTAGTGGACGCCCCTTCTCCTACAATGTTATCTTGGGCAGGACGTAGCTCCACAAGATGGAAGCAATTCCCTCCTCCCTCCACCAGAAGCTGAAGTTTGTGCTTGAAGACAAGGAAGGCAAGATGGATGTGGTCACAGTCGAAGGAGATCAGCAGCTGGCCAGACAGTGTATGCTGGCCATGGTCCCTGGAGAGAAGAAGGAGCCAGAACGAGTCAATTTGGCAGAGTTCGAGAGGGGGCTAGACGAGATCGGTCGGGATCCTGACAAAAAGAGTATTGAGGATCTAGCCGAAGTCAGGCTCGACCCAGTAGACCCAGACAGATTTTTCCTGATCGGCACACAGCTGCCCGACGAGGAAAAAGCCGAGCTCTCAAGATTTCTGATGCAGAACGTGGATGTCTTCGCTTGGACACCGGGCGAGATGCCTGGGGTGGACCCCGAGGTCATGTGCCATAAGCTAAACGTGGATCCCAGCCACAAGCCAGTGGTACAGAGAGCCTGCAGGACGGGGCTGCGGTAGACAGACGCGGTAGTCGAAGAAGTCGACAAGCTGCTAGAGGCAGGAGCAATCCGGGAGGTCCAGTACCCGGTCTGGCTGGCCAATACAGTGGTGGTCAAGAAGAAGACTGGCAAATGGAGGGTGTGCGTGGATTTCATAGATCTCAACCGAGCCTACCCAAAGGACAGCTTCCCCCTTACAAAGATTGATCAGATGATCGACGCCACCGCTGGCCATGACAGAATGAGCTTCCTCGACGCTTATAGAGGCTACCATCAGATTCCGATGTACGAGCCAGACGAGGAGAAAACTGCATTCATAACCCCCCGCGACACTTACTGTTACAAGGTGATGCCCTTCGGGCTCAAGAACGCGGGGGCAACTTATCAGCGCCTCGTCACCAAGATGTTCCAGGCTCAGCTCAGCAAGACAGTAGAAGTTTACATTGACGACATGGTCGTCAAGTCCAAGCACTCCAGTGACCATCGGGCGGATCTGGCCTAAGTCTTCAGCGTCCTCCGCGAGTTCAAGCTCAAACTGAATGCTTCCAAGTGCGCTTTCAGCGTAGCCTCTGGCAAGTTCCTCGGGAGCCTGGTAACGCGGAGAGGAATAGAGGCCAACCCGGACCAGATTACTGCAATCCTGGGCATCCAAAGCCCGTCTACTACAAAGGAGGTCCAAAAGCTCACAGGCATGGCTGCAGCACTCAATCGCTTCATCAGCAGATCATCAGATAAGTGCCGGCCTTTCTTTCAGCTTCTGAAAAAGAATTTAAAGTTCCAATGGACCCCTAAGTGTGACCAAGCATTGGAAGCACTCAAAGCTTATTTGTCTTCACCACCCTTACTCTCTACCCCAACTTAGGGGGAGATTTTGTATTTGTATCTTGCGGTCTCGGATCATGCGGTGAGCTCTGTCCTCATCAGAGAGGACGAAGGAGTACAAAAACCAATTTACTATATGAGCAAGTTCCTGCTTGATGCTGAGACTAGATACCTTTTGCTGGAGAAGCTTGCGTTGGCACTCGTCAGCGCCTCCCGCAAACTCTCCCATTATTTCCAATCCCACACTATTGTGGTCATCACGGAGTACCCACTCCGTTCTATATTCAAGAAAGCTGACTTTTCAGGGCGAATCTCAAAATGGGCAGTCGAACTGGGGCAATATGACATCCAGTACCATCCCAGGACTTCGATCAAAGCCCAAGTTCTGGCAGACTTCATTGTAGAGTTCATCTCTCCGAACTCGGCTTCGACCCAGCCCGGCATCGAACTGGGGGGCATAAGGCATGAGCGTGAAGTTACCGAGTTCGAACAAGTTCCTGTCTCGGCATGGAAGGTCTTTGTTGACGACTCGACCACCTCCAAGAGAGCTGGCGCCGGCATAGTCCTCCAATTGCCAGAGGGACTGGTCATAGAACAAGCCTTCACCTTGGACTTCAAAGCAACAAACAATGAAGCGGAGTATGAAGCTCTGATAGCAGGGCTGAATAGCGCCCGAATCCTCGGAGCCCAGCAATTGGTGATCTTCAGCGACTCGCAACTGGTAACTAGCTAGCTCGCTGGAGACTACCAAGCCAGGGACGACAGGATGGCGGCCTACTTAGCCCTCGCGAAAAAAACTGCTCTCTCATTTCCAGACAGCCGAGGTCAGGCAAATCTCCAGAGATACCAACACGCACGCTAATGCGCTTGCAAACCTGGCCTCCACTGTCGAAGCAGGAAAGAAAAGGACTGTCGAGGTTGGATTGATACCAAGATCAAGCCTAGAGCTCCATTCATCTCGGCAAGTCCTGTGTGCTGATCTCGGCCCGAGCTGGATGGATTCAATCATCTCTTACCTGAAGGACGACCAGCTCCCCGAAGACAAGAATGAAGCCCACCGAATCAGACTCAAGGCAGCCCGATTCTGGCTATCTCTCGAAGGCAAACTCTACAGAAAATCCTTCACGGGTCCCTACCTCCAATACGTCCAACCAAGCAAGGTGGACAACTTTCTGTATGAGATCCATGAAGGAATCTGCAGCAGTCACATCGGAGGTCGATCACTGGCCTACAAAGCTATAAGCCAAGGTTACTGGTGGCCGTACATGTAGAAGGATGCGCAAGTATATGCCAGGAAATGCGAAAAATGTCAGAAGTTCTCCCACTCTCTTCATCAGCCAGCGCAAGACCTGAGTCCCCTCTCTAGTCCATGGCCCTTCGCTCAATGGGGGTTGGACATTATGGGACCTCTCCGCCGAGCTCCAGGGAACAAGAGATGGCTGATAGTTGCTACGGACTACTTCACGAAGTGGATAGAAGCTGAACCGCTGTCCTCCATCACTGACAGGGACTCTAGGAACTTCGTGTGGAAGAACATCATAACGAGTTTCGGCATCCCCAGGACCCTGATTTTGGACAACGGGACTCAGTTCGACTCCAAATCCTTCAGAGACTTTTGCCAAGAGCACGGCATCAGAAACCATTACTCCACTCCGGCGTACCCGCAGAGCAATGGCCAGGCCGAAATTTCTAACAAGGTACTCCTGGACGGCTTGAAGAAGCGATTGGACAAGGCAAAAGGGAGATGGGTAGAGGAGCTTCCCAGCATATTATGGGCATACATAACGACTCCAAGATGATCCACCTCGGCCGCACCCTTCTCTCTGGCCTATGGGATGGAGGCGGTCATTCCCTTGGAAATTGGCCTCCCCACCCTGAGGACAGAGTTGGTTGACCAAGGCCGAAACGAGACAAACTTGGCGATGGAGCTGGACCTAGTGGATGAGCGTCGAAAAGTAGCAGCCCTACGACTGACTGACTATCAGCAGCGGCTAGCCAGAGGATACAATGAGAAAGTCAAGGAAAGGAGCTTCTCAATAGGAGAAACTGGTCCTAAAGAAGACCCTGCCAGCTAACAAAGATCCGAATGAAGGAAAACTGGCCCCAAACTGGCATGGCCCGTTCAGGGTGGTCTCACTGGCAAGACGATCCTCTTACAAACTTGAAGACTTAGAAGGCAGGCAGTTGCCGAGACCATGGAATGCATCTCACTTGAAGAAATTCTATTTCTAAAGATGTAACAAGAGTCTCAGAATCAATGAAAGCAGCGTTTGCCCTGTCATCAATCTGTGTCATCTTATCTCATCTCAGTTGGTAGCTTCGGGTTCATAACACCCTGGGACCGGCACCGGGTTCATAACATCCGGGTCGCTTCCTAAATTCTAGGTTCATAACACCCTGGGACCGGCATCGGGTTCATAACATCCGGGTCGCTTCCTAAATTCTGGGTTCATAACACCCTAGGACCGGCACGGGTTCATAACATCCGGGTCGCCTCCTAAATTCTGGGTTCATAGCACCCTGGGACCGGCACCGGGTTCATAACATCCGGGTCGCTTCCTAAACTTTGGGTTCATGTGCCCATGGACTTAGGGTTTATACATCCAGTCGCTCCTAAAACCTTGGGTTCATATACCCTGGGACTGACTTCGGATTTACACATCCAGTCTTCCCTAAAAACCCGGGTTCATGCACCCCCCGAGATGGTTCCCAAACTCAGGCTCGCATAGCCGAGATCCTCGAGACTTTGGGTTCATCTCGGCCCATGACAACTCGTCTTGGCCAATGTCAGTCCATTTCGGCCAGTAACAGTCTTTGAAAGAAAAAAAGCAGTGCAAAGCATAAAAGTGCAGAAAAATAGAACAGTGCCAAGCACAAAAGTGCAGAAAAATAGCACATAAAAAAGAAAAGAGCAGTGCAAGCACTGAAGTGCAGAAAAGCAGCACAAAAATACAAATACAGAACTACAGAAAAAACAGTACCAAGAAACAGTACAGAAAAGCAAAAAATGCTGAAGTATTGTACACAGATCATATGATCAGAAACTTTGTTTTTTATTCATTGTAATTACTTCATTACAAGGATTACAGAAAAGAAAGTAAAATACAGCAAGGAGGCTCGCGGTCCTCTAAAAACAAAAAAGAAAGGAAGCTTCGAGACTACTCTCCGCTGATCCACTACTAGGAGACTCTGATCTTCACTGGTACGCAGCCCGGAGGTGTCTGGATCTGGTCTTCAGTGCCAGGAGCTCTACAATACCCTTTGGTTGGTTAGGCCAAAGTTTGCAAACAAGCTCAAGCTCCTGGTCCACTGTCGATGCTTGGATCTCCACAGAGCAAAGTCTGCAACCAACTCCCAACCACATCGACAAGAGTTGACTTGCATGTGGCTGCATCGGGGGAAGTTGGTCGTGGACCCGCATTCAGAGAGCGCGTGGTCCACGGAGTCCAGATTCAGAGAGCGCGCATACCACAATCACCAGCGACAACCCCTTCCAGAGGGAGTTGCTTTCAGTTGCAGGCGGTCCGTCCAGGGCAAAGGTTCCCAAACTTCTACAGGACGTAGCTGCCAGAATGTCTGGCAGAGGCAGGAGGGTCCTCATCACAGTAAAGAATAAAAGAGAATAAGGGCCTCTGGTTTAGTCCTTTTTCTCTCCCATGGCGAACTTACCCCACATATTTATAGGGGAAGGAAGGCTCAGCACTCAATGAAATTTATGAGGCGAGGTCTCCCATGCCCCACGTGGAGTGCACGTTTTCTAACGAGTTGATTGGCGGTTCCGATGGTGACGCGTGGAGCCATCCGCTCGTTTTTCTCATTGGCCGTACCACCGCACTTACTGCTATTTATGGTCTTCAGAATACGGAGTATAAGCGCAGATAACTATGAAGACCGTTCGGTACTCTCTCCAACTCAAAACTCACACGTCATGTCACAAAAAGCGCTCAGCCGGACTCAAGCATAAAAGAGCCGAGCTCAAAAAGATAGGGAAAGAGAGAAAAAGAAACACGAGTGCACAAGTAAAGAATCTCCACTTTTCATTAAAACTGAAGGGAATTACATTCAGAAGGAAAAGACAGAAAAATTACAAGAACCAAAAACAAAAAAGCCTTCTCCACGAGCATAGTCGACAAGACCACCCCGAGGTCACGCTGGATCAGAGACGTGAGGAATAGCAGTGGTTCCAGTATTTGTCCCGACCTGTCCAGCAGTAGTCGCCTTACCGGCAGGAACAGCTATAGGAGGGACAGAGCTCGGCGTCGGAAGTGGAAATGGAGGGGTTCCTGGAAGGACGGATGATCCTCCGAGACCCCGGCCTCCTTTAGGCCGGCGCGCCATCCTTTCACCCAGGCCTTATCCCTCACAATGAGGACTCTGGCCTTGTAGTGAGCCGTGACCTACGACTTGGCGTCCTCAAAGGCAGCGTCGCACTCAAACTCGAGCCTGGCCTCAACTTCATCCGCCCCCTTCGTTTCGGCTTCGAGCTTGGCCTCAAATTCGTCCTTCATCCTTTGCACAGAAGCCTCTAGCTCGGCCAGCTTCCTCTTCTTAGCCTCCGTCTCACCCCTCGCCTGCTCAAGCCCGGCTTCGTACTCACCTTCGGCCCTCTTTAATTTCTGGGTAATGGCGTCTAGGGCTTCCTCAAGACCAGTCTTCTCCGCGGTCAGCTCAGGCAATATCAACGCTGTACCTATACAGTCTGTCGGTCGCGACCATGGACTTCTGCACCGCCTGTTAGAGAAACAAGGCATTCAGGATGAAAGTAAAAACATTCACTAATATTGAACAACTGGATAAAATATGCAGGGGTTCAGATGGACTTACCGAGTAGTTTGACTGCAGCATCGACAGTATCAGCTTTTGATCACTATACCCGTCTAGTTGGGCCATATCTCGAGGAAGGGCGCAGGCCCGCGTAAGTGCCTCAAGGACGAGGGGATCGATCCTGTGGAGAACGCGATCGTCCATTGTCATCGGCCTCCCCGGTTCGAGCACGAAGCTTGGCTCCCATGGACATGGGCCAGTTGATGGCGAAGCCGAAGCCGAACTGGGACCTGCCTCGGTTCTCGGCCTCTTCTGCGGCCGAACTTCCTCTTGCCCGGCCTCAACTGGGGGCGACCGTACCTCCAGTTCGGCAGGACTGGGAGGAGCAGGGATCTCTACCGCTGCCATGGGAGAAGCCGCCCGAACCCCCAGAGAAGGAATCTCGAGGGGATCCGGATTCATGGGCGCCTGGGAAGCTCGGGCGTCCTCGACACCAAGTGCCAGAACTTCGAGGTCGTCAAAGGACAGACGTCTGGCGCACCTCATCTCTAAACTCGGCGAGGGAGATCGGGCAATCTGACATGACCTCCTTCCTAAGGCCTCGCGTGGTCTCGACCCTGACGTAGAAGCCTGGGCACCGGACGCAACTCTGATGTCGGACGTCGCCAGCGAAGGCCCCTCTTCGGACCCGGTTCTAGGATCGGCCTACTCCCGCTCAGCCTCGGGGTTGGCTCCGCCCGAACCTCCTTCTCGGGGCAGCTCGGTCGTGTCCCTTATGTATCCACGATACTTCGGCTGGTACCCTAGCAGTGACCAAGCCGCCCTGCCCTCATGGTCGTTGTATCGTTTCACTAGTCTGAGCCAGGCATCGTTCCTCGTCCAGATATACCGAGCATCCCACTTCCTCTCCTTCACAGCTGCATAGCAATCGAGGCATCAATTCGGCAGAACAGGAAAGGAAAAAGCATGTGGGAAATAAACAAAGGGAGATGGTATTTACTTGGAACAGTCCCGAAATGGCGGAACCTGGTAGGCTCTATAAGTGTCGGCTATCCCGAACTCCCAGTTGCCCGAGACATACAGAAGATCGTCCCCGACAAATTTACTTGAGTCTTCCAAGTAGCGGACGAAGCCTTCCCGACTTGGCTTAGCCCGTAGATAATAGGCATCTCCGAACTTGCATATATATCGTATACGTCCTCAATGTCGAAGACGCCGAGGTTGATGCCCAGGACCTCGTTCAGCTTGGCCGTGCCCATCACGATCTTGAAGACGTTGGGCAGTAACTGGCAAGGGCAGAGGCACCACTGACTGAGGCACCTCCTAAGAAGGGGATGAAGGGGGAAACGGACCCCACCTTCTGTCACGGCCACCAGGGGAAAAGGCATCCAGCCTCCCGAGAAGTCACGAAGGTTGATACCATTAGGATCAGCCCCCCTGACTTGGACATTGGCGGGGATCTTAAAGGTTGACCTAAAACCCTCGATCGCCGCCTCACCCTCTAACCAGTGGCTATAGATACCCATCTCTACCCAACTTTAAAGGCAAGAAGAAACCCTAAACCTAGAGACCCACAGGAAGAAGGCAGGGGAAGGAGAACTTACGAAGGCGAAACGAGGATGCAGAGCAGCAAAAAACTCGATCCCGACAGCGCTCTTCTTCTCAGGCAGAGTTCCCTCGCAGCAGTTTCCTCCTCTCTGATTTTGAATGGCAAATAGGGAAGAAGGGAACTTTGATTGCCCTATAAAAAGGGGGAGGGATCCCCTCTTCAGAAGCCCTAAAGGCGCATGCCAGATGACGCTCTCTAGTGCTCCGCGCACATCATTTCAAAAATTGAATGCATCCCTGACAAAACGGCGCGTGCGCCCTCGAGGCAACTAGACAACTAATCAAAAGATGACACGTAGAGCCGTCGATATGTCTTCGGCATTGATTGGCAGGCGTCATTTATTACCTTGGTCATTCAGAGCAACCTTGGGTGAAGGCCAAGCGCCGACGGTCAAAACCAGGAGGAACTCTATTCCAGAAGGATTCCCTGTCATATAGCTCCCGACCTCACTTTGCTGGCGAGCTTCGTAAGGTCAGAAGCTAGGGGCAATTGTGTGGGGAGATTTTCAAAGCTCCAGGATTATGCTAATCACGGCTATAAGATGGGATTAAGCACTCTCACGTGCCATCCACGTGCCGCCCAGACTCGCCTCGGCTGCCGGGACAGAGGCCTCAGCCGAAGTCAGACAGACTTTGGCTGCTAGCGCCGAGCTCGGCTACCAGGGGCCCACTTCGGCGCAAAGGAGCTCGGGACCCCGGCCAAGGGAGCCGAGATAGAAGCCGAAGTCGAGAAGAATCCCCACTCGCGCCCCATGTTTGCCACGTCACCAGACGCGTGGCACAGCAGGGGCGTGGGCCAGTGGGACAGATGCGACATCAACCATCCATAATCTTCACCAAATCACTGACAGGGTGGCATCGAGCGGCTGAAGCCACATCAGGGAAAGGCCCGAGGATTGATCCGATGTGACCTCTACCGCCAATGGCCTCCAACAGGACCTGGCCCAACATGACAGGCATTAAATGCAATGTGGGCTGATCCGATTGGCATTTATTACTTTGTGGGCTGATATGGACCGCATTTTTTGCTTTGTGGGCTGATAGAGACTTCCCTATCAAATCGAGGGACCCACATCAAAGTATCGTCCAAAATATCCTCAGGAATCCTCTATAAATAGAGAACTATTTCACACATGCAAGGTACGCAACCCATACTTGAGAGTCGTGACTCTGCGTTTCTTCTTCCTCTCCTTCCTTTGTTCCAGTTCACTTACTGACTTAGGCATCGGAGAGCCTTGCGCCGCCCAGGCCAGGGTCCTCTGACCGTTTACTCTTCCCTTTCAGGCTTAGAGGCAGCAGATCATCTCCTTCATTTGGATAAGTCTTGTAAGGCACCCTAAATCTTGTGGGTCATAATTTTATGCACCTACAGGTCACTAATTAGTAGCTCACCCTATTCACCCCCCTCTTTAGGGTAAGGATCCAGGACTTACAATTCTCTCATGAGATGTGTAGTTAATCTAGTCCCACTCCCTAGGTCCCGTTTGTATGAATGAGCTTTTGTGATGGTGGATCTATGTCTTGAAAGTAAAATCCGTTCGATGCGAGTGGGAGATGTTTAACTAGTGGGTTGGGGCCAGCTGCCATGCCCAAGGTTGAAAAACTTGCAACTCGGACTTGACTCATCCAATGTAAAAAAATTGACTCGAATAGAGTTAATGTAGAGACTCGGGAGAGTCATGCTTTTTTTTTTTTACAAAAAATATTCTCAAAAACATTTAAAAATGAATCCATTACTTATAAATTAAAAAATACATTTACTTCATGATTTATAATAATCAATTCAAATAAATAATTTTATATATGCAATAAAAGTACTACAATAAGGAAAATAAAAAAATATTACATATTATATAATTTGTTAGTCCAAGTATCGAATATAAAAGATCAAATATAAGTCTCAAATTACATTACAATCATCATTTTTAAGTTACCGACTCCAAACCTCATGCATAATTACTTAAAAATATACTATGATTTTTTAAAAATTAGATTTGCCTATTAAATTGTTTGGAATGCAAACAACCCATTAAAAAAACAAGATGGCTTAGCTGAGTCTCCCCCATTTTTTATTCAGTCATTCATCAAAATGAGATAACTTGGGAGAGTCAAGAGTCAACTCAAAGAGTTTTCCAACCATGACCATGTCAACAAACATGACCCCAACCACTAAAATAAGAAAAAGAAAAAAAATGCCCCTCACTTCAATACTTCTTTTGTTTCCTCTCCTTAGACGAGGAAACAAAAAAAGGCCATTAGAGATTTCTTTATGTCCATTCTTAAAAGACTAATTTTCCTTTGGCTATATAGAAATGGCGACAAAGCAGAGAAGAGAACCCTCACCTTCTTCCTCGTTTTAGATTAATTATATGCCCTGAGATTGAGTTTTGAGCAATCATTGAGGAAATCATAAGAGGAAGAAACTTGTCCTTAAGATCCAATTCACCTAGTAGCTCATTCATCAGGCATCCATCCTTAAGCCAGTGGACAATAGATAGTGATTGAGTGGGAGAAACTTCTAGTAAATCCCCTTTAGCCTTTTGACGAATACACAACCTCATTCTTCGCGTGGATCAGTCTCTTGCATTGTAGCGGACTCATGTCACTTGATCCAAAACTCCCGCAACGATCTTCGCCCAACCGTTAGGACCCAAGAGAGCCCTCACAAGTGGGAAGAAGTGCTCACAAAGTGGGAAGGATAGCCCACACATGTGGGAAGAGTGGCATACACAGGGATTGAATCCTAGGCAGTCGAGTGACATGTGGAATTGCGAACCGAGTAACTAACCCCTTACTCTATAGGTCATTGTTAGTCATGTGCTACCATCAAAATACAAGGTCTAAGTGAAATAGTGGTTTTTACAATGACTAACTTTCATGGGGTCTTCTGCAAATGTCCAATGGATTTAATTTGGGTAGAACTACAATGCATCAATGGTGCAATGTCTTTCTTTAATGTATGATGGGGCCGACCTTTTCAAAATCTAAGTTGATTGCTTGCAACACCCTATGTAGTGATCAACATATAAGTTGTTACTATAATCGGTAAGATAGCCACCGTTGGATTAACTATATCTAGAACACGGGATGAACTTGGCTTTATTTTCTTATTTCCTAATAAAAATAGGGAATTCCTCATGTGTGGTCAATCTAATGGCTGGCCTACTGAAATTGACTTTGAGAATTTAGTTATAATGAATACAATGGATGTCAGGGCTGGTAAACGGAGTGAATTTTGAAAAGGTGGGCCCCACCATACATTTAAAGAATGGTGCTACGCCATATTACATTGTGACATTGCATTATTGTTCTGCCCATTTAATCTCTGCTTAATTGATGGAGATATTCTTATACCTTAAAGTTGGACAGGCCTAAAAAAGAAAAAAAAAAAAACCTTGGCTTCTCCTTAATCCACACCATCATACTTAAAAGGGTGTTTAGAAGCTATATATATATCTTTAAAAGTTATACTATATTATGTACTTAGATTAGAATATAATTTACTTACCTAAACATTAGGTAGTATGCATTACAATATATTTCTATTTCTTATAAAGACTTTTGTATTAGATTATTAAAGGATATGACATAAAAAGTAAACTTGTATATAAAAATCTGTGAAAACATGGGTGAAAAGCAAACACAATAACTCTATAAGTAGCTATATGTCATTGTGGTCCCACTATGATTTCTAACATCAATGGTTCTTATTGTATAAGAGAAGTGGGTCCCATTATGACTCCTAACATTATATTACAAACATAACGCGGTCAAATCATTATTACCAACATTTGGTGATCCCCGCCCTAGTTACTAGCACTAGATGGGCCTCATGCTGGTTACTCATATTAGATGGGTCCTACAATTGTTACATTAGGCAAGTCAAATTTTAATTTCCAACTTCATTTTGTAACCATAATCACCAATTTTCCATCACTAAATGGGTCATGTTGTGAGAATCAAAATCTGATTAAGTCACACAACGTACCAAATGATTTCCTTAGTGATTGCCATGATTATCTTAGTTACTGTAATTGCTAACATCAAATGGGTGCTACAATGATTTTTGTATCAAATGGAGTCCTCAACAATGTCTACTCCAGATGTTTTACACTATGGTCACTAACAATTGGCAAGCCTCACCTCAATTTTAACATTAATGATTCATTGAATTCGAATATTAGATGGGTCCCATTGTGAGTTCTAAAAACAAGATGAATCTAGGTGTAGAGAATATCATTTTTGTATCGTAGAATATCATTAATAAAATATCATTTCCAACCATCCACTTCATGATCCAGGTGCCTATGAAGCTATTACTCTAGGCATACACACACAAGGATTCAATATGAAGCCTCAATCACAAAATGTTGCAATCGGATATAGAACTTACTATAAAGTCATGAATACAATTGTCCCTGAAATTGCCTATTCCGCACAAATCAAAGGAGTAACTACTTTGTTCCTTACAAATTTTAAAAATAAAGTCATGACACCTAAAGCCATAGCTTGGGAAGATGTAAATCTTTCTGGCAAATGGGAGCTTGAAGAAGCTCAACCAAAAACCCCTCAAATTCATGATGATGTTGAATCAATTACTGAACATCCAAATGGAAAAGTAATAATAAATTTTGCCAATACACCAAGATCGTACTTTTCATCCACAAAAAGTTCTATCCCTTCAGAAGTTGGATCTTATAGATCAGCTCGATTCTTCCACTTTTCATAATAAATCAATCCCAAAGTCACCATCTATTCATCCATCAGGAATAGCCTTTCCTGTTTATTCAGAAACAAACAATGAAGATATACAATCAGTCAGATTATCTTAATCTGATTTTGATGCCTTAATAAATACAATCTCTTTAATTCATGAAACTAATGAAAAAACAAATGATTTCATCATAGATAAACAATACCTTCAACAAGATCCATTAAAGCATCGAAAGACTAAATGGTTTTTTACCAAATTTTCTAAATTTGAAAAGCTCAAGTAAAAGAATTATGGTATGAACAAATGCATCAAGAATGAAGAAATATATATTCCTTTCTTTGATTGGCTTTCGTCAAAAATAAATAAAAAAAGAACAATTATGACAACTAATAAATTGACAAAAACATTGGAAATAGAAAAGGAACTATTATAACATGATGCATGCAAATTTTTGCAAATGCATTAAAAGCACAAGTTCATTGATAATAAAATATCTTACAAGGAGAGGAGACTGGGATGGCTCTGATACCAAATTGGGCTGACCGAAATCGAACCAGACGACTCTCGCTAATTGAAACAAAAAAGTTAGAGAAGAAAGGAAAGAAAGCAGAAAACTTACAATGTGGGTTGTAATGTCGTTGTGAGACAAGGGCTCACATTCCCTATTTATAGACAATTACATGTTCTACTGTATTGAAGTGGATGAGATTTAGACGTCATTGCACTGTATGATTTGATGAAATAATTTGTAGATGCTGTAGCTGCTGCACGCGTAATTACTTCTGACATCCGAATGACTGTAGCTAAAGCTTTATTATTTGCATCTCTATAGCCATATTTGTTGACTTTGAAGTCATTATTCTTTATTTGGCGTAGTGATTAATTGGGAGTACCGTATAGTGGTGGAGCTTTGTAGCCTACAATTGTGGACTTTTAAGGCATCATTGGAGTTGTTTATGAATTTATGTTATCTCACACGAATGAGATAGAGTAATGCATGGAGATGCCATTTAATGCAAAAGTTTGATGATAAGTCTACAAAATTGTAGTTTCCATTCATCATTTCATGTTACTTTGTGCACTTAATTAGGGTAATTTGCACTCAATTTCATAGAATTTTATAATTTCATGCATTTTAGCATCAAAGTTGGGATTTTAGTCAAAATCATTCAAAATCATCAATCTTGCATGAATTTTATGAAATCATTTGTTTACATCATCTTAGTGTCACACAAATTAGCTTTTTGATTCTTGCATCATCAATTAGTTCATGGAAAATCATCCAATGGTGCATTCATGTGCATGCTCTCATCCGGGTCCCATGCATGACATTTATGAATTTTAAACATGTTATGGCTGAATTATTCTTTTTATTCTTGTAGGGAATCTTAAGTTAATTAGGACCCGCCTTGAAAAGAAATTAAGAAAAGAAATTCACAGAGAATATCCAGGCCATACCACTTCAAGGTGTGTGCACTCCCCATGTGGTCCCACACCATGCCAAGCTTTGCTACAAATTCAATTTCGGATTTGTTTGAAGAACTTATCAAAGAAAGTGGGTCCATTTCATGAGGATTTGCTTAAAGTAAAATTTAGAAGGTGTGAGCAAGCAAGGATTTTACAAAGATCTCTTTGAAAGATTCTCTCCAAAAATCTCTACTATTATTTCCCAAATCTTGCAAGCTTGGAAAGCAAGAAGAAGACTTACCAAAGAAGGGAGATTCTTATGCTAAAAAAGAGGATCTAGAGAGAAAGAATAGGGAGCTCATGCCCTATTTAAACACTCCCACACGTCCAAACAAGGGATCCCATCCTTCTTTATTAATTTATTCTCTCCTAGCCACACCTTCTCTTACTTACTTTTTTTCTCCATTATTTTACTTTGGTAGCTTTGGGCCATGTCCAAGGATTTATTTTGAAGGAGAATCTTTGTGAAGGAGAAGTTGTAAAGTTGAAGTTCTCAATGAAAATTACATCTTTTGCAAAGGAGGAGTAGATTTTTTTGGATTGGAGCACAAAGTGAAGTGAAGTGATTTATTTTCATTCTATGTCTTTAATTTAATCTTTATGTCCTTATGATGCATGTTTAGTATAATAATAGATCTACCTTCGCGCCACAGGCAAACCTCCGCTTTATATTTTAAATAAATTTCTTTTTGATCAGTTAATCTTCTTTTGATAGAATATACTTAGGTTCTTATGCCTTTGATATTTTATGCTTAATTTGTTAATTGACGTTCAAAGTAATTTATATTTTTATGAGATGATGGAGATCTTGGGTTCTTCTGCTTAAGAATTGAATTTTAAAAAAAGAATACCTTCCGGATTAAAAACATTGAGTTGTTTCTGATCTGAGTTATTTGCAAAGCAAAAGATTAAATTGAAGTATGTGGTTTGAGAAATGAAATTAATTA
Source organism: Litsea cubeba (assembly GCA_012931725.1). Classification (NCBI taxonomy): domain Eukaryota; kingdom Viridiplantae; phylum Streptophyta; class Magnoliopsida; order Laurales; family Lauraceae; genus Litsea; species Litsea cubeba. The sequence continues at coordinate 22,562,489 of CM022951.1, read as the reverse complement.
ATGGACTCTCTATTGCTCTGATCTACCTTTATCATTATTGTTATTCGTTCATCTTGTAAAGTAGCTTTATCTCTCAAACAAATATTGATCTGTTTTTATTTTCATTATAGAAAAAATCTGATTTTAATATAAAAATAGATATTTCAGTAGCGCTCCCTATGGGATTCGACCTGTACTTGCCACTGTCTCAAAAAGACAGCTGTGCACTTGCAGTATTAAAAGATTTAATTTAATTTCACATCAAGTTTTTTGGTGCTGTTGCCAGGGGAGTAAAATCTGATTTTTTTTTATTTTTATTTATTGAATCTGATTTTTTTAGGCACATTAGCATTCGTCATTAGGTTGCATCGTTAAGTATTTCATAATTTAGTTTGATTTCAAAACTTTGTTGCATTTAGGTGTAGTTTATTTCCATTTGTTTTTCTAAAAAAAAATTCGGATTTTCTAGTATTTTTTGAATTATAAATAAAAAATATTTAAGGATTTTTTTTAGATTACAGCAAATTAATTAAAAAACCCCAAAAAAAATGATTTTTAGATTTGATTAGATTAGTTTGTGTTTTTCTTTGTTTGTTAGTTGAATTTTAATTTGATTAGTTTGAATAACTTTGCAATCTCTAAGATTTTGTTTATAAATTAGAATGTTCATATTCTATTTCTTTGTTTAGATTAGGGTAGTAATTTATTTTAGGAATGACTAACAAGAATTTTTATTTTGGAAAGTTTGCAGTGTGTGGAGATTTGATAAAAAAAGGGAAACTACGAGGATTTGCTCTAAGCAAACAATTTGCTCTCAGAATTGCAAAATTTTCCAAAAGAGGTTAAGCTTGCATAGTTTAAAGATTTGCGTTACTATAAGAACTTTCCTTAACCCACGAATCTTTTTCTGCAAGTGGGATTGGATGATTTAATTTTTGCAAAGTGTGAATGCTTGATTGACACACCATCTAATTGGACACACACTTAGTTAAGGGCAATCCACCCCAAAAAGATAAGGTCTGGATTTCATCACTAGATCCTTGCCCATTTGGATTAATCATCTCTCACATTAGGATCCAAACTTTAAATTAAAATCAAGTAGCAACGAGACCATAGGACTCAAGCTTAGTAGGACGAAGACCACAAAAGGTTGCACCGGTTGCTCTCATTGGTCAAGTTGATGTCTAGGTAAGTCCTGTCCCTACTAAAAATGGTAGCAGTCTCTGTTCTAGGAGTTTGGTTCTTAAGCGGGACCATTGCCAAGTGCATTGTGACCCCACCACTCATCCTAGGGACTTACCTGGTCGATTTGGCTTTATAAGACCGGATTGGAGGCCCTAGTGCACTCTTTAAACCAGTTAGGAGCTGTCTAGAGAGTTAGGCTAACCCTAGGATAATTTTTTGTGCTCAATCTTTGTGCTTGATTACTTGTGCATCATCTAGTAAGACCATTAGGGCCCTGCATATAGATTAGGCTTGCATTTCTTTAAGGTTAAACCCGATGCATGCACTCTAGACCTGAGAGAGAGAAATTGTGGGTACGCAAGAGTTAAAGGTTAGTCAGGATAGAGCCCGAATTAGCCTTAACCATTGACGGAAAGTCTTCCATCTTCGAAGAAATTGTTAGGATGGCTGATCAAATGGACCCACCCATGACTTTGAAGGACTACGTGTACCCCACCAGGACAACTCAACCGTCCTGCATCACCCTGCCTCAGACCAATGCCACATTTGAGCTGAAATCTGGCACGATCCAGATGCTCCCAGTTTTTCGTGTGCTAGACTAGAAAAACCCATATCAACATGTTCGGGAATTTGAGGACATCTGTGGGACCATGAGAATTAATAACAAGACTGAGGAGGCCCTTAAACTTAGATTATTTCCTTTATCCCTAAAAGAAAAGGCTAAAGCTTGGTTTTATGCCTTAAAGGCTGGGTCCATCACTACATGGGACAAGCTAGCCGAAGAATTCTATAAAAAATTCTACTCCAAGCAGAAAATCGCTTCGATTAGGTAGGTCAACAATGGATTCCATCAAATGGAAGGGGAGATACTTTGCAGACCTCTTAATCTAGTGTCCCCACCATGGATTTGAAAAAATTCGATTTGTCCAAATCGTGTATGAGTGTTTGGAATTCCCTACTAAGCAAATGGTGGAATCTTTCTATAGTGGGAAGCTTACACAGAAGACAACGGATGAAGCATGGACATTTTTGGAAGAAACCACTGAAAACACATTGCAATGGGCCCCTATCAAGAGGGAGCCCATCATACCCACCATTCCTGAAAAAAGAGGGATGTTCAAGATTGAACACAAAATCGAGGGAGAGGCCAAATTGGCCACACTGGTGAGGAGAATAGAATCCTTAGAGCTGAACCAAAAGCCCACTCTAAACACTTTGGAGTCATTGAAATATAACCAGGCCATTAATGGAGGGATTGACCCAACAACTTTGGGTCAGACCGAGTCTATTGAGGAGGTGAATACGCTTTATCCAAACACTCGTTTTGATAATCGTCAGAGGTATGACCCATACTCCAATACATACAATCCAGGTTGGAGGGATAATCCATTTTTTTTTTTGGACCAAGGGTCCAACTCAAGGTGGCCCATCGCAATCCCAACAATTTCAGCCCATTCAATCTCAGTCCAATGCCCCACCCGGTTTCCAAAAGCCCAATTTCACTCCCAATCCGCAAAATCAGCGGATATATTCTCTTGAGGAAACCATGAAACTGTTAGCTCAGAATACCCTTCGGTTCCAGCAAAGCACTGTTTAGAGTTTGAATACTACCACACAATCAATTGTAAAACCGAAATATCAGATGGGCCAACTGGCCAACTCCATTAGTGCTAGAGACAATCGAACCTTCCCTAGTCAACCTGAACCCAATCCCAAGGGCTAAGTCATTCATGATATAAAAGGAAAAGGCCCAGAACAAGTCCAATCCATTATCACTCTTAGGTCGGGTACACAGGTGGATAACAAGGTGGAACTACCCAAAAGTGAGGAAAAATTATGAATGCTGAACCCATGATAGAACCAGAGCCAATAAAAGAGGACCCAGTCAATGCTGAACCATCACCTAGTGAGCCCACTCCTAGGACCTATGTTCCCAAGGCACCATACCACAACGGCTAGGCCCAGCAAAATCAATTGTTCAGTTGGATAAAATGCTAGAAGTATTCAAACAAGTGAGAATCAATATCCCACTACTTGAGGCTATCCAACAGATTCCGGCCTATGCTAAATTTTTGAAGGACCTTTGCACCTTCAAAAGGACTACCAATGTGCCCAAGAAGGCTTTTCTAGCCCAACAAGCTAGCTCAATCATTTCCTGTCCAACCCCAATCAAATATAAGGACCTAGAGTGTCCTACCATTTCTTGCCAGATAGGGGACTATCATATAGAAAAAGCTTTGCTAGACTTGGGTGCTAGTGTGAACCTTCTTCCGTACTCTGTTTATGAAGAATTAGGTTTGGGGGAGTTGAAAAAGACCCATGTGACCTTGCAATTGGCTGATGCATCAATTCGATACCCTAAGGGGGTAGTTGAAGACGTTCTGATCAAAGTCGGGGACTTTGTGTTTCCTATCAACTTTGTTATCTTCGATACCAAACACACATCTGGGGCTGAACCCAAAATTTCAGTAATTTTGGGAAGACCATTCCTAGCCACCTCAAATGCCTTTTATCAATTGTAGGAATGGAGTGATGCAAATCTCTTTTAGGACCATGACAGTTCAAGTGAACATTTTTAATGTCAGTAAGAAACCTCCTCATGAGGCTAATGGGGTTTTTGAAGTTAGTTACATTCTTGAATTGGTGGAAAGTCACTTACCCCATTTGAAACTTCAAGATCCGCTAGAGGCTTGTCTAGCCCACTTTGGAAGTGATTTTGATGTAGATGGACATATTGAGGATGTCAATGCACTATTAGACTTAACCCCTTCCATATATGGACTGCTCTAGGTGGCAACCGAAGCATGAGATTCTGACTCCATTTGCTTCCCCACCTGTCCCATCGATTGTAGAGCCCCCTAAGTAGAACTCAAGCAGTTGCCGGATACCTTAAAATATGTGTTTTTAGGCCCGCTAGAAACCCTTTCGGTGATTATAACTTCAGACTTAGACCCTGTCCAAGAAGAAAAACTCGTTGAAAATTTTGGATGGACACAAGGAAGCTATAGGGTGGTCCATCACAGATATCAAAGGAATAAGCCCATATGTGGTCAAACATAGAATCCATTTGGAAGAAAATGCTAAAACTTCTCGTGAACCACAGAGGCGACTGAACCCTGCAATGAAAGAAGTGGTCAGGTCGGAAGTCTTAAAATTACTTAATGCAAGGGTGCTTTACCCAATATCTGATAGTCCATGGGTGAGCCCGGTTTAAGTGGTACCAAAGAAATCTGGAATAACAGTGGTTCAAAATGAGGGCAATGCATTGGTACCCACTCGGATACAGACTGGATGGAGGGTATGCATTAATTATAGGAAGTTGAACTCAGTTACTCGGAAAGATCATTTTCCCCTCCCATTCATGGATCAGATGCTCGAAAGGCTAGCCGGTCATGCATATTATTATTTTCTTGATGGTTATTCCAGTTACAATCAAATTCTAATTGCACCCGAGGACCAGAAAAAAAACCACCTTCACCTGTCCATTTGGCACTTTTGCTCACAGACGCATGCCCTTTGGGCTATGCAATGCACCGGCCACTTTTCAAAGATTCATGTTAAGCATATTTTCTGACATGATAGAACGATTCATTGAGGTTTTCATGGATGATTTTTCGGTCTTTGGCAATTCTTTTGAGGAGTGCTTACATCATTTGTCCCTTGTGCTTGAAAGATGCAAAGAAAAGAATCTAGTCTTAAATTGGGAGAAATGTCATTTTATGGTAAAAAGGGGCATAGTTCTGAGACACATTATTTCTGATAATGGAATTGAGGTAGACAAAGCAAATATTGATTTGATCTCCAAATTGCCACCACCAAAATCAGTTAAGCAGATTCTATCATTCCTGGGCCATGCTGGTTTTTATCGTAGATTCATCAAGGATTTCAGTAAAATTGCTAAACCTTTATGCCAATTGCTGACACAAGAGGCCCCGTTTGAATTTGATGAGAAGTGTCTAAAGGCTTTTGAGAGATTGAAAAAGGAACTAACTTCAACCCCTATAATTCTGCCACCTGACAGGACCATTCCATTTGAGCTAATGTGTGATGCATCCGATACTGCTATTGGAGTTGTTTTGAGTCAACGAGTTGGGAAGCTACCTCATGTGATTTACCATGCAAGTAGGACCCTCAATGATGTACAACTAAATTACACAACCACTGAAAAAAGAATTGCTCGCTGTGATTTTTGCCTTGGAGAAATTCTGGTCCTACTTGTTAGGATCCAAAGTCATCATCCACACGGACCATGCAGCTTTGATATACCTTCTGTCCAAAAAAGATGCAAAATCCAGATTGATCTGGTGCATCCTTCTGCTACAAGAGTTTGATTTGGAAATAAGAGATAAGAAAGGATGTGAGAATGTTGTAGCGGACCATCTCGAGGTTACCCTTAGAGCCATCAAATGAGGTCCCTCTACATGAAAATTTTTCTGATGAACAGTTGCTCAGTATTTCCCAAATCCCCTGGTTTGCAGATATAATCAATTACCTTGTTACAGGGGAGATGCCCGCCCATCGGTCCAAATAGGATCGATCAAAATTTCTAGCCGAGGTCAATTACTTTTCTGGGATGATCCGTATCTTTTTAAATACTGCCCGGACCAGATCATCAGGAGATGCATTCCTGATCATGACCATTACTCAGTCATTTCATTCTGCCATGATCATGCTTGTGGGGGCCACTTTAGCTCAAAAAAGACAGCTGCTAAAGTTTTGCGGTGTGGATTTTACTGGCCCACAATCTTTAAAGATTGCCACACTTTCTGTTTGAACTGTGAGAGGTGTCAGAAGCTTGGCAAGCTCAATCAGAGGAACATGATGCCCTTGAATCCCATACTTGTGGTGGAACTTTTTGATGTGTGGGGAATTGACTTCATGGGGCCATTTCCAAGTTCTTTTGGCAATTTGTATATTTTACTTGCGGTGGATGTTTCTAAATGGGTGGAAGCAATACCTACCAGAAAGAATGATCGCCATGTGGTGATCAAATTTGTGAAGGAATACATATTTTCTAGGTTTGTTACACCCAGGGCAATTATCAGTGATGGTGGAACCTATTTCTGCAATAGTACCTTTAACCATCTGATGAAAAAGCACTCTGTTACTCATAAGGTTGCTATGCCCAGCCACCCACAGACCAGTGGCCAAGTAGAAGTTTCAAATAGGCAAATTAAACAAATTCTGGAGAAGACGGTCAATCCAAATTGGAAAGACTGGTCTTTGCGCCTATTGGATGCATTATGGGCCTATCGAACCGCTTACAAGACTCCTATTGGGATGTCTCCATATAGGTTGGTCTATGGAAAAGCATGCCACTTGCCCGTTGAATTGGAGCATAGAGCTTATTGGGCCATTAAGAAGTTCAATTTTGACTTACCCACCGCGGGTACTCTGCGCAAATTGCAACTCAATGAGTTGGAAGAACTTAAAAATGATGCCTATGAGAATGCCAGTTCTACAAGGAAAGAATGAAGTTGAACCATGATAAGTCAATTTTAAGAAAATCCTTTGAACCGGGTATGAAAGTCCTTTAGTATAACTCCCGGTTACACCTGTTTCCAGGGAAGTTACGAACCCAGTGGACTGGTCCATTCATTGTCAAGACTATTTACTTTCATGGTGCTGTGGAAATTGAAAATCCAAAAAATGGGGATGTTTTCAAAGTGAATGGTCAACAGTTGAAACCGTTTTTGGAACTGAAGGATAAAAACATTGAGGATATCCTTCTGGAAGACCCAATTTACCAGGCTAATCATTTTTTGTCACGTCGGGCTGACGACATTAAATTTAGCACTGTTTGGGAGGCAACCCAATTTTGGAAGGTAATTGAGCTGGTTGATCACATTCTTTTGCAATCACCGCACATGGTAAGATGTTCCAATTTTCTTTATTGTTCAGTTTCACATTACACATGCATTCATAACATTGATGACAATGTTGCATTTAGGTTTGGGGGTGTGAGTTAGAACTTGACATGTGATCATTTGTTTAATTTTCGTTATACATTTTCTTTTTCGCTTTGCTTTGGTTTTTAGGTGATTTTAAAATTTTTTTTGCTATTTTTCGGTTAGAGGGAAACTTTCGAGAGAATTTTTATTGGCTGAAGATATTTATTTTGGGAAAAAGAGAACAATGGTTTGAAAGTCCTGGGGATCCTTACCCTAGAGGGGGGGTGAATAGGGTGATCTACACTTAATGACTAATTATGGCCAATTTTAATTTCTTTACAATTAACCTAGTCACATGTAATGATTAACAAACAAAATGCGGAAGCTAAAACAAAACAATCACCACAAATCAATCACCACTACACAAGGATTTATAGTGGTTCGGCCTCAATGCCTACATCCACTACCGGCTTGTGTTCCTCACACCCCACCGGATTTCCACTATTATGCTTTTCAAAAGGCTAAGCAATAACCTCTTTAACTATGCTTTTCTAGGCTAAGCAATAACCTTACAATGTGCTTTTATAGGCTAAGCAATAACCTTTACACAATGCTTTTAAATGGCTAAGCAATAACCTTACAACAATAGATTTTTCTCAAAGAAAGTGTCTTCACAAAACACTCTAAGAGATTACAATTTAAGCTTAATTTAATTGCCTCTTAAATAGGCGAATATGAAAGTGTAAAGCTAACTCACACAACACTCTAAGTAATGCAAAGATGAAAGCTCATGAAGTGTGTGTGTGAATAACTTCAATCAAGATAAAATTAAGTCTAATGAATTTCATGCTTAAAGCATTTCAAAGTTTAAAGCACATAAAAGATATGATTGAAGTCAAATGCAAATCACTTGAACAATTACAAACTTGTGAATGATATGAAAATCTAAAGATCACAAGTTGTATGAAAATGATTAAGACTAATCAAGTGATGCATGTGCAATGTTGTTTTCAAAAACTAATTTAACTAAGGTTTAAATAGATTGAAAACAACAAAGAGAGTTTCAAACAAGTTAATGTATCATGCTATAAAGAAATCAAAGATTTTGGCTAAGCATGATTGACAAAGCTTAAAACAAAACTTGGTTTGTAATCAAGGGTGAAGAATCCAATAACTAAAATCAAAGATTAAGAAAAGAATGGATTCAACACATCATAGTTAATATGCTTAAAAACATTTACCAATAGTTTAGACAAAGCATAAAACATATGATTAACAAAAGGCAAAGCTTACTTGGTGGTTTAACTTCATTAATCCAAGCTTTTGCTTTTCCTAATGACCCATTAGCCTTCTTTAGCTCTTCCCCTTTCTTTGGCCTCAAAGCTCTTCAAGAATGGCTTAAAAATCATCATGTTTGGCCAAAGGAATGAGCTTGCTTTTATAGAAACAAAGCTGCCAACGGATACCTGTCGGTCGACCGACAGGTAGGTGTCGGTCGACCGACACCTCAACGGTCACTAGGCAACGGTCATGTTTTCGAAAGTTTTCTGACCGTTACACATCTGTCGGTTAACCCTCATTTGTCGGTTGACCGACAAGGAACCGACGGCTGAACCGACAGCACAAAGATAGTGAAAAATGTGGCTGTCTGGTTTTGGAACCGACGAAGCCTCTTGGTTGGCTTCGGTTCCACTGTCGGTTGACCGACATCAAGCTGTCGGTTGACCGACGGCTTTAGGCAAAATATCCCAACTTGCATTTTTTAAAGAGAATCTTTGTGGGGATTTTTGGGCCGTTAAACCAAGCTTGGAAACATGATTTTAAATCATCTAAGTGCTTTTAAAATCATGAAACATTAAAATCCAAATAATATTTGAAACTTTAAAGCATAGGCTAGCTTGATTTAAGATCTTTTCAAAAACAAATGCATCCAAGATTTAAATCCAAAACATGCACAAACTAAGATTTACAATATTTAAAAACAATGCATGTAGAAAATCAGATTTCAAGGTTTTTAACTCAATGCATGTGTGAAAATTCATGAGATGCTAAAATGATAATGCATCCATCAAATTGCAATACACAAAATCCCTAACATGGTTCACTATTTTATTTATGGAAAGGGTTTTTGGAAAAGTGTTGAATTTTGATTCCTCACTTGACACAGGTTGTATATGTTTCCAAGGTTGAATGTGAAGCTTTGATTTCTGTTTTTCTTCAAAAAAAAAAAAGGAAGGAAAATCTATCCTTAGTGTTACAGAGCTCCCTGGTTTGACGGGTGGATGCATGGAAAGGGTTGCCTATTGTTGGGGACCGCAAAAAAAAAATTGTGACTAGTTTGGGTTCGTAGGTTTTTTAATCCAAGCCAGTAAGCCCTTAGGGGTATTTATATACCTAGTGCCCTAAAGCCATCTGGTTTGGGAGTCATTGGCCTAATGCTTGTTACGTGGGTTAATTAGAAAGCTTAAGGGACCTAGGCATTGCACAGTCACATATGTGTGAAAAAAATTGCGCCATTTGAAAAATAGTAGTGCGAATGCCGTCATTATCGCCTTGAGAGGAATACAGTTTTTCTTTACTAAATTTAGGTGGCCTAGAATAAAATAAAAAAACAAAGAATATTATTTTTTTCACAGAAATTCTTGGTGGATCATTTGATGCTTATTACGTATTCATATTTTTCACCGTACACGATCAATTAGCATGATTTCGAGAATTACTGACCAAAAGATGGGATTGGTGAACCGAATTTAAGATTTGTCTTTGATAATTCAGAGAACCGAGAAATAGTCGGTATCTATAAATTCTCTCTTGGAAGAAGTTTCCCTGGATTTTGTTAGGTTTTAAGCATATTTTTTATATATCTTTTGCAAAAATAAAAAAAATAAAAATAAAATTTTGTTGGTATATTCACTGCAAACCCTCACGAGGCACAACTCATCCACTAGGGGGAAACTAGGGGTTTAAGGGCTTACGGCATACGCTAAATGCAGTCGAGAGACCCAGCAAAAATGGCATTTTTTCTTTTTATTTTCCTGCATTTGTTAGGATAGCAAACTTCTCCTTTTCACTAATTTTGCTCGAGGACTAGCAAAAAGCTGGTTTGGGGGTTTGATAAGTCCATAAAATTGTAGTTTCCATTCATAATTTCATGTTACTTTTGTGGACTCAATTATGGTAATTTGCACTCAATTTCATACAATTTTATAATTTCATGCATTTTAGCATCAAAGTTGGGATTTTAGCAAAATCATTCAAAATCATCAATCTTGCATGAATTTTATGAAATCATTTGTTTACATCATCTTAGTGTCACACAAATTAGCTTTTGATTCTTGCATCATCAATTAGTTCATGGAAAATCATCCAATGGTGCATTCATGTGCATGCTCTCATTCGGGTCCCATGCATGACATTTATGAATTTTAAACATGTTATGGCTGAATTATTCTTTTTATTCTTGTAGGGAATCTTAAGTTAATTAGGACCCGCCTTGAAAAGAAATTAAGAAAAGAAAATCACAGAGAATATCCAGGCCATACCACTTCAAGGTGTGTGCACTCCCCATGTGGTCCCACACCATGCCAAGCTTTGCTACAAATTCAATTTCAGATTTGTTTGAAGAACTTATCAAAGAAAGTGGGTCCATTTCATGAGGATTTGCTTAAAGTAAAATTTAGAAGGTGTGAGCAAGCAAGGATTTTACAAAAATAGCTTTGAAAGATTCTCTCCAAAAATCTCTACCATTATTTGCCAAATCTTGCAAGCTTGGAAAGCAAGAAGAAGACTTACCAAAGAAGGGAGATTCTTATGCTAAAAAAGAGGATCTAGAGAGAAAGAATAGGAAGCTCATGCCCTATTTAAACACTCCCACACGTCCAAACAAGGGATCCCATCCTTCTTTATTAATTTATTCTCTCCTAGCCACACCTTCTCTTACTTACTTTTTTTCTCCATTATTTTACTTTGGTAGCTTTGGGCCATGTCCAAGGATTTATTTTGAAGGAGAATCTTTGTGAAGGAGAAGTTGTAAAGTTGAAGTTCTCAATGAAAATTACATCTTTTGCAAAGGAGGAGTAGATTCTTTTGGATTGGAGCACAAAGTGAAGTTAAGTGATTTATTTTCGTTCTATGTCTTTAATTTAATCTTTATGTCCTTATGATGCATGTTTAGTATAATAATAGATCTACCTTCGCGCCACAGGCAAACCTCCGCTTTATATTTTAAATAAATTTCTTTTTGATCAGTTAATCTTCTTTTGATAGAATATACTTAGGTTCTTATGCCTTTGATATTTTATGCTTAATTTGTTAATTGACGTTCAAAGTAATTTATATTTTTATGAGATGATGGAGATCTTGGGTTCTTCTGCTTAAGAATTGAATTTTAAAAAAAGAATACCTTCCGGATTAAAAACATTGAGTTGTTTCTGATCTGAGTTATTTGCAAAGCAAAAGATTAAATTAAAGTATATGGTTTGAGAATTGAAATTAATTAATGGACTCTTTGTTGCTTTGATCTACCTTTATCATTATTGTTATTTGTTTATCTTGCAAAGTAGCTTTATCTCTCATTCAAATCTTGATCTATTTTATTTTCATATAGAAAAAACCCGATTTTAATAGAAAAAAAAGATATTTCAGTAGCACTCCCAGTGGGATTCGACCTGTACTTGCCATTGTCTAAAAAAGACAGCTGTGCACTTGCAGTATTAAAAGATTGAATTTAATTTCACATCATTTGATATGTGGATGTCATTTGATGCATTGTAACAATTGATGATGTTGAAGTGAGTTCTTTATTAATAACTTGGTAATTCTGAGGTGATGGTTGCAACTGGATGGATTTATTACGGGACACATGCATGTCGCCATGGGGAAAACTTTGCTGACAACAGGACTGCACTGAGAATTGCATTTGAGACATCTGTATGACTGCAATAATGCTGCATGGAAATTTACGCGAAAGTCAGTTGGTGTTGCAGAATGTCCTGGATTCTTAGAAGCTTCAAAATCTTCTGGATTTAATGATCATCATTCTTTATTGTCAAAATTCATCTGGTTCACCAGAGGGAGGCATAGTTGCATCAAAATCATCTTTATTGTTTACAGAACCATTAGAGGAAGAGGCTTCGTGCATAAATCCGTCATAATTCTTTATGATAGGATCTCTGAGAAATTGGATTTCATTTTTTACTCGCTGTATTTCTTAAAGAAGATCCATATGCTGCTGAGTATTGATTGTGGTAGCAGGAGATCATGATGGTTCGCCATGGACGGCATCTTTAAAACTTTTTGGCAAGGTTAATTGCTTTTTGGATTGAGGGTTTGCATTATGGGGTTGAGTAATGAGAGAAGCTTGATGAGAGGAATGATGAGATTTATTGAGAAAATTTGAGATATCAAATTTATCCCACCATTTTATATAAGCAATACGAACAAGGCATACTGGCTTCATTGTCTGAGATTTACCATATTCCCATCGAAGAATCCATGGGATAGAGGATGAAGAGATAAATTTAAAGAAAGAATATGAAGGATCAAGCATTTCAAAACCGGTATGGGATTCAAATGATTGATAATGGCTTAATAAGGCTTCTAGAAGTATGCAGGATTGTGGTCCAAAATGGATCCACCAATTGTTCTAGAACCAACAGGGAATAGTTTGATTGCATTTTGGTGAGAAATTGATATACCATGAATGAGATTTTTTTAGAATTTTGATACAACAAAGTGTATTCCCAATCATTCATATAATCCCAATCATCATAGGGCCAAGCACTTCCTTTGGGATTTCCCATAGTTTTTGGTGATGATAAATTGTATGCCCATTTAGTGGGAGAATGGATATGCATAATCTTCATTTTTGAAAAGGCATGTCCACCATCACGGTCTTCAGGTTGATAATTGCACTTTTGGACTGAGTCAGAATTGCTTCATAATATTTGTAGGAGATATTGGGAGCTTTGGGGACAAAATGGCTATTTTTATGGAATATTTTTGTAAGAATTTGATCAATGTTGAGGTTGGCATGCATTCAATCATCAAGAAAGAAAATAGGATATTCAAAGCTCTTAATGTATTGGGATTTTTTTGAAAGGAATTTATGTACAGGGTGCTTGAAGCATTGGTGACGCATTCAAGGCATTGAATTTATTGTTGGATAGGATATTGATTGTGTCAATGACTGGATTTTTTCCTATTCCTTTTGGAGGCATCTTTGCTCACTTTGTTTCGACCTTGTAAAAATTCACGAGATAGAAAATTGTTAGCAAACTATTGAAAATTTTCAGCAAACCTTGTTGTTGACACCAAAAATGTCACTTTGCCTCTTCAAGATACAAAGAGCTACATGAAGTCGCAACCTGCCATAAATAGGCAATGCTACTTCCAAAAAATCAAACCTTGTCAGAATTAAGCAAAAACTGCAAGATCCTTCAAGCTAGCAAAAAGAGGAGTACACAAGAAGTTTCAGGCCATTTCAAAATCATTTGGCCTAACTTCGCTTCTCCGAGCTGAAAAGGAGCTCCCGGCGGCAAAGCATCGGAGACACTAAATCTTCGATCAGAGCCGATAGATAGTCTCGAAATACATCCAAAAGGCTCCACGTCAAGTTCCGAGTCAAACCGACAACGTTTGACCCTACATCAACCCTCGAACAGCTAAATCAAGCCTCTCGGCGGTGAGAACCACCGAGGCCATCACTCATAGATAGAGCACATGGACGGTTCAAAATGCTTACAAAGGGCTACACGTCAAATTCAGGTCATTTCGACAACATTTGACCATAGTTTGACGCTCGGAAGCCAAATCAGGCCTCTCGGCGGAGAAGCTCCCCGGGACCATGGTTTCCAAGACAGAGCCTATGGATCATCTTAAAATGACTCCAATAGGTTCCCTGTCAAATTTCAATCAATCGGACATCGGTTGACGCACATCAAACCGCGACATCTTCGTCGCGACAAAAGTAAGTCTACTGGGATAGGACCCCAAACGGCTTCAAAACTCAAACAAAAGCCTGTGTTAGTCTTATTTATTCTAGCAGGCTTCACCCCAAATTTCAGGTCATTCCGACATCGTTGACCCAGTTTCAGCTTCTGACGGAAAATCGGCAACTCTACACAACAAGTCTTCGGCTTTCTCAGAAAATTGGAAACTCTGCAAAATAAAATGCAAGGATTCTCATCAGGTTTTCTACAGGGAAATCAGGCCAATAAATGATCAAAAATGTCAAGGAAAAACAGAAGGAAAAAGAATATAAAAACAGCAAAAACGGACACAAAACGGGACAAAAGGGGGAAACCCCCCCCCAGGGTGCAGGCCCCTGCGACCTGGGGCCCGGGATCGCCCGGTGGGCCTCGGAAACCCCGTTTTTCGATTCGAAGCGTCCGGCTTCTGGTATTTTCCAAAATTCATACTTTTGAGACACCAAATCCTTGACATCTGTCAAAAACATGGGTTAATCATTAAGAGTATCGAAATCTACATTGATCGCCAACTGGTCAACCAAAAAAAGTGTGCTTTCTATCCGACCGATCGAGAAATCGACAGGACAGATGGCACCGACCCGCTGTTGGCAACCAACACGTGAAGTTACACGGTCATCCGATGTCGATCTACATGAAGATCCATCGATGATAATCGCCAGCAGAATCCCAAAAGACGCTGCACGGCCCGCGACTCTTCAATTGCTTGGCGACCACTTAATGCGATTAATTAACTAGCTTTATTACTATCATTAATCCATTTCTTTGGACGACCCAATCAGAAGCAAGCATCCGGGAGTTACATGTCAAGAGATTCATGGCATTTAACCCATGAAACTCCTCCCATCATGGCGATTAACGGCAATTAAATGCCCTCAATGTCCTCCGGCCAATCCAGAAGCCAAGAAAAAGGAGTTACAAAATAAAGAGTTCAATCTTGTAACTCCTCCCTTTATGTAGCTTTATGACAATTAAGGCCCATAAACCCTCCTAAATGGCTACCTAAAAGCCTATAAATAGGACAAGCATTCCAAAGAATTCCAGATCGGAAAAACGAGACAGATCCCAGATCAGAAAAAAGCACAGAAATTAGAGAGAAAGAAAGAGAGAAAACTCTGCGGAAGTTTGTACCGACCACCGCTACAAGGTGACAAAAGTCCCTTGGGGGGACCCCCCCCCCCCAAGGTCCTTGCCTTCTCCTTTTGCCTCCAAATGGCTTAGACATGGCTTTTCAGCCCGTCTACTTGGTTTTTTATTGGACATAGGACATCCTTTTGGTCTTTGTCCTCTAAAAACCTGAGGTTATAGCCAAGCCAAGCGAATCAATAGCATCCTCTGTTCCATATGCATGGATGATGGCGAAGTCTACATATGGCTTGCGACCGTCAATCTGAACGGGTCCCCCACAATCTCCTGAGAAGTTAGATCCTCCTTTTCTTGCTTTTCATTGTAGTTTGTATTTTTTTTAAAGAGACAAAAATCATAACTCTTGTCTTTTATTATTGATAAGAATTGTAAATCAGCTATAAACGCCAAAATCGGCTATAAACGCCAAAAATCGGCTATAAATGCCAAAAAAATCGCCTTTCACGGCAAATCAAGAAAATATCTATTTTCTTAAATATATGTGCAATGGAAAACTTGAAAGAAGTTGATTTCCTTTTTACTTGCGAAGGTTGATCTCCGGATCACCACTTGCAATTCCAAGTAAAATAGAAAATCTGG
>CM022951.1:22386400-22539305 GCA_012931725.1 Litsea cubeba | reverse complement strand
CCGTATCACGTTCCGGACCCCCCGGCGGGCCGTTTTCGAGCCTAAGTGTTGGAAAATCCGATGTTTTCGCTCGTAATTCTCTAACCGGGAGTCCTATTTGCGAGCCGTCAGTTCCTACAGGTCACTCTACCCTCGAGCGAAGTGCTCGTGCCGGTTTAAATTTTCCGGGGGCCGTATCACGTTCCGGACCCCCGGCGGGCCGTTTTCGAGCCTAAGTGTTGGAAAATCCGATGTTTTCGCTCGTAATTCTCTAACCGGGAGTCCTATTTGCGAGCCGTCAGTTCCTACAGGTCACTCTACCCTCGAGCGAAGTGCTCGTGCCGGTTTCGAATTTTCCGGGGGCCGTATCACGTTCCGGACCCCCGGCGGGCCGTTTTCGAGCCTAAGTGTTGGAAAATCCGATGTTTTCGCTCGTAATTCTCTAACCGGGAGTCCTATTTGCGAGCCGTCAGTTCCTACAGGTCACTCTACCCTCGAGCGAAGTGCTCGTGCCGGTTTCGAATTTTCCGGGGGCCGTATCACGTTCCGGACCCCCGGCGGGCCGTTTTCGAGCCTAAGTGTTGGAAAATCCGATGTTTTCGCTCGTAATTCTCTAACCTGGAGTCCTATTTGCGAGCGTCAGTTCCTACAGGTCACTCTACCCTCGAGCGAAGTGCTCGTAGCCGGTTTTCGAAATTTTCCAGGGGCCGTAATCACGTTCGGACCCCCGGCGGGCCGTTTTCGAGCCTAAGTGTGGTAAAACCGATGTGTATTCGCTCGTAATTCTCTAACCGGGAGTCCTATTTGCGAGCCGTCAGTTCCTACAGGTCACTCTACCCTCGAGCGAAGTGCTCGTGCCGGTTTCGAATTTTTCCGGGGGCCGTATCACGTTCCGGACCCCCCGGCGGGCCGTTTTCGAGCCTAAGTGTTGGAAAATCCGATGTTTTCGCTCGTAATTCTCTAACCGGGAGTCCTATTTGCGAGCCGTCAGTTCCTACAGGTCACTCTACCCTCGAGCGAAGTGCTCGTGCCGGTTTCAAATTTTTCCGGGGGCCGTATCACGTTCCGGACCCCCGGCGGGCCGTTTTCGAGCCTAAGTGTTGGAAAATCCGATGTTTTCGCTCGTAATTCTCTAACCGGGAGTCCTATTTGCGAGCCGTCCGTTCCTACAGGTCCACTCTACCCTCGAAACGACAGTGCCTCGTGCCTGGTTTCGAATTTTCCGGGGGAAGTATCACGTTCCGGACCCCCCGGCGGGCAGTTTTTCGAGCCTAAGTGTTTAAAAATCCGATGTTTTCGCTCGTAATTCTCTAACCGGGAGTCCTATTGCGAGCCGTCAGTTCCTACAGGTCACTCTACCCTCGAGCGAAGGGCTCGTGACAGGTTTCGACATTTTCCGGGGGGCCGTATCACGTTCCGAACCCCCGGCGGGCATGTTTTCGAGCCTAAGTGTTGGAAAATCCGATGTTTTTCGCTAGTAATTCTCTAAACCGGGAGTCCAATTGCGAGCCGTCAGTTCCTAAAGGTCACTTACCTCGAGCGAAGTGCTAGTGCCGGGTTTCGAAATTTTTTCGGGGCCGTATCACGTTCCGGACCCCCCGGCGGGGCCGTTTTCGAGCCTAAGTGTTGGAAAATCCGATGTTTTCGCTCGTAATTTCTCTAACCGGAGTCCTATTTGCGAGCCGTCAGTTCCTACAGGTCACTCTACCCTCGAGCGAAGTGCTTCGTTGCCGGTTTTCGAAAATTTTCCGGGGGCCGTTATCACTGTCCGGACCCCCGGCGGACCGTGTTTTCGAGCCTAAGTGTTGGAAAATCCGATGTTTTCGCTCGTAATTCTTCTAACGGGAGTCATATTTGCGAGCCGTCAGTTCCTACAGGTCCCTCTACCCTCGAGCGAAGTGCTCGTTGCCTGGTTTCGAATTTTTCCGGGGCCGTATCCACTGTTCCGGACCCCCGGCGTGGCCGTTTTCCGAGCTCTAAGTGTTGGAAAATCCGATTGTTTTCGCCTCGTAATTCTCTAACCGGGAGTCAGATTTGCGAGCCGTCAGTTCATACAGGTCACTCTTACCCTTCGAGCGAAGTGCTCGTGCCGGTTTTCGAATTTTTCCGGGCGGCCGTATTCACATTCCGGACCCCCGGCGGGCAGTTTTCGCGCCTAAGTGTTGGAAAATCGATGGTTTTTCGCTCGTAATTCTCTAACCGGGAGTCCTATTTGCGAGCCGTCAGTTCCTACAGGTCACTCTACCCTCGAGCGAAGTGCTCGTGCCGGTTTCGAAATTTTCCGGGGGCCGTATCCAGTTTCGGACCCCCGGCGGGCCGTTTCGAGCCTAAGTGTTGGAAAAATCCGATGTTTTCGCTCGTAATTCTCTAACCGGGAGTCCTATTTGCTAGCCGTAAGTTCCTACAGGTCACTCTACCCTCGAGCGAAGTGCTTCGTGCCGGTTTCGAAATTTTACGGGGGCGTATCACGTTCCGGACCCCCGGCGGGCCGTTTTCGAGCCTAAGTGTTGGAAAATCCGATGTTTTCGCTCGTAATTCTCTAACCGAGGAGTCCTATTTGCGAGCCGTCAGTTCCTACAGGTCACTCTACCCTCGAGCGAAGTGCTCGTGCCGTGTTTCGAAATTTTCCGGGGGCCGTATCACGTTCCGGACCCCCGGCGGGCCGTTTTCGAGCCTAAGTGTTGGAAAATCCGATGTTTTCGCTCGTAATTCTCTAACCGGGAGTCCTATTTGCGAGCCGTCAGTTCCTACAGGTCACTCTACCCTCGAGCGAAGTGCTCGTGCCGGTTTTCGAATTTTTCCGGGGGCCGTATCACGTTCCGGACCCCCCGGCGGGCCGTTTTCGAGCCTAAGTGTTGGAAAATCCGATGTTTTCGCTCGTAATTCTCTAACCGGGAGTCCTATTTGCGAGCCGTCAGTTCCTACAGGTCACTCTACCCTCGAGCGAAGTGCTCGTGCCGGTTTCGAAATTTTCCCGGGGCCGTATCAACGTTCCGGACCCCCCGGCGGGCCGTTTTCGAGCCTAAGTGTTGGAAAATCCGATGTTTTCGCTCGTAATTCTCTAACCGGGAGTCCTATTTGCGAGCCGTCAGTTCCTACAGGTCACTCTACCCTCGAGCGAAGTGCTCGTGCCGGTTTCGAAATTTTCCGGGGGCCGTATCACGTTCCGGACCCCCGGCGGGCCGTTTTCGAGCCTAAGTGTTGGAAAATCCGATGTTTTCGCTCGTAATTCTCTAACCGGGAGTCCTATTTGCGAGCCGTCAGTTCCTACAGGTCACTCTACCCTCGAGCGAAGTGCTCGTGCCGGTTTCGAAATTTTCCGGGGGCCGTATCACGTTCCGGACCCCCGGCGGGCCGTTTTCGAGCCTAAGTGTTGGAAAATCCGATGTTTTCGCTCGTAATTCTCTAACCGGAGTCCTATTTGCGAGCCGTCAGTTCCTACAGGTCACTCTACCCTCGAGCGAAGTGCTCGTGCCGGTTTCGAATTTTTCCTGGGGGCCGTATCACGTTCCGGACCCCCGGCGGGCCGTTTTCGAGCCTAAGTGTTGGAAAATCCGATGTTTTCGCCGTAATTCTCTAACCGGGAGTCCTATTTGCGAGCCGTCAGTTCCTACAGGTCACTCTACCCTCGAGCGAAGTGCTCGTGCCGGTTTCGAAATTTTCCGGGGGCCGTATCACGTTCCGGACCCCCCGGCGGGCCGTTTTCGAGCCTAAGTGTTGGAAAATCCGATGTTTTCGCTCGTAATTCTCTAACCGGGAGTCCTATTTGCGAGCCGTCAGTTCCTACAGGTCACTCTACCCTCGAGCGAAGTGCTCGTGCCGGTTTTCGAATTTTTCCGGGGGCCGTATCACGTTCCGGACCCCCGGCGGGCCGTTTTCGAGCCTAAGTGTTGGAAAATCAGATGTTTTCGCTCGTAATTCTCTAACCGAGAGTCCTATTTGCGAGCCGTCAGTTCCTACAGGTCACTCTACCCTCGAGCGAAGTGCTCGTGTCGGTTTCAAATTTTCCGGGGGCCGTATCACGTTTCGGACCCCTGGCGGGCCGTTTTCGAGCCTAAGTGTTGGAAAATCCGATGTTTTCGCTCGTAATTCTCTAACCGGGAGTCCTATTTGCTAGCCGTCAGTTCCTACAGGTCACTCTACCCTCGAGCGAAGTGCTCGTGCCGGTTTTGAAAATTTTCCGGGGGCCGTATCACGTTTCGGACCCCCGGCGGGCCGTTTTCGAGCTAAGTGTTGGAAAATCGATGTTTTCGCTCGTAATTCTCTAACCGGGAGTCCTATTTGCGAGCCGTCAGTTCCTACAGGTCACTCTACCCTCGAGCGAAGTGCTCGTGCCGGTTTCAAAATTTTCCGGGGGCCGTATCACGTTCCGGACCCCCGGCGGGCCGTTTTCGAGCCTAAGTGTTGGAAAATCCGATGTTTTCACTCGTAATTCTCTAACCGGGAGTCCTATTTGTGAGCCGTCAGTTCCTACAGGTCACTCTACCCTTGAGCGAAGTGCTTGTGCCGGTTTCGAAATTTTCCGGGGGCCGTATTACGTTCCGGTCCCCCCGGCGGGCCGGTTTTTCGAGCCTAAGTGTTGGAAAATCCGATGTTTTCGCTCGAAATTCTCTAACCGGGAGTCCTATTTGCAAGCCGTCAGTTCCTACAGGTCACTCTACCCTCGAGCGAAGTGCTCGTGCCGGTTTCGAAATTTTCCGGGGGCCGTATCACGTTCCGGACCCCCGGCGGGCCATTTTCGAGCCTAAGTGTTGGAAAATCCGATGTTTTCGCTCGTAATTCTCTAACCGGGAGTCCTATTTGCGAGCCGTCAGTTCCTACAGGTCACTCTACCCTCGAGCGAAGTGTTCGTGCCGGTTTCGAATTTTTCCGGGGGCCGTATCACGTTCCGGACCCCCGGCGGGCCGTTTTCGAGCCTAAGTGTTGGAAAATCCGATGTTTTCGCTCGTAATTCTCTAACCGGGAGTCCGAATTTGCGAGCCGTCAGTTCCTACAGGTCACTCTACCCTCGAGCGAAGTGCTCGTGCCGGTTTTCGAATTTTCCGGGGGCCGTATCACGTTCCGGACCCCCGGCGGGCCGTTTTCGAGCCTAAGTGTTGGAAAATCCGATGTTTTCGCTCGTAATTCTCTAACCGGGAGTCCTATTTGCGAGCCGTCAGTTCCTACAGGTCACTATACCCTCGAGCGAAGTGCTCGTGCCGGTTTCGAAATTTTCCGGGGGCCGTATCACATTTCGGACACCCGGCGGACCGTTTTCGAACCTAAGTGTTGGAAAATCCGATGTTTTCGCTCGTAATTCTCTAACCGGGAGTCCTATTTGCGAGCCGTCAGTTCCTACAGGTCACTCTACCCTCGAGCGAAGGGCTCGTGCCGGTTTCGAAATTTTCCGGGGGCCGTATCACGTTTCGGACCCCCGGCGGGCCATTTTCGAGCCTAAGTGTTGGAAAATCCGATGTTTTCGCTCGTAATTCTCTAACCGGGAGTCCTATTTGCGAGCCGTCAGTTCCTACAGGTCACTCTACCCTCGAGCGAAGTGCTCGTGCTGGTTTCGAATTTTTCCGAGGGCCGTATCACGTTCCGGACCCCCCGGCGGGCCGTTTTCGAGCCTAAGTGTTGGAAAATCCGATGTTTTCGCTCGTAATTCTCTAACCGAGAGTCCTATTTGCGAGCCGTCAGTTCCTACAGGTCACTCTACCCTCGAGCGAAGTGCTCGTGCCGGTTTCGAAATTTTCCGGGGGCCGTATCACGTTTCGGACCCCCGGCGGGCCGTTTTCGAGCCTAAGTGTTGGAAAATCCGATGTTTTCGCTCGTAATTCTCTAACCGGGAGTCCTATTTGCTAGCCGTCAGTTCCTACAGGTCACTCTACCCTCGAGCGAAGTGCTCGTGCCGGTTTCGAATTTTTCCGAGGGCCGTATCACGTTCCGGACCCCCCGGCGGGCCGTTTTCGAGCCTAAGTGTTGGAAAATCTGATGTTTTCGCTCGTAATTCTCTAACCGGGAGTCCTATTTGCGAGCCGTCAGTTCCTACAGGTCACTCTACCCTCGAGCGAAGTGCTCGTGCCGGTTTCGAAATTTTCCGGGGGCCGTATCACGTTTTGGACCCCCGGCGGGCCGTTTTCGAGCCTAAGTGTTGGAAAATCCGATGTTTTCGCTCGTAATTCTCTAACCGGGAGTCCTATTTGCTAGCCGTCAGTTCCTACAGGTCACTCTACCCTCGAGCGAAGTGCTCGTGCCGGTTTCGAATTTTTCCGGGGGCCGTATCACGTTCCGGACCCCCCGGCGGGCCGTTTTCGAGCCTAAGTGTTGGAAAATCTGATGTTTTCGCTCGTAATTCTCTAACCGGGAGTCCTATTTGCGAGCCGTCAGTTCCTACAGGTCACTCTACCCTCGAGCGAAGTGCTCGTGCCGGTTTTGAAATTTTACGGGGGCCGTATCACGTTTCGGACCCCCGGCGGGCCGTTTTCGAGCCTAAGTGTTGGAAAATCCGATGTTTTCGCTCGTAATTCTCTAACCGGGAGTCCTATTTGCTAGCCGTCAGTTCCTACAGGTCACTCTACCCTCGAGCGAAGTGCTCGTACCGGTTTCGAATTTTTCCGGGGGCCGTATCACGTTCCGGACCCCCCGGCGGGCCGTTTTCGAGCCTAAGTGTTGGAAAATCCGATGTTTTCGCTCGTAATTCTCTAACCGGGAGTCCTATTTGCGAGCCGTCAGTTCCTACAGGTCACTCTACCCTCGAGCGAAGTGCTCGTGCCGGTTTCAAAATTTTCCGGGGGCCGTATCATATTCCGGACCCCCGGCGGGCCGTTTTCGAGCCTAAGTGTTGGAAAATCCTGATGTTTTCGCTCGTAATTCTCTAACCGGGATTCCTATTTGCGAGCCGTCAGTTCCTACAGGTCACTCTACCCTCGAGCAAAGTGCTCGTGCCGGTTTCGAATTTTTTCGGGGGCCGTATCATGTTCCGGACCCCCCGGCGGGCCGTTTTCGAGCCTAAGTGTTGGAAAATCCGATGTTTTCACAAAGATAGTAGATAAAGTTAAAGGCAAATGGATTGTCTAACCTGTAAATAATGGCGTTTTCCAATGAGCAACCTTGAATGAGTCCAGCCTTACGCAACTTATCCATTTGCACAACCTTGGATGACACAATTGACAACTAATCAAATACAGATGAATAATACTAGTGGTCAGATTAAAATAAAAAAACATTTAAAAAACTAAGTACAATGAAACATGAACAAAAACATTGCAACCAGAATAGCTCAACAGTGCAGGATGAATCTTAGGCTCAAATGCATCATAGGCATAGAGATAAAAGAACACAAATGGACTTTGAACATCTTTCTAACCTGAAATCCTCCCTTGTTTTCTCCCCTTTACAATGTATTTCAAAATCAAGTTGGACAATTGTGGGCACATGTAGAGAAGAGCTTAGCATTCTTTTTCCTGAAAAACAAATATTAAACAGCCAAAAATAAACTATTGCCGCATTCTATGTTAAAATGAAACTGTAAACAAATCAAGGATTCAAATGAAGCCAACACCTCATGTTTTAATATTCTACATAAAACCTGCTAGTAGGATACAAACAGCATTTACAAGCCTATTAATTAATCATTAATCACTATTCAATATCCAACAAAAAAAATACAAAAAAATGAACAAATTACAATAAACAAATAAAATAAAATAAAATAAAATAATAAGTATTGAAAATTACCTTCATCCAGGAAAGAGTCTCAAACAGGTCCATATCCTAGAAGCAAAAACCACATATGATAGCAAGTGTCATGTGCAGTACTCGGAAAAAATATCTAATCATTCATCTGGCAAAGATAAATTCTACTATTCACCAACATTCAAATGCTAATGAAAAATTAAATATTCAAATATTCTCACAGCATTAAAAGCACTTTACTATTACCATTGCAAAATATATACACATGCTAATAAAAGACATTGTTATGACATTCCAACACCTACAACATTGTTTAAAAAAACTACATGCATCAGTTTTTCTCTGCGTCCATTTTTCTTCAATCCTGCATTAAAAAAAAAGCAAGATTAACATACAATTAACGGATGATAAAGTGTGGCATCTGTATAATAATGGATGAATGTAACTCACCGGAGCCCGTTTGCTCAGTGATTGTATACAGAGGCTAATTAAAATCTTGAATTAAAAAAAATAATTGTACCGAGTCAGGATCAGTCTAGCCTACGGGATCATGACTGCCCTCTCCAACCGAGTCATGTCTCGCTCTATAGCCGCTGCCAACGTCTGGTGCCTGTAATTGTTTAATATATAGTTAAAAACAATTTAAAAAAAAGTAACATAAATATTTTGATACATCAATGAGCCTAATTAACAATTTAAATGTACAAATTTATTTGTTACTAACCTGAGTAGTGGGTGGTGGGTCTGAAGTGAGCGGGCCGCGACTCTGTGATAGACGAGCCTCCAGCGCTGCCAACTCCGCCCTCATCTCCTCCCTCATCTCTGCCCTGATCGCTGCCTTCATGGACTGCAGCATCTCCTCAACCTCCTCATGTGTACGGAAGCGAAGTCCCTGGGAGGAGCTAGCACCGGATGACTCCGCCCGTGCGATGTGCGAGCGTGGAAAGCCCGACCCATACGTGAGCGTGTATCCGTGCCCGTCCCGGCCAACGACGGACTGGAATATCTCATCCCTCCGTGATGGCAAACTACGATCCTCCTCGGGCAACTCCTCCAGGCGTGACTGATACTGGGCCTGCGTAGTTGATTCATTTAATATATTATCATGCATAACAGGACATAGTAATAAACAAATAATTTATGTGGTTTAATATAAAAACTTACGAGGATGGCTGCAACCTCCGGATGACGAGGATCTCGAGAATGCATCCAAACGGACATCCTGTCGCTCGGATCGCCCTTCGAACGCAGCTGTTTCATTGGGAGTTAGTTTATTAGTATAATAGCATACAAAATGATAAAATTATAAATTACATATACGATCTAACTTTTTCACCTCGTGGCGGACTTGCGTGATGTGTCGAGTCCCCAACCTGTGTGCGGGACCCTGCATTGCGCGGTTCCGCGCATTTGTATCCGCCACTCTCTGTTTTCAATATTTATCAGTTAATTTTTGTTAGTTACGATAGTCAATAATAAATCGATAAAGTCAATAATAAATCGATAAAATGCACGTATGAAAATATATATATATATATACAACTTTCTCACCTGTGCCTCCTCGCTCGTCCAGTACCGGACGAGCTGAGTCCACTGATCCGGGAGAATGCCCCTCGGGACTCGATCAAGTATGTCAGGGGCATCCTGGTGTGGCCTCCAATGTTGCATTTTCATCTTATTTTTGTGATCTTTCCACATCTTCCGGCACTTCGACATGCAAACTGGCCGGAAGAGCTCAGGACAAGCCCTCAAATTGTCCTGCAAAGGACAAGTAATGCTTCATTTAGTTATGGCTTAAATTGCCTCATATATGCGGAGAAATGTTAAATTATTACCTTGACCTGACTCCAGATACGATCTAGTGCCTCCACAGGGAATGCATCCCAATCAAGTGTGGTCAAAGGAAATGCATGTGGATCCCGGACCATATGTCCCAGCTGGCGAGCATGCGGACCCACTGGGTGGTACGTCTCATCAAAGGACACGTCAATGGGATGACCGGAATTCCAAGCCCGGATCCCTCTAGCAGGGCCTCTACCCCTGCTGGTAGATGGGCCCGTGCTCACAGAATCTGTTTAAATTACAGATAATATAATTAAATTGAAATAAAATAATTTGTTAGAATTAAAATATTTTAATTAAACAAACTTATACCAGTATGTGTATCGGCCTCTGCAGTCCAGGATGTAGAAGCTGGTGCAGTAGCTAGCATCGGATGAGAGCTCGATGGCATAGTCGATGGGGCCATCGAACTGGACTGGGCAGAACCCGATGTAGGTCTAGGGTCCCCCGATGACGTACTGGCCTGGGCCTGGCGCAGTAGCTCGTCCATCGTCTGCGGACGATCTCTTCCCTTTCTTCCTGACATATCTATTCAAATGTTTTTAACCGTTCAAAGATCAGGTAAGTCAAATGAAATTAACATATAGTTAACATGATAATTGAAATTAACATTTAAGAATTATTTACACTGAAGTTTAACATTGGTGAATTAGTTCCCTTCCGTTCAATGATCATGTAAGTCAACTGTATCTCCGTCAATGGTATCCCGAACCCAATTAACATCTTCATCACGTTGAATGACTGCATTCTGGTCAAGAACTTGTTGGGCGAATGCATCAATATCTGGCTCATCACATTCAATCTGATACACTCCCCTCCTTGACATTTTAACTGCAACCTGCCAGTTAGGATCTTTCGGATCTCTGACATAGTAAACTTGCTCCGCCATTGAAGACATTATGTAGGGTTCGGCGCTTAATTGATCATCACGATGTAACAAATTGTTAAAATTTACCAATGTAAACCGGTAATTATCTAGTTTCACTCCTCGGACGGGATCCACCCAATCACACTTAAACAATATAAATTTTAACCCGTGATTGTAAACAACTTCAACAATATCTTTCAACCGGCCATAGTAGTAACCAGCATCGACGGATGGACAACCGAGCCCACTATTTTGCGTAGCTCGTTTCTCATCTACATCCTTGATGCGAAATCGAAAGCCGTTGACATCACAAGTTGTGTAACGTCGGGCCGTTATAAAGGGACCATCAGCTAACTGATTCATTTCATCGGTCAAATTAGGATCGTTGGTTCTTCGTAAGTTACACACCTACGCAATGCATGTAATCAAAGAATATCACTACATGAAAGTAATATGACAGTAGCAAGTGACACTACTCATAATGAATGAATACGTACATGGTTCTTGAACCAATCGTGAAATGACCGATAATGGGACTGATGAATTTGATTCTCTGTAGCACGAGGCATGTCCCGTTTAAGGTCATCGATGTGTGCCCTGCGATGCATAACACGTGTTTAATGACGAGTATGATAATTTAAACAATAGAATTGACAAGTTAGTCTTACGGATGAGTGATAACTTACTGAGCCAAAGCCGCAACAGATGGGATGTTGAACAACACCCACCGGTGAGCTTGAATCCACTCAATATTGTTAAGATCAAATGGCGTGCCCTCCCCAACTGGACCATCATTAATCCGCGAGGGCCTAGTTAACTTTGTTTCAGTATTATCATTAAGATATGTTGCGCAGAAATTGGTACACTCATCCATCAAATACCCCTAAGCTATTGATGCCTCTGGACGAGCTCTATTACGAACATATCTCTTCAATGTATTCCTGTACCTCTCGATCGGATACATCCATCTGAATTGGACAGGGCCTCCAAGTAGGGCTTCACTGGTTAAGTGTATGGTCAAGTGAACCATGACATCGAAAAATGCAGGTGGAAAATTCTTTTCTAGATGACACAATGTCACATCAATCCTCTCTTGCAGACTATTCAATTCATCACTCCGTATAACTCTAGAAGTCAGTTGTCTGAAGAAGTTACTAACTTCAATCAACGGCGATACAACATTCTTAGGCAAACAATTCCGTATGGAGATAGGCAATAACTGCTGAATAAGAATATGATTGTCATGACTCTTCAAACCCTGTAATGTTCTTTCTTTCATGTTCACACGCTTAGCGATATTTGAACAGTACCCGTCAGGGACCTTGACACCCTTAAGAATGGAGAGGAAGACATCTTTCTCATCTTTACTCATCGTGTTACTGTGCAGGAGGCATGTATGCCTTGTTGGACTCTCTCAGCTGCAAGTGCAACGGTTTTCTCAAGCCAACTTCTTCCAAGTCACGGCGTGCATGACACCATCCTTCGACTTCCCCTGGACACCGAGGATGGTCCACAATATATTGTCGCAGACATTCTTCTCGATGTGCATGACATCTAAGTTGTGCCTCAGTAAGTTATCTTTCCAGTACGGTAGCTCGTAGAAAATACTTTTTTTCTTTCCAATTGTGACTTCGCCTTCTATTTGCACCGGGAATAGAAGGGAGCGGGGGGGGGGGGGGGGGGGGGGGCCAGTAAGTCTTGAAAATCGTAAACAGTACGTATTTTCTCTTGCTCGAGCTGTGACAACAATTCAACTCCCGTCATTGTTCGAGGTGCTGGACCATATTCCCGAGTGCCATCAAATGACACTTTGTCCCTCCTGAACCTATGCAATGGAGGTAGAAAACGTCTATGACCCGTGTATGCCCATTTTCTGCCGTGCTTCAACCAAGTTGACCTCTTCTACTTATTGCAGCAAGGACATGCAAACTCTCCTTTTGTGCTCCAACCTGACAAGTTAGCATACGCAGGGAAGTCGTTGATTGTCCACAATAATGCGGCACGGAGTTTAAACACTTCATTGCTTTCGGCATCAAATGTCATCAGACCATCAGCCCATAATTCATTCAATTCATCGATCAAAGGTTGCATATATACATCAATCTTGTCCCCTGGACCTCTTGGTCCATCAATAAGTGTGGATAGGATCAGAAAAGGTTGTTTCATACACATCCACGGCGGGAGATTATAAGGTAACAAAACAACTGGCCACGTACTATGATTTGCCCAAGTCATGGATCTGAATGGACTAAAACCATCCGCAGCCAAACCAAACCGAACATTGCGACAATCGCAGGCAAAGTCTGGATTCATCCGATCGAAGTCTTTCCACGCCGGAGAATCTGCTGGATGGGTTAACTTACCATCGTCCCTGCTATTCTCGGCATGCCATCTCATCAGTTTTGAAAAATTTGATGACAAAAAAAACCTCTTCAGCCTTGGCTTAAGTGGGAAATATCTCGCTTGCTTTGCTGCCACGAGTTTACCACGATTTGTAACAGTTGTAGAATCATTCTGACGATTGTAACCAACCCCGTCATCCTTCCATCTCGAAGTCTGACACACAATGCACGTATCAAGATGGGCATTCTCTTTCCTAAACAACATACAATTGTTTGGACATGCATCCAGAGTCTCTTATGTGAAGCCTAAATTTTCAGTTAACTTGCGAGCCTGATAGTAAGACTCGGCAAGTTTTGCACCAGATGGGAGCACTCGATGCAACAACTGGACGAGCATATCGAAGGACTTGTCAGACCACTGATTCAATGCCTTCAAATGTAACAACTCAACAATAAAGGACAATTTACTAAAATCCTTGCATCCAGGATACAATTCTGTCTGTGCATCGTCTAGAATTTCAAAATATCTCTGAGCTTCTTCATCGGCACCGGAGCGAGGATTACTCCCTCTCGCCCCCTCAGTCTCACAGCTTGTGTATTCGGGTGCCAAACCGCACGCAATATCATTTAGCATCGCGATCATCGGATCAGTCTCTGCCATATCATCCACCTGAATCTCATCTCTTTCCTCTATGCGACAGGAAACATACTCTTCTCCATGTCTTATCCAATTCTTGTATTCCTTCAAGAATCCATTTAGAAACATATGCTCTCGAACAAACTCTCTTTTGTAATAATACCGATTCGCACATTTTCTACATGGACAACTGATGAACTCATTGTCAAACCCATTCGTAAATTCCATGAACTGGTTAATCCCCTCCATATATTCCCTTGACATCCTATTCGGTAAATCAATCCATCTCTTGTCCATCTCGGAAACTATTTCTGTGGAAATCTAAAATAAGCAAGCACAATTAGCTCAAGGTATCGTGCATCATGCAAGTCACTTATTCATAACTGCAAACAACTTACTAAAGGGGGGATGGTCCTATCCCATTCGAGAATGCACGATCCAACTTGCACTCAACAACTCGAATGCTTCGTCCCCTAGTAAGATAAAAATTTCAGCAGCATGTCCGCGTGGTTCTCCAAGTACACGACACAGATACAACACCAGTCGTACCTATGTATGTACCCAGAGAACAATGGGACATCAACCGAAACTCTATCTAACATCGGACTTGCATGAGCTATTGAGTATAAAATGGATAATTGCATTCCCAAACTGTCCGAACTGGACAATTCAAGATTCGCATACGACAAAGTTCGAATGTAAATCACAAGAACAACGAATCAATTCAAAGAACCAATCCGTTGCGTCAAGGATTACCGAACAGATGTCGTACACAACTCTCGAACGGGTCTACGTTTCAATAATGCAAGCAAATGAATAAAATTTTTCAATTTCATTGATACCATCATAAAAGAAGAATAAGAAAGAAGCATGGTGTAGATTTCATTTATAACAAAAACACATCAAGCCAAACAATCGTCAATACAACTTGCTCCTAAACTTGCTGCAATCTTTAAGAACTTCAGATAGATGAAGCTGTCATGACAGAAGTGTATTTAGCTTACACATAGACGTGTGGCAAATTCTTCAAAATGCACTTGAAATGGCCTTTTTCTGATGGCTTCTAATGATTGATCCAATTTTTCACATTGGTAAGTTGTTACAAATCCGCCTTTATCCCGATAGTTTTGCACAATATATAGCAACTAAAACTACTAACGAAAGATTTCTATGATAAATAGCAAAATAAGTTAACACTAACATTGCGGAAAGCATGAATAAGCACCATAAACTGATGAGAAGCATGAAGCCACTTTCAAACATTTTCATGCAAAGCATTAGAGGTCTCTCTTGAAACTCGGATTAAACTGAGTTATGACTCATATCACATTAAACCATGTTATCCCTCACTGTTTAATCAACTAAAAAGTAGAAACATGAAAAATTTTTGGGTGTTTCTACTCCACTAACCCATATACATGTAAATATATAAACTTTGATCTGGAGGAGGCATCCTCTGTTCTGGTCTCTTTTTTTTTTAGCTTCTGATGTTCTCTGGGAAATAATCAAGTCCACAGGACCGCATCTAACCAGTTCATAGATGGTTACAAACAACTACACATTATCTGCTCCACCTGGGGTACAAGTCAACAGTTCTTGAATGTGATTCATCCCATCTCCTTTTCGGTTCTCAGGTTCAATGTAAAATAAGGATATTTGCAGGATAAATAAACTAAGGTGGTAGTGATTCACAAAACTAAAGTAAGCTATTTCATTGACCTAAATGTATGTGTGAATAAATATAATGTGTTTATCTATAGATTAAATGAAGAAATTCGTCAAAGATACAAGTGAACACAGAGCATTTGAGACACCAATACAACAATGTAAATCAAGTGATAATTCACTCGACGCCTTTTACAATCCCTTACATTTAGCCTCCACTTGCTTATTATTATTATTATATATATTATAAACAAACAAATAAACATTCATCCTTCACTTGATGTGAACCTACCCATCTACTAGTTTGGAGAAATTTACTTCCAACTGAACGTTTGTCTCGAACCATTATCTCCAAAATCAACACCAACAGTGTGAAGGATTCACTATAAATGTCAAATTTCTTGTAGTGCAAGGATTCACTAGAAAGATCAAATGTTCAATCTCCACCATACATTATCCTTTTAAACTCATCCTACAATAACCTTGAAAACATTCTTCAGTAAGAGCCAACTTGATTACGCTTCTATTGGTGTTTTTCACCCAATTGCCAACTTTGCCACCAATCCCATCCATCCCCACCATTCCTAGCATGCCTAAGCCCACCTTGCCACCACTGCCTACTATTCCCACCATCCCTACAATACCCTCCATCCCCACAATCCCCACAATTCCTACCATCCCATATATCCCTTTCTTCTCTCCACCCCCCTCAACCTAGCCATGAGTCCCATGGTCCACTTTGCCCAGTATTGGTTTGTGGTTGTACTCAATAACACTGCATCACAGGGGAGAACATCCAATATTGGCTTTATAGCTGCTTTTCATTATGGACCCTAGCTCTGATGCTCTATAGTGCATCAGGGCATTTTCGATGCATATCTTGAAATGTAAACAAAAAGCATGGAAAAGAGCAGTAAAAAAAAAAATACCTGTTTAGAAATGGAGGCAGCACAGCAAATCACCCTGCACAGATTTACGGGCAAAGTGCAGTCCGAGAGGGAGAGGGAGAAGGAGGGAGGGACGGAGGAAGGGAGAGAGAGAGATAGAGAAAGAGAGAGGGAGAGGGAGAGAGAGAGAGAGAGAAACAGAGAGAGAGGGAGAGAGGCAGAGCGATAGGGAATGAGGGAGAGAGAGAGAAATAGAGAGAGGGAGGGATGGGGAGAGAGAGACCGTGGGCGGCTCCGGAACAGGGACCCAGAGAGAGATTTCCGGTGGTGGCTCCGGCGCGCGGGACAGGGAGGGAGAGAGGGAGAGCGACAGGGAGAGGGATTGAGGGAAATAGAGAGAGAAATAGAGAGAGGGAGGGAGGGAGGGAGAGACCGTGGGCGGCTCCGGAACAGGGACCCAGAGAGAGAAATCCGGTGGTGGCTCCGGCGCACGGGACAGGGAGGGAGAGAGGGAGAGATGCAGAGTGACAGGGAGAGGGACTGAGGGAAATAGAGAGAGAAATAGAGAGAGGGAGGGAGGGAGGCGACTCCGGCGCATGCGGGCTCCGGCGCAGGTGGCTCCGGCGAAATCGCGGCGTGAGGGCAGATCGCGGGAGCAGCAGAGTGCAGAGCGCGGGAGGGGAAAAGGAGGAAAAAAAAGTGGGAGGGGAAAAGGGGGATGGCGCGGGGTTTATTAGTTAGGTCTTTAGCGACCGCCATAAGCGGTCGCTAATGGTGAATTTGGCGGTCGCTAATAGTGCTACTTGCGACCGCCCCAAGCGGCCGCCCGCTTCCTCATGCGCCAAAGCTCATAATTCTAGTAGTGCTGGTATGGGATTCAAATGATTGATAATGGCTTAATAGGGCTTCTTGAAGTATGTAGGAATGTGGTCCAAAACGGATCCACCAATTCCTCCAGAACCAACAGGGAATAGTTTGATTACATTTTGATGAGAAACTGATATACCATGAAGGATATTTTTTATAATTTTGATACAACAAAGTGTATTCCCAAGCATTCATTTAATCCCAATAATCATAGGGCCAAGAGCTTCCATTGGGATTTACCACAGTTCATGATAAATTGTCAGCCCATTCAGCGGGAGAATGGATATGCATAATCTTCATTTTTGAAAAGGCATGTTCACCATCGCGGTCTTCATATATGGTTGATAATTGCACTTTTGGACTGAGTCAAAATTGCTTCATAATATTTGTAGGAGATATTGGGAGCTTTGGGGGAAAAATGGCTATTTTTGCAGAATATTTTTGTAAGAATTTGGTCAATGTTGAGGTTGGCATGCATTCTATCATCAAGAAAGAAAATAGGATATTCAAAGCTCTTAATGTATTGGGATTTTTTGAAAGGAATTGATGTATAGGGTGTTTGAAGAATTGGTGAGGCATTCAAGGCATTGAATTTATTGTTGGATAGGATATTGATTGTGTCAATGACTGGATTTTTTTCCTTTTCCTTTTGGAGGCATCTTTGCTCACTTTATTTCGACCCTATAAAAATTTACGAGATAAAAAATCGGGAAGGGAATTTGAAGAACCTTTTATAAATTAGACTTCAAAATAAAAAATAACAAGTAAAGCTTGCCATCTAGCAAAAATTTGTTTTGATGCAAGATTTTTAACATCATTTTCTAGAACTTCTTTTGCAGATTTGCAATCAATTCGTAAAAGGAATTTTTGATTTAAAATATCACTTTGAAATTTGAGTATGCATGAGACGATGGCAAGAACTTCTTTCTTTATTGTAGAGTAGTTTTGTTGAGCTATATTCCAAGTGCCGGAATAAAATCTAACGATCTGTTCCTTTGATTGAGCATTTCTTTGAAGTATGATTCCACCAAATCCTATTTCAGAGGCTGTCTGGATTATTTTAAATAAATTTGGATTAGGAATATTTAAGCATGGCAAGGATTTGACCTTTTATTTTATTTTCTGAATTGCTTTTGTATGTTGAGGAGTCCATTGATTTGCATAATCTTTTAAGAATTTTTGTAAAAGACTTATTTCTTTAGAGAGGTTATGATAGAAATCCGATACATATTTTAGACATCCTAATCTTGATTATTCCTTTTGACCAACTAGCCTCCCTTAGCTTATTCCCCTTTGTTTGGCCTCAAAACACCTCAAGGAGGGCCTCTTAGTTCCTCAATTTTGGCCTTAGGTTGAGCTTCTTTTTATACCAAAAAATGCCCAATGGCTAGTCCCTGGTCGACCTAGTATAGTGCCCGGTCCACCTGGGTTTCAACGGTCATAAAAATGCCTGTTTGAGAAGACCCAAAGGTCACCTACCCGGTCGACCCCCTGTGTGGCTGGTCGACCGGGCACACTGCAAGTCGACCTAGTCCTGGGACGTCTTCCCCCCCAAAATTGTATATTTAAAGTTTATTTCTTTGGGGGACTTTGGGCCATGGAATCACGCTTGGAAACATATTTTAAATCAATTTAAGAGTTTTAAAAACATATAACATAAAATGCCTAAGATGATTTGAATGTTTTAAAACCATAGACATGCTTGATTCATAATACCACTTTTTCAAAGATAATTGCATCCAAGTTTAAAATCAAAATATGCATGAACCATGATTTCTGATAGTCTTAAAAACAATGCATGTGAAAGTCAATATTTTAAGTTTTCCAAAGTCAATGTGTGTGAAAATTCGAATGATGTTAAAATGATAATGCATCCATCAAATTGCAAAACACAAAATCCCTAATAATCTCCCCCTTTGCAATTTGATGGTAACTTACTCAACATCGAATTTACACACTACGTCTTCAGCTCCCACTAAGCTGGACAAGTCTTGAAATCTCTTGGATGCTTCCTTCACTTAGCTTAGGCTCTAGTTCTTTTTCTTCATTCTTCTTGATGCTTGGAGCTTGATCATTCTTCAAGCTTCCTTTTCATCTTTATCTCTTTAGTCAGGCATCTTCTTTAACTCCCAAGCTTTCTTCTCTTTCAACTCTCCCGGCCACTTTGACCATGTGCTCTCTCCCTTTGGAAAGATATGCATTCTCTCCCCCTGTGGAAGATTATACAATACATCCCCTTAGACAACTTGAGCATTCTCTGCCCCTTTGACATTAAATTACAAAGGTACCTACACACATGACATAAGAAAAATACATTTTAGGAACACCTGTTAACAAAAGAAATCGAAAATGAAATATATAATAGGGTATCATGTATGGTTAGTAATCTCTAAGGGTGCAAAGCCAATACAAGGGTGAATTTGATCAAAGCTAATGTTTCCTATGAATGCTTACACTTCCCCTCAATCCATTCTCTCCTTTCGTCAAACTGTTGACAAAGATTTAACTATTTGGTGCAAAGAGAAGATGGTTTTACCAATTGAGGGTAAACTTCAAGGGAAGGATTAGACACGTTTAACTATAGATCTCCATATGATCAAATTACCAAAATTAAGAACAAGGTCATGGGGATAAGCGATCATGGATACCAATTGGAATAAAGGATACCAATTGAGATCAAGGTTATGACTACTCTCTCAGTCACTATAAAATGGAGTTAAGAAGAATATAACTACTAGAATTAATCCAAATTAGAGCTATCCATGATGTGATGTTATGGGGGTTAACTAAGCATAGCATCAATTAATATAACTATGAAAACCATATGCTATGGAAAATTTGAAATCATTTCATCCAATCATTATATATGAGTATGATGTGCAAGGTGAATGAAATGAAGATCAAACATGAAGCCAACCTTAACCATTAACCAACCAAGATCATGTAAACATGGCGGTTAAAAGATTTACCTATAATTGCATGAGAGGCGGTAATCATGAAGATTATGATGCTAATGGAATGTGACATGGAATAAAAACATATTGCTATCAAGTTCAATCCAATGTACACAAGGTCTATCACATTCTCAAGATATGACACCAATTGGATAGGACATGATCAATCGAAAATGATACCAATTGATACCAATTGAATATTACAACATGATTAAGAGCATGGATGTGACAAACACAAAATCTCATCAAGCATCATAAATGGATATTCATCACTTTTAATAATATAACTAATGAGCATAGTGATGAACATTCTAAATTGCATAAAATGAAATGTCTCTTGGTGATACATGCAATTTGAAAAACCATATGAACTCAACATGAAGGAAATCCATCAAAAGTAGATATGCCTATAAGATACAAAGAATGAATTTTGATGAGTCTCATATAAACATAATTATGATATTGAAAAATGCACAAGCGATATTACTATGAAATTATGCATAAATCAATATCATAACCATCCATCTATAGAAAAGCTTATGAAGTACAAAGGATGGATTTGAGAGTTCTAGTATGGTATCTACAAATGTCACTAATAATGCAACCATACATGGAACGATTTTACATTTGCATAGAGAGGATCAATCAACACTCAAGATCTAACTCATACCATATTATCAATAAAGAATATAACTATGTATGCACAAGAAGGTATGAAGTTAGAAGAATATCATGGATCGCATATAGATGAAAATTGATCTCATATATGGGTATACCTATGAAGCACAATAGTTCAATTCCAATTCATCTAAAACGATCCATCAATCTATCAAGTAAAATCTCCACTCTAGCAAATGTACTAAGCTTACAATGTGATGGAAAATGGATATGGAGATCATACCAAATGAGCTTAGCACACAAAATCCCATATGTACTTAAGAAGCTCAAATGATCATGAAACAAAAGATTTTACTATAAAGAGCATAAACAACATCAATTTGCATTAATGAAAAGATATACAAAGTTAGGCAAAAACATGCAAATCAATGACATCA
This sequence comes from Litsea cubeba, assembly GCA_012931725.1. Taxonomy (NCBI): domain Eukaryota; kingdom Viridiplantae; phylum Streptophyta; class Magnoliopsida; order Laurales; family Lauraceae; genus Litsea; species Litsea cubeba. The sequence goes on along the minus strand of CM022951.1, from coordinate 22,518,535 downwards.
TACCCAACCACACAATGTAAGACATAACATCAAAATCAATTTGCATTTGAAAGAATGTAACTTTGTTGAGCAAACATGCAAATTGCTTGTAAAATGTATTTCCTTCTAAATGATATAATCATAAGCACAAGGAAATAAACTCAAGGAAAATGCTTCTATAAATATAACTAATAAAGCATAGAACATTTTTCAAAGTTCTTCAAATCACTTCAATATTCAAAATCCCAATAATGAATCATTTATAAAATTATGATCAAGCGATTTTGAAAACCATGAAGTGAACTTTTATAAATTTTCAATTTGTATCCTAAATATGACAATAAACACTCATACAAATTGAACACATATTTTCCATACCAAAAGATATAACTTGTAAGTTCATGAAAAACAAAAAATGGGGAACATAGGGCCAAATTATCAACAATGACATTAAATTCAACATGCTTTACTCAAATTAATCGATCACAATATGTAACTATAAAATTTCTTATCAGTTAATTGAGCTCTTACCACATGTAGTCATTTACACAATACCCCAAGAAAGTTGATTTTCATTTAAAGGAAACTTAAATAAGCAAGTGCAAGATGAAAATCATTTTTACATATTTCAATCCCCAATATCCACCAAAACAATTTTTCAAAAGTTGTAATTATTTGGAACACATACAAGTTGATTTTGTAAGACAATAATTTTCCATTTGAAGGTATAACTTAGAAATCCATGGAAAATTCAAATTAATTCAAATTATTTGTTTTTTCCAAAAAGATCTTACTATGATATCCAAAAAAATGATTTCGCAACATCAATTGATCATAAATAATCTAGCTTTTGAAATCACAATCAATTGATGATCAATTGAGAACAAAATGCAAATCTATCAGAGGATATTGCAATCAAATGATTTTGAAAACCAAAGATATCACTAAGAAAGTTCATGGAGACAAAATCAAATGATCACAAAGAAAATTTCCATTTTAAGAGATGTGACTATATAGAAACAAAATGCAAATGTAACATGACCAACAATTAGATATGACTAAAAATAATAGGTCGGTCTAGTGAGGTTCAAGGCCTTAAGGGTTAGTCCAATTGTTTACCTTTGAAGACTCACCTAAGGTCTTGATAAGGTTATCCTTGAGGGTTCACTTTTAATATCCCACCAACACTTGGAGATATAACTTGAAAAAGGCTTAGAGTGGTAAGATTAATTCTTAGGGGAAATAGAGAGCTAGGAAGGAAATTTTCATTTTTGACCATAGTGAAAACCATTCTAATGATATGCAATAGAACACAACACTAGGGTTCTAATCTAGATTTATACACCTAATCAAGATTTGGTGCTCTAGATATCGAAAGTCCTACTCCGATAGGATTTCAGCTTTGGGAATCTAGACTTTAGCTAATAAGGATCAACTCCGAGTGTTTATGCCCTAAATGGAGTAACTTGGCTCGGATACCAATTGAATGTCCGGAATCCGAACTCTAGAGGTGAGGTGAATTGGGTGAGCTAGACTATAGTGACCAATTATGACAAATTTTAACTTCTTTAAAATAATTAGTCACAAGTGATGATATAGAACTAAAGTGCGGAAGCTAATAAAAACACCACCACAAAGCACACACCATAACACAATGATTTATAGTGGTTTGGCCTCAATGCCTACATCCACTACCGGCCTGTGTTCCTACACCCCACCAGATTTCCACTGTGTATGCTTTTCAATAGGCTAAGTAATAATCTTTACATTATATTTTCCAAGGCTAAGCAATAACCTCTTGGGTTTTATGGTTCACCCCTAACCATACACTTATGCTTTTCTAAGGCTAAGCAATAACCTATGCAACCAAAGGGTTGGTTATCTCTCTAAGTAGTGTCTAGAATACACTTGATGGAGATACAATTCTAGCTCAATACAATGCCTCTAAATAGGTGGATATAAAGGTGAAAATCTAATTCACACAAACACTGTATGAATGCAAAGATGTATGCTCAATGTGTATGCCTAATGTCCTCAATCAATTTGGAAATAAAAGCTCTTAAATGTATGCCAAAGGATTTTAAAAGTTTTAGCTCATAAACATTTATGATTGAGGAAAGAAAGTTGATCACATGTTAAAAACAACTTGTAAAAGATATACCTATTTATTCCAAACAAGTTGTGAAATTCTAAGAACAAAACATGTGATGCATAAGGACTTCAATCAATTTAAAAATGAAGCTCAATGAATGTTTGCTTAAAGCATTTGAAAGTGTAAAATACAAAAATAGATTTGATTGAAGTTAAGGGACAAATCACATTTAATTAAAAAATCAACTTGAAAATGATATACCTATCAATGCTAAGCAAGTTGTGAAACTTTAAAACAAAAGTACATGTGATTTGAGAGTGTTATTGAATCCAAAACATTAGATAGATTGAGAATAATTCTCTTGTCATGGAAAACAACAATCTATGATTCAACCAAGTATAGGAATCATGTTACATATAATTTCAAAAAAAAAAATTCCAAAACATGATTCACTTAGATATACCAATTTGAGTCCTACTTGGTTTGAATCAAGGTGATGCATCCAAAACAATAAATCAATTCAAAACATATACATGTTAAGGACACAACAAATCATTGATGTTTAACATGCTAGAAAAGATTTACCAATAATTAAAGCAAAGCATGAAAACATATGATGAGGAAAACCAAGCTTACTTAGATGATTTAACTCTTGATTTAAAGCTTTAGCTTTCCTTTTGACCAACTAGCCTCCCTTAGCTTAATCCCCTTTGTTTGGCCTCAAAACACCTCAAGGAGGGCCTCTTAGTTCCTCAATTTTGGCCTTGGGTTGAGCTTCTTTTTATACCAAAAAATGCCCAACGGCTAGTCCCCGGTCGACCTGGGCTTCAACGGTCATAAAAATGCCCATTTGAGAAGACCCAACGGTCACCTGTTCAGTCGACCCCCTGTGTGGCCAGTCGACCAGGTCCCTTGGGCCGGTCGATTGGGCACACTGATGGTCGACCTAGTACTCGTGAGACCTATTTCCACAAAAAATGTATATTTAAAGTATATTTCTTGGGGGGACTTTGGGCAATGGAATCAAGCTTGGAAACATGTTTTAAATCAATCAAGGGTTTTAAAAACATGAAACATAAAATGCCTAAGATGATTTGAAAGTTTTAAAACCGTAGACATGCTTGATTCATAAAACCTCTTTTTCAAAAATAATTGCATCCAAGTTTAAAATAAAAACATGCATGAACCATGATTTCTAAAAGTCTTAAAAATAATGCATGTAAAAATCAAGATTTCAAGTTTTCCAAAGTCAATGTATGTGTGAAAATTCGAATGATTTTAAAATGATAAAGCATCCATCAAATTGCAAAAATACAAAATTCCTAACACTTATTGTCAAAATTCATCTGTTCGCCAGAGGGAGGCATAGTTGCATCAAAATCATCTTTATTGTTGACGGAACCATTAGAGGTAGAGGCTTCGTGCATAAATCCGCCATATCTCTTTATGATAGGATCTCTGAGAAATTGGATTTCATTTTTCATTCGCTGTATTTCTTAAAGAAGATCCATATGCTGCTGAGTATTGATTAGGGTAGCAAGAGATGATGGTTTGCCATGGACGGCATCTTTAAAACTTTTTGGCAAGGTTAATTGCTTTTTGGATTGAGGGTTTGCATTATGGGGTTGAGTAATGAGAGAAGCTTGAGGAGAGGAATGATGAGATTTATTGAGAAAATGTGAGATATCAAATTTATCCCACTATTTTATATAGAAAATACGAACAAGGCATGATGGCTTCATTGTCTGAGATTTACCATATTCCCATCGAAGAATCCATGGGATAGAGGATGAAGATATAAATCTAAATAAAGAAAATGAAGGATCAAGGATTTCAAAACTGGTATGGGATTCAAATGATTGATAATGGTTCAAAGCTCTTAATGTATTGGGATTTTTTTAAAGGAATTGATGTATAGGGTGCTTGAAGCATTGGTGAGGCATTCAAGGCATTGAATTTATTGTTGGATAGGATATTGATTGAGTCAATGACTGGATTTTTCCCTTTTCCTTTGGGAGGCATCTTTGCTCACTTTGTTTCAACCCTGTAAAAATTCACGAGATAGAAGATCGGGAAGGGGATTTGAAGAACCTTTTATAAATTCGATATCAAAATAAAAAATAGCAAGTAAAGCTTGTCATCTAGCAAAAATTTGTTTTGATGCAAGATTTTTAACATCATTTTCTAAAACTTCTTTTGTGGATTTGCAATCAATTCATAAAAGAATTTTTTGATTTAAAATATCACTTTGAAATTTGAGTATGCATGAAACTATGGCAAGAACTTCTTTCTTTATTGTAGAATAATTTTGCTAAGTTGTATTCCAAGTGCCATAATAGAATCTAATGATTTGTTCCTTTGATTGAGCATTTCTTTGAAGTAGGATTCCACCAAATCCTATTTTAGAGGCATCTGTCTGGATTATTTTAAAAAGGTCTGGATTAGGAATATTTAAGCATGGCAAGTATTTGACCTTTTGTTTTATTTTTTTTTAATTGCTTCTGTATGTTGAGGAGTCCATTAATCTGCTTTGATTTTCATATCACTGCATAATGACATACCAACACGAGAGATTTTTTGGATTAAATATCCATAGGTATAGTTGGCATAATTTAATCTTCCATTATTTTTTTCTCGTAGAACATTTTTTACTTTTTTGGCAAAATGAGTTGGAAGGCCTGAGATAAATTTTTTTTTCTAGAAATCTTCATTAGAATTAAATAATTGAAAAACAAGAGAGAGAAAAACATCTTTATACCATCTGAAATCAGATAAAGTTTTACAATGTAGATTGATTAATTGTTCTCTGTATTTCTCTACTTGATTGCTAACATTATCAGAAAAATTGATTAGAACATTATGAATTAATGTTTCAATTGCATTAGAAATAGATTGACCATTGGCATTAAGAAGAAGTTTTCCATCTTCATTTAATTTAACAGAAGTGAGTATACTAGTTCGTTGAATTGGTGTAAGATAATATTCCTACCAGCCATGAAGTTGGCCGGAAAATCTTATAATGATTGAGTTTATGATTTCAGCTTGTGTATTTCCATAGATCATTCCTATATTAGTATAAAGAACCATGTTTCTCAAGATATTAAGAATACCATATTCGGTAAGTCCATCAATGTTCCATTCTACTAATGAACTACTATCAAATTTGCAATTAGCAATATCAGTGATCTCTTCAAATTGTAAATTCATGGGAGTGGATCGACTATAATAATTCTTTGTTTTTGAAGTATGAGTTTTGGGAGAGAATATTCTATTGATTTGAGGAATAGAAGAGATAGATTGATTGTCAGATTTATCATTAGATTCATCTGTATTAAAGTCAGAGAAATTGGGAGTTGTTGGTCCTTCTGTAACCATATTTATGGATTTTCCTTTATCAAGTGGATCTGTTCTAAGGGAGATTTCATATGTAAAATCAGTAGGGAATTTTAAAGGTTTTTTTATCTAGTGTTAATTTTGAGATGAAGTCAGAGAAAAGTGCTGGAACTTCAATTGTTATTTTAAATTGGGATGATGAACTTGATTCTTGTTGAGAGATTATATTTTCAATTCTTTGTGTTTGTGATCCAATAGTTTGTAAGTAAAGATTTGTGGAATTATTTTTCTCTATGATATGAGAGAGATGTTCAACAATTAGTATTTTTGAGGTGAAACTTGGAATTTGTGCAACATTTTTAAATGGAATAGCATTCATTTCTTTATATTTTATTGTGGATGAAGGAGGGTGTACAGATTTGACTTTACCCTTGTCTGTTTCCCATGTTTGTGTGGATTTATTATTTGTCATGATAGTTCATTTTTTATGTTTAGTTATTTTTTAAGAAAGCCAATCAAAGAAAGGAATATTTCTTTTTTCTTGATTCATTTGTTCATACCATAATTCTATTACTTGAGATCTTTCAAATTTAGAAAATTTTGTACAAAAACCATTTAGTCTTTGGATGCTTTAATAGATCTTGTTGAAGGTATTGTTTATCTATTATGAAATCATTTGTTTCTTCATTAGTTTCATGAATTAAAGAGATTGTATTTATTGAGGCATCAAAATCAGACTCAGGTAATCTGATTGATTGTATATCTTCATTGTTTGTTTCTAAATAAATAGGAAAGGCTATTCTTGATGGATGAATAGAGGGTAATTTTGGAATTGGTTTATTATGAAAGGTGGAAGGAGCGGATCTATAAGATCAAACTTCTGAAGGGATAGATCTTCTTTTGTATGAAAAGTACGATCTTGGTGTATTGGAAAAATTTATTGTTACTTTTCCATTTGGATGTTCAGTGATTGATTCAACATTATCTTGAATTTGAGGGGTTTTTTGTTGAGCTTCTTCAAGCTCCCATTTGCCAGAAAGATTTACATCTTCCCAAGCTATGGCTTTAGGTGTGGTGACTTTATTTTTGAAATTTGCAAGGAATAAAGTTGTTACTCCTTTGATTTGTGCTGAATATGCAATTTCAGGGACAATGGTATTCATGACTTTATAATAAGTTCTATATATGATTGCAACATTTTGTGATTGAGGCTTCATATTGAATCATTGTGTGTGTATGCCTAGAGTGATAGTTTCATAGGCACCCGGATCATGGAATGATACTGTGAAATTCGGAAAGGAATTGAAAACGGCAGAGCCATCAAGAAGACTAGCTTCCACCAACCCTATGAGGGAATCTTTAAAAATGATTCATATCTTTTATCTCGAACATAAGCGAGACAAGATGTATTCAAACCAATTTTGGTTAATGGCTTTATTGCAACTTGAATAAGTCCTATATACATGTATTTATATTTTGAATTATGCATGTCAATTCTTTTTAAAGAAATTAGAAGTAGTTTTTCTTCATTTTGCTGTATTGAGAGGGTTTCTTCAACCGTCTTTACTATATAATCTGATTTTATTTTGAAAGTTCCTTCTTTATAGATTTCTCTTAAAGAAACTTTAGGAATTGTCCAATCTTGGATTGATTTTTTTATATCATCAAAACTTATTTCGTCTAAATTTCTAATTGAAATTTAATTTATTGTTGGCATGATGGATGATGATGCAGAAGAAGAAGTTAAACCTGTGTTAGAAGATGTATTTCTTCTTAACGATCTAAAAATTCTAGACATACTTAATTAAAAATTATTACTAATCAGAATGATTGGTGACCTGTTGTCACACCCCGAAACCGGGTCCTGCAGTGATCCGACCTCGGGATGCGAAATTTTGGAATAAATTTGAAACTTTTGTTATATTTCCCAAGATCCGCGTGAATGAAGATAATAAAATTCCATCACGATCAGAGTATATTTTCGCGGAAGCTAATCATGGTGTTACGATACGGAGTCCGTGGCCATCGGATTCCGTGTCGCACTCGACCAATATCATAAAGCCATCACATAAGTAGACTGGTACTGATCATAAATCACAAAATACTGAGCTGGTAGTAACAAGACTATTTATTTCCCACGTATTCAGGTTACAATTAACAAATGCTTTAATTACAAACCCAATGACCAAGGCTAACAAAGCCATACAAAAATATCCAACTAAAAAGAAATACTACCCCCAATATTTAGATACGAACTCCGGTGCCAAACTTGACATCTAGATGATATCAATGGGCAGCCTCTCACGTCAGACCGGCGGCTCCACCGCCTCCTCCGATCAAACACCTAAAAACAGAAAGAGAGGAATCTGGCACCAAACAAACAGGGTCAGACACGACGGTCTGGCAAGCAAATAAACAAGTAATATGTAACATGGGCATTTATAAAACCTTATGGAATCATTGTAAATCCATTTAAAGAATCGAAACAATAATAGCAATAAATCATGATAAAACGATCGAAAGACCGAACATAAATATCAAGGCAAATAGACGAGCAGTCTCTGGAGCATAAATATCCCGAAAAGATAACAGCCTATGCAAAACATTAAATAATTGGAAATACATTTAAAATCCTGAATAATAGAGACAATACGATAAAAGATCGATTTCATAAACATTAACAAATTCAAAGAATATAATGAGTATAAACAATCAAGAATCCTAAAATGAATTAATACCAGATAAAATATTGGCAACCACGCATAGCTATATTCTCCTATTACCGAAGTAACAAGAGCAGACAGAACCATAGCCACTACACGTGGGACCAAAAACAGAATCAGAACCGTAGCCATACAAATGGGACCGACAGATCAAAATCAGAACCGTAGCCACTACGCGTGGGACCAGCAGATAGGAACCGTTGCCATGGTCGGTACAGACAGAATCCAGACTACAGCTGGCGGACAAATTAAAGATCCCAAGCCGGGTGATTAGCCCGACAAGGTGACCTAAGCCTAGTGGTGCCTTTAATTTTTAAAACTTGAACCAATACAAATCAAAATACTAATCCTTTTGGCTCATGGGCTCACACCACCGGGCTCTGGCCCCATCTCGCCTCGAGGTTTTATTTTTGAAATAATAGTCTCTTTGGCTCATGGGCTCGCACTACAAAGCTCTGGCCCCGTCTTGCCTCGAGGTTTTATTTTCAAAATAACAGTCTTTTCAAAATAATATTCTCATCGATGAAATCCCGGATGTGGCGAACCACTCCAATCTCCTTCCAAATCGATTCGGAGAAAACATACGAGTTTCCAGGGTAAACCACTCGAATACACATTAAGGTGATTTGTATAAAACTATGCGATCACTCCTTTCGAACATGGAAAACCACATGATTTTATAACAAATCACCGATGCTATTCAAATTAGTTCACCGAAGAATACAAATACATTTTCTGACTTGAAATGGAATGGATAGTGGAGAATGACTTAATGACTTACCAAGGAACCATCTCAATACACATTTAACCTTTAAACATTGATTAATAAAGAGTATGTTTGATGCCAATGAAAATCCACAACATTTAAATGATAAAGTGCGTATTGAGACTCGAAAGGTTCCCGGGTAACTTCACATACGCTCATTCTCTCATTGATCCCATTCCCATTTCACAAATTCCAAGTATCACAAATAATCCCAAACTTCTTAAAATTGTTGGAATTTGAGATGACTTGAGAAGTCTTTTGATGAATTGAAGAAGTTAGCATCTCAAGTATTGTTTTGAGTTGGAATTCTTGTCAACACATTGTCACAAACATGATGTTAATAAGCTGGTATTGATAGAGCTGAAGAGAAGAATCAGAATTGAAACTGTCAGGAATTCAGATTTCCTGAAACAGAGTGACCGGTCGACCGGGCTCTTCATGCGGTCGACCGAGCAAGAAGAAACCTGCAGAAAACAGTTTCAGGCACCTCTCAGTTATTTTCGTGACACAGTGTGTCTTCGGTCGACCGGGACCCCAGGATGTCGACCGAGCTCAAAAGTTGTCTGTTTCCAGTCAGTGTCTTCGGTCGACCGAGCAAGCCAGGATGTCGACCGAGCACGGGAACCAGAGTTGCGCAGAATTAGAAGTTTTGCACGAAAATTCAGCACTCTTATCTAATTTGTTTGGGACTCTTTCTAAACGAATTGTAGCCCGTTTTAAATACAATTAAGGGTTATCAAAACCTATATAAAGGCATGTATGGGTCGTTCTAAAGATACACCAGAAGAGAAGAGTTTTAGAGAGAAAATAGAGAGAGTTTTGGAGAGAAGAAGAGTGCTGGTGCTGTGTTGCTGTGTTGCTGCATTATCAGACGTTTTCTACAGCAATTGTGGACGAGATTATGCTCTAGAAGATGGTGATTCGTCCATGAGTTAAGTGTCTCTCTTTTATGCTTTAGATTTCAATTTGTAAGGGATTGAGAGAGAGAGAATTGTAGAGGGGAAGGGCTGTAGACAGAATTTATCTTCTACTCTGTTTATACATCAAGTTGGTGCTTGATGTCTGGGGTTTGGTGATCCTATCTATTGGTGCAGATAAATTGTAAAGGGAGTCGGTGCTTCCTAGATAGTTGGTGCTATCTGAAACTAAGGGTTGGTGCTCTTTGTCGTTGGTGCGACTAAATAAGATTCAGATCTGTCCCGGATTGGTGTTCGGACAGTCTTTGAACCGTGGACGTAGCCTTTCGGTGAACCACGTTAAATCTGGTGTCATTGTGTGGTTTGACTTGTTTTGTTGTTGAATTGGACCTGTTTTTAGAAATCACTGATTCACCCCCCCCCCCTCTCAGTGATCGCGGTATCCAACAATTGGTATCAGAGCGAGGTTCCCTTGATCAGTTTAATACGCTAAGGGTGATCTCTTGTCAAATCACATGGCAGTCAATACAGGGAATATGAAAGCACCTCTGTTTGATGGTTCTAATTACTCCTTTTGGAAGATTAGGATGCAAGCCTTCATCAAATCTCTTGGCTATGATGTTTGGGAGGCTGTCAGAGCCGGTTACAATGCTGCCACCGTACCCAATGATACAGCATCGAAGAAGTTGGCAGACAACGACTCCAAGGCGCAGAATGCACTCTTTAGTGGCCTTGTGGACAGCGAGCTTGTCAAAGTAATTGCATGCAAAACAGCCAAGGAAATTTGGGACAAGTTGCAAAGCATACATGAAGGTGATGAGAAGATTAAAGAAGCCAAATTGCAAACTCATCGCTCTCAATTTGAGTCTCTTCGCATGGAGGAAAGCGAGAATGTTGACTCGTATATGCAACGAGTGAATGAAGTCACGAATGACATTCGTGGACTAGGGGAGGAGATTAAAGAGCCGGTCATCGTCAAAAAGGTTCTAAGATCTCTTCTTCCCCGGTTTGATTCAAAAGTCTCAGCCATTGAAGAAGCCAAAGATCTGAATGCATTTTCCATGGATGAATTACATGGTTCTCTAACTGCCTATGAGATGCGCATAGGAAAAATGTCTTCATCTGATAAAGAAGCGGCCTTCAAAGTTCAGAAAAAGGCAAAAGAGACTGCTGGTCATGATGTTGATTCTGATGATGATGAGCTTGAGGCTCAATTTGTTAGAAAGTTGAAGAAAGGAAGCAATGGCAAGTACAAAGGGAAGCTACCCTTTAAATGCTTCAATTGTGGAGGTATTGGTCACTTTGCTGCGAAGTGTCCGCTAAAAGAAGACAATGATAATGACTCTTATGCTGAAAAGAGTAAAGGAAAGAGAAATTTCAGAAAAAGGGGCAAAGCTAAAAACTTTCTATGTCAACAAGATGACAGCACGTCTGAAACTTCAGACGATGATGAATCAACCGAAGCTCTCTTCATGGTCACTGTTGAAGAAGAAGAAGAGCTAGATCCGGAAGAGGATGAGGAGGCTGAAGTCAATCTTGAAGAGGAACTCATAGCCGCACTTGAGGAGCTAAGCATGGAACGCAAATCAAGTAAGAAAAATCTGAAACTTCTCCATGAATCTGAAAGTTCTATTATTGCTTTGAAAACTCAAGTAGAAGAATATAAAAGAATGGTAGAAGTCCTTGAAAACCAAATAAGTATCAAAAAGGAAGAGGCTATGAAACTTGAAACTGAGATCGCTAGAGCAAAGGCTGAAAATTTAGAAAATAGCAAAAAACTCAAAGCGCTCCAAGCGATTGAAGGGACTATGAAACTCAATGAACTACTGAAAGTTCAAAGACCTGCCCACTTCAGATTTGGTCTAGGATTTGAGAAAGGTGAATCCTCTAAGATTGCACCTCCTGAAAAGAAAGAGTTTGTGAAGCAAGTCACTGCACCTTCTAACTCTATGAAGCCCACTCAACCTAGAAAGGAGTCCATTCCTGTTAGAAAGGTAATGAAGATTAACCAGCCACAAAGAAGATATAAATTCTATGGTTATTGCTTTCATTGTAATATGTTTGGACATAAAAGAGCTGATTGCAAATTCTATGTAAGAAACAGCCCATTTGTGACTAGGAATCCTTTTTCAATCCTAAGTAGCCACAAAATTGAGTGCTATATGTGTCATAATTATGGACACTTGGCTAGGGATTGTAGGTTGCCTATTGCTAACAAATTTCAGGTTGAAAAGAAACCCAAGTTAGTCAAGGCTTGGAGAGCAAAGCAAAGTGCAGAAAGTTCCAAAGAATCTCTCATTGTGCAAATGGCATTCAATGCACAAAAGAAGGCAGCACCATGGGTCCTTGATAGTGGTTGTTCAAGCCATATGACTGGTGATAAAGAGAAATTCATCAAATTACAGCACTATGAAGGCGGTTCAGTGAAGTTTGGCAACAATGATGGTGCCAAAATCTGCGGAAAAGGTGTTATTCAGCTTATGGCAAACAAGATCAGATCGGAAGAAGTCTTATATGTGTCTGGATTGAGACACAACCTGCTTAGTGTGAGCCAGATCTGTGACAAGGGTCACGAAGTTATCTTCACAAAGAATGGGTTTGCCATCAAGAAGAGTAGCAACGGCAAAACAGTGGCAACTGGATCAAGAACTGCTGGAAATCTCTATACATTGTCAGATGGAGCTGAAAAGACCTGCTTGATGAGTCGGACAGAGGAAAGTTGGTTGTGGCACAAACGCCTTGGGCATCTAAGCTTTGATAACATGTCAAAGATTTGCAATTCAAAGGCTATAAGAGGCATGTCTAAAGTTGAAAAGCCTTCCAATCCCATTTGCGACTCTTGCCAAAAGGGAAAGCAAACGAGGGTTATGTTCAAGTCAAAGGAGCATCATTCCAAGAAACCTCTTGAGCTAGTGCACATTGATCTCTGTGGACCAATGCGAACTCAAAGCACCAATGGAGATAAGTATTTCATGTTATGCATTGATGATTATACTCGTATGACATGGGTATTGTTTCTTAAGCATAAGCATCAAGCACTTGATCGTTTTAAAGTGTTTAAAGCACAGGTTGAAAATCAATTGGAAAAACGTATCAAGATTTTAAGGTCTGATCGTGGAGGCGAGTTCACATCTGAAGAGTTCACTAAATATTGTGAACATCATGGCATTCAAAGACAGTACTCAGCCCCTAGAACTCCACAGCAAAATGGAGTTGTGGAACGGAAGAATCGCACCGTACAAGAGATGGCTCGTACGATGCTAAGTGAAAGCAAGATGGCTGACAAGTATTGGAAAGAGGCAATTCATACGGCTGTATACATTCAAAATCGATGCTTGATCAGGCCACATGAAGACAAAACTCCCTATGAGCTATGGTTTGGAAGAAAAGCAACAGTCAAGCACTTCAAAGTCTTCGGCAGCAAGTGTTACATCAAGCGGCTCGAACAAAATCCGGGCAAATTTGAAGAAAGAGCTGACGAAGGTATATTTCTGGGTTACTCCTCTACTAGCAAGGCATATAGGTGTCTTAACAAAAGAACCAGAAAAATCATAGAAAGTGCTGATGTGAGAATAGATGAGAATATTGAACCAAAGAATGCAACTCATAATGACAGTCCAGTTTATGAGGACTCGAGTGAGATTGATGATGAGAAGGCTGAATCTAATGATTCTGAGAAATCAAAGGATGACTCAGAAGATACCACACCTAAGAAGCACAACACTTGGGTAGAGCAACACCCTAAGGATCAAATCATTGGAGATCCTAAGGCAGGCGTTCAAACTAGACAAAGTGTAGTTAGCAATTACTCACTTGTGTCCACCATTGAACCCAAGACTGTGGCTGAAGCCAGTCTCGATGATAGTTGGTTGAAAGCTATGCATGAGGAGTTGGAGCAAATTGAGAAGAACTCCACATGGGAACTTGTTCCTAGACCTACTGATAAGAATGTTATTGGTACTAAATGGGTCTTTCGGAATAAGCTGAATGAAGATGGTCAAGTCATAAGAAACAAAGCAAGGTTGGTTTGTAAAGGCTATGCTCAAGTTGAAGGCATAGATTTTGAAGAGACCTTTGCACCGGTGGCTCGTCTGGAAGCTATTCGAATGTTTCTTGCATTGGCAGCATACAAAATCTTCAAGGTATTTCAGATGGACGTAAAGTCAGCTTTCTTGAATGGTTTACTTGAAGAAGAGGTCTACATTGAGCAACCTGATAGTTTTCTCATCAGCAAAAATTCAGATCTAGTGTGCAAGTTGAAAAAGGCTCTTTATGGACTGAAACAAGCGCCAAGGGCATGGTATGCAAGGCTGGATCTCTATCTCCGCAAGATCGGTTTTGGAAAAGGACTTGTTGATAGCAATCTATATGTCAAAACTGAGTTAAGCAAACAGCTGGTTGTCATTGTTTATGTTGATGACATAATCTTTGGTGGCAATGATGAGGAGATGTGCAGGAATTTTGCAGAAGAGATGAAGAAAGAATTTGAGATGTCAATGCTTGGAGAACTAAAGTTCTTTCTTGGTTTACAAGTTCAGCAGCTGAAACATGGTATCTTCATATCACAAATGAAGTACATTAAGGAAATGCTAAAACGGTTCAATATGGAAGACAGCAAGCCAGTGAGCACACCAATGTCAACGAACACGAAGCTTAGCAAAGATGATAAGGCCTCGTCCGTTGATCATACCACCTATCGCTCTATGATAGGAAGCTTGCTCTACTTAACTGCTACAAGACCAGATCTTCTACAAGCAGTATGTATGGTTGCACGTTTTCAAGCAGCACCAACTGAAACGCACCTTACAGCAGTGAAACGAATCTTTCGATATCTGAAAGGTACTATGGAGCTTGGTATCTGGTATCCCAAAGGCAAATCCTTCACTCTTGTTGCATATTCTGATGCCGATTGGGCTGGATGCGTAGATGATCGCAAGAGTACTAGCGGCGGCGCATTTTATCTTGGAGACAGATTAGTTGCTTGGCATAGTAAGAAGCAAGACTCAGTATCCCTTTCGACAGCGGAAGCGAAATATATTGCAGCGGCAACTTGTTGTACGCAAGTGTTATGGATGCGGCAAATGCTCTCTGATCTAGGAGTTCCTACAACGGATCCTACGCCGATCCTATGTGACAACACGAGTGCAATTCATATATCTAAGAATCCTGTTCAGCACTCTCGAACAAAGCATGTAGCAATTCGTTATCATTTTCTTAAAGATAAAGTTGCTGATGGAGAGGTCAAGTTGGAATATGTTCCAACAACTGAGCAAGTGGCTGATATTTTCACGAAACCTCTGCCAAAGGAAGTCTTCGAGTATCTCCGGAAAAAGTTAGGAGTTACTCACTCTCCTAAACCGTAGGAGTTGTGCTTGAAAGGGGGAGCAATGCATTCATTGAATATCCTATTCGCTCCTCGGTTTGGTCCCTTTGGACTTGTTGTCAAAGGGGGAGAGATGTTATGATATGATAGCAAGGAGAGATGTTATGCTATGAAAGCTAGGGGGAGATTGTTGACAATGCACGGTTGTTATTTCAGAATTTCAGAATTGGTTCCAAGTGAGTGTTGAAAAGAACTTGGAAGAGCTACAAGCTGGAGTTGAAAGTGTTGAAGTTCCAATAGTGTTGCCAACAATTCCAAAGGGGGAGATTGTTGGAATTTGAGATGACTTGAGAAGTCTTTTGATGAATTGAAGAAGTTAGCATCTCAAGTATTGTTTTGAGTTGGAATTCTTGTCAACACATTGTCACAAACATGATGTTAATAAGCTGGTATTGATAGAGCTGAAGAGAAGAATCAGAATTGAAACTGTCAGGAATTCAGATTTCCTGAAATAGAGTGGCCGGTCGACCGGGCTCTTCATGCGGTCGACCGAGCAAGAAGAAACCTGCAGAAAATAGTTTCAGGCACCTCTCAGTTATTTTCGTGACACAGTGTGTCTTCGGTCGACCGGGACCCCAGGATGTCGACCGAGCTCAAAAGTTGTCTGTTTCCAGTCAGTGTCTTCGGTCGACCGAGCAAGCCAGGATGTCGACCGAGCACGGGAACCAGAGTTGCGCAGAATTAGAAGTTTTGCACGAAAATTCAGCATTCTTATCTAATTTGTTTGGGACTCTTTCTAAACGAATTATAGCCTGTTTTAAATACAATTAAGGGTTATCAAAACCTATATAAAGGCATGTATGGGTCGTTCTAAAGATACACCAGAAGAGAAGAGTTTTAGAGAGAAAATAGAGAGAGTTTTGGAGAGAAGAAGAGTGCTGGTGCTGTGTTGCTGTGTTGCTGCATTATCAGACGTTTTCTACAGCAATTGTGGACGAGATTATGCTCTAGAAGATGGTGATTCATCCATGAGTTAAGTGTCTCTCTTTTATGCTTTAGATTTCAATTTGTAAGGGATTGAGAGAGAGAGAATTGTAGAGGGGAAGGGCTGTAGACAGAATTTATCTTCTACTCTGTTTATACATCAAGTTGGTGCTTGATGTCTAGGGTTTGGTGATCCTATCTGTTGGTGCAGATAAATTGTAAAGGGAGTCGGTGCTTCCTAGATAGTTGGTGCTATCTGAAACTAAGGGTTGGTGCTCTTTGTCGTTGGTGCGACTAAATAAGATTCATCCCGGATTGGTGTTCGGACAGTCTTTGAACCGTGGACGTAGCCTTTCGGTGAACCACGTTAAATCTGGTGTCATTGTGTGGTTTGACTTGTTTTGTTGTTGAATTGGACCTGTTTTTAGAAATCACTGATTCACCCCCCCCTCTCAGTGATCGCGGTATCCAACAAAAATCAGGCCCACAACTGGCCTTAACCCAAGCCCAACACAGTCCTTAATTGGCTCAAGAAACAAGTCTAAAGAAACCCCAAAAGAAATGATTAAAACCTCTTTGAATCGGGCCTAGAACCAAACCCAAAACAGCCTTTAAATCTGGCCCAAACAGTCCCTTAAACTGGCCCATACAGACCTTGAAATGAGCCCATAAACTGACCTTGAACAGGCCCAAAAACTGTTTTTAAATGGGCCCCAAAATCCAACCTGAACCAGGCCCCCAGGCTGGGCTGGGCTCGCTCGAGCGAAGCCCAGACAGAGCCTGGGTCGCTTGAGCTACCCAGTGGGTCGCTCGAGCGAGCCAGGCAGAACCTGGTCCGCTCGAGCGGCCCACTGGGTCGCTCGAGCGGACTGGGCTCTGTCCAGTCCGGCTCGTTGGGCATTTTCTCCCCTTTTTTCCATCTTTTGATATCCTTTTTGATCCCTTTTCATTCCCAATCTTTCATACAAATTTCCAACATCAATGGGGCCCTTTCTTGACCTCATCAACTCATCAAATCACCATTCATTAGCAATCCAATTAACCAAGCAAACACTTTAAATCAAAGCCTTTTTCCTCCATTCTTTGAGCACAAACACTTTGACAAGAAGAAAGCTATATTTTGAGATGACCAAGGTAGAAACAAACTTCCAATACATTGTAAAAACAATATCATGAGTGAAATCACACACAAAATTACTCCATTTATCCCAAAACAAAACTATAAAACATGAGAAGATTAGCACATAGCATGAAATACCATGGCATAAAACAAGAGAAAAGGAAACCATCATATTAATCGAGAAATCCACTTGCCTCAAGTCTAAAAGAGAGAAATAATACTCCTCAAACAAAGCTCTAGGGTCTCAAGGTCTTCCATCTACAAAAGCCCCAAAATAAACCAAGAGAAACCCTAAATATCAATCATCCTCAAATCTCCTTGAAAATGCTTTGCATATGTGAGAAAAATACTCCAAAAGGTTTGAAAAACCAAGATCTCATGAAAAGAAAACCATTGCTAACCTTTGGTAGCTCAAACAAAGAAGAAAGGCATGGAAAAATGGTCTCTCCTAGCTCAAATCTCTTGCAATTGGGTTCTTTGGAAAGCTTGAATGGAGAGGAAGAACCTTAGGAGATCAATCCTCCAAGAAAACTCCAAGAGATTGGTGTTTCAGAAGAGAGAGAAAGTTGCTGGAAGAGAGGGAAAGAGCCCTAGCTCAAGACATTGCAGGAAAATGAAATGAAGGAGAAGAAGAGGGTTCCTCTTCTTATAAGATGGGTTTTGTGGGCCCCGATCTTCACAAGGCTGAAAGTGGCATTTGCGGGCCCCGAATGAAAACAACGAAGAAGACAAAAACGATCGGCGAAATTTCTACTTTCCAAAAAGTATATTTTCCCCAAATTCTGAAATTTTCAAAATTTATGGATAGATTTAGTGAAAATGTCATTTTTTGCCCATTTTTCTCAAAAAACCGCGATTTCAGAGCATCAAATCAAAATGGTCAAAACATAAAAGTTGTTAAACTTCATAAAATGAGTCAAAATACACCAAATTCAGAATTTTTTAGAAGTCAAAAGTAATTTCTCATAAAAATACATATCATATGGACCGGGTCAAACAAAGGTCAACAGTCCTCAAATCTCCAAGGCTATGGAAAAATCTAGTCAAACTCAAAAACAAAGTCAAACCGACTCAAATCTCACTTAACAAGTCAAACCATGATTAAAATAATACTAAATAGAGGGATTGGGGGTTGGGGTCTTACATCCTCCCCCCCTTAGAACCCATTAGGTCCTCCAAATGGTCTAAACCAAATCAAAATAAAAAATCCAAAAGACAAAAGACAAAAGAAAACACTGACACCCTACGCTGAACCTCGGCAACTGAGATACCGTCCGATCAAACCTGATGTTGAGATGCACGGTCAACAACATTTTGATTCGGTTGAAGGCTTCAAACTATTCCACCTATCTGTTCAAAAACATACTTCTCCGACTAAACTGGTGTTTAACAATTCTTCTAATCATCCTTGATGTCATTTGTCGTTCCTGTACTGGATCACTTCTTTTACTTACCTTGTCAGTCACTATCGGTCCAAGAAACTGCAAGTTCTGCCTCTTTCTATCACTTTGAAATTCTGTGCCTTAAGTCCTTCAAAGCTGTACATGGTGCTCCTGATGCTTGTACGAAGATGTGATCGTAGACATGTTTTCTCTAAAATAATCTTTACTTCGAAAATTCCTGGAATTCCATATGTTTGCTCTAACTATGTTTCTCGAATGCATCATCAGTTCTGGCCTCCAAGAATACCGTCAATCCTTCTTCGTTCTGAAATCACAAACTCCAAATTCTATAGGTCTCCCATCACTGACTTGGTCTGCTACAACTCAGATGTCACACTACCATAAACCAGATGTTAAACTGCCATAACCTGCTGAGCTGTGCCGTGTCGAAACTTCGCATAGCTTGTCTCTTCAGATTTCACTCCTCAAGTCTTCTACCCTTGACATGTAAAGTCGACCTTGGAAATCCAATCTGTGTTCACAACTCCATATTCTAATCTTTCTGTGCCGTACTCAGAATTCATGCCCACATCTGTTTGCTGCTCTTGATCTCTTACCTGATACTGTGTTATCAACAAAATAAACCTGCTAAGCTGGCATCATCCCCTGATAAGCTGAAACTTTCAATCCAAGTCTCGAATGATATTCACTCTCTCATAGATCCAACTTTGTTTCCAACTGAACCAGTACACCCCCCGACATCCATCAACCCTTCAATTCACACACTACCAAATTCCAGCTATAAACTGATACAACTCCTTCCAATCAATACAAAACAACCCTTAAAATTTTAAACATAAGGACTAAAACAATTACTCAGCTGAATTTCATCATTTTAAAACATAGTAGAAACCGAACCTCCAAATTGTCAAATAAGGCTTAATAATTAAAGTTTATCAAAGTTTGAGTATAAAATAACATTATTCACTTTGAAATTCATATTTTCATAACCAAACAAATCATTGAAACACTCGACAATTCCAAATCAGGATTTGAAAAATAAATCAGATTCACATAGTACGACTATACATTAAACTTTGTTGAAATCTGAGTGTTAATTAAACACTAAACCTTGTTGAAATCTGAACTTATTTGTTTATAAAAATCCTGTGGAAATTCTAAACACATTTATTTGCAAAAATTTCTGCAGAAATCCAAACACGGCTGAATGTTAAAACAAATGTAGGAATGTACATATAATCTAAACACAAAAACCCCTAGGAAATTCATTTTACATAGCCAAAGAAAACAAATCAACGAAATAGAAATCTCACACCACACTTTGAAAAAGAAACACAACTTTAGTTACATGCTTTTAAGGATCAGTTTATTCACTAGCCTCTACAATCCATCATTAAAAGTATCCATCCATTTCCAACCAAACATATACAAAATTTTGAAATTACTAAGGTTTCGAAATGTAGATGTCAACATTTAAGAAAACTAAAACGAGAGCAAAATTTCAAGATCATTGTAAAACCATATCTTAGGAAGATTAAACAAAAATCCGAAACACAAAACCTTATGAAAACAAAATCATGTGACTCACGAAAAGAGTATAATGACATAGTTTATTTCAAGGATAAGCCTTAAGGAAGAAACATAAACCCATTAGCATACATCCCAATCGGTTGATTCATTTGCATCTACACGTTGTCCAATCCGATATCCTGTAAGTCGGTGAAATCCACAAGGTTTCTTCTGCTGCCGAAAATTATCTTGACTACAACTTACCATCCACTTGGTATTACCGCTGAACCAACTACACTGGCTAAGCTGCAAGTCCTGAAAATTCTCAGCCAAAACTATGACAAGGCTCATTGAATCCGGGAAGTCCCTGAGTTTCTTGTACTAACTTCTAGTCTTACTAACTAAGAATCACTTCTCCCTTCATAAAATCAACAGCTAATATGTCTTTTGCAGTCCCTCGTCTTGGAAAGATGGCTTGAGTTCACCCAAAATCCACATTTACTTACCTTGGTACGCTGCATGATGATCTTCAATTAGCTGAGAGGGGATCTTCGAATATTGCTCAAGTCCTACTTTGGCGGGCAAATGCACATGTCTTCTCTCATTAACCACATTAGTGATGTTGAAAGGCTGAAAATCTGCCGATGTTCTCCGAAAACAACATACTAAGTCCATAGGGTTCTCTGTCTCCGACACAAGCACAAACAAAAGACACCGAACAAGAGTATGGAGACTTTAAATTCTCCACCACTAAGGAGGAAATTTGGTCATCCAAATCTCCCAACAACAAGAACTAAAAGAAAAGACAAGCAAAGTCTCCCGAACTGAAAGAAAAGACGACTCAAATTCAAAGAAACAAAGAGAAGAGAAAACAAATCGACACAGTCTAACGAATCCTCACCACACGTCTTAATATCTCTAGAGTATTTTATTTCCTAGAAACTAACCAGCTCTGATAACAATCTGTCACACCTCGAAACCGGGTCCTGCAGTGATCCGACCTCGGGATGCGAAATTTTGGAATAAATTTGAAACTTTTGTTATATTTCCCAAGATCCGCGGTGAATGAAGATAATAAAATTCCATCACAATCATAGTATATTTTCGCGAAAGCTAATCATGGTGTTACGATACGGAGTCCGTGGCCATCGGATTCCGTGTCGCACTCGACCAATATCATAAAGCCATCACATAAGTATACTGGTACTAATCATAAATCACAAAATACTGAGCTCGTTGTAACAAGACTATTTATTTCCCACGTATTCAGGTTACAATTAACAAATGCTTTAATTACAAACCGAATGACCAAGGCTAACAAAGCCATTCAAAAATATCCAACTAAAAAGAAATACCACCCCCAATATTTAGATACGAACTCCGGTGCCAAACTTGACATCTAGATGATATCAATGGGCAGCCTCTCACGTCAGACCGACGGCTCCACCGCCTCCTCCGTTCAAACACCTAAAAACAGAAAGAGAGGAATCTGGCACCAAACAAACAGGGTCAGACACGACGGTCTGGCAAGCAAATAAACAAGTAATATGTAACATGGGCATTTATAAAACCTTATGGAATCATTGTAAATCCATTTAAAGAATTCGAAACAATAATAGCAATAAATCATGATAAAACGATCGAAAGACCGAACATAAATATCAAGGCAAATAGACGAGCAGTCTCTGGAGCATAAATATCCCGAAAAGATAACAGCCTACGAAAAACATTAAATAATTGGAAATACATTTAAAATCCTGAATAATAGAGACAATACGATAAAAAGATCGATTTCATAAACATTAACAAATTCAAAGAATATAATGAGTATAAACAATCAAGAATCCTAAAATGAATTAATAACAGATAAAACATTGGCAACCACACATAGCTATATTCTCCTATTACCGAAGTAACAAGAGCAGACAGAACCATAGCCACTACACGTGGGACCAGAAACAGAATCAGAACCGTAGCCATACAAATGGGACCGACAGATCAAAGTCAGAACCGTAGCCACTACGCGTGGGACCGGCAGATAGGAACCGTTGCCATGGTCGGTACAGACAGAATCCAGACTGCAGCTGGCGGACAAATTAAAGATCCCAAGCCGGGTAATCAGCCCGACAAGGTGACCTAAGCCTAGTGGTGCCTTTAATTTTTAAAACTTGAACCAATACAAATCAAAATACTAATCCTTTTGGCTCATGGACTCACACCACCGGGCTCTGGCCCCATCTCGCCTCGAGGTTTTATTTTTGAAATAATAGTCTCTTTGGCTCATGGGCTCGCACTACAAAGCTCTGGCCCCGTCTTGCCTCGAGGTTTTATTTTCAAAATAACAGTCTTTTCAAAATAATATTCTCATCGATGAAATCCCGGATGTGGCGAACCACTCCAATCTCCTTCCAAATCGATTCGGAGAAAACATACGAATTTCCAAGGTAAACCACTCGAATACACATTAAGGTGATTTGTATAAAACTATGCGATCACTCCTTTCGAACATGGAAAACCACATGATTTTATAACAAATCACCGATGCTATTCAAATTAGTTCACCGAAGAATACAAATACATTTTCTGACTTGAAATGGAATGGATAGTGGAGAATGACTTAATGACTTACCAAGGAACCATCTCAATACACATTTAACCTTTAAACATTGATTAATAATGAGTATGTTTGATGCCAATGAAAATCCATAACATTTAAATGATAAAGTGCGTATTGAGACTCAAAAGGTTCCCGGGTAACTTCACATACTCTCATTCTCTCATTGATCCCAATCCCATTTCACAAATTCCAAGTATCACAAATAATCCCAAACTTCTTAAAATCAGGCCCACAACTGGCCTTAACCCAAGCCCAAAACAGTCCTTAATTGGCTCAAGAAACAGGTCTAAAGAAACCCCAAAAGAAATGATTAAAACCTCTTTGAATCGAGCCCTGAACCAAACCCAAACAGCCTTTAAATCTGGCCCAAACAGTCCCTTAAACTGGCCCATACAGACCTTTAAATGAGCCCATAAACTGACTTTGAAACAGGCCCAAAAACTGTTTTTAAACGGGCCCCAAAATCCAACCTGAACCAGGCCCCCAGGCTGGGCTGGGCTCGCTCGAGCGACCCCAGGCCCGCTCGAGCGAAGCCCAGACAGAGCCTAGGTCGCTCGAGCTACCCAGTGGCAGGCAGAACCAGGTCCGCTCGAGCGGCCCACTGGATCGCTCAAGCGGACTGGGCTCTGTCCAGTCCGGCTCGTTGGGCATTTTCTCCCCTTTTTTCCATCTTTTGATATCCTTTTTGATCCCTTTTCATTCCCAATCTTTCATACAAATTTCCAACATCAATTGGGCCCCTTCTTGACCTCATCAACTCATCAAATCACCATTCCTTAGCAATCCAATTAACCAAACAAACACTTTTAAATCAAAGCCTTTTTCCTCCATTCTTTGAGCACAAACACTTTGACAAGAAGAAAGCTATATTTTGAGATGACCAAGGTAGAAACAAACTTCCAATACATTGTAAAACAATATCATGAGTGAAATCACACACAAAATTACTCCATTTATCCCAAAACAAACTATAAAACATGAGAAGATTAGCACATAGCATGAAATACCATGACATAAAACAAGAGAAAAGGAAACCATCATATTAATCGAGAAATCCACTTGCCTCAAGTCTAAAAGAGAGAAATAATACTCCTCAAACAAAGCTCTAGGGTCTCAAGGTCTTCCATCTACAAAAGCCCCAAAATAAACCAAGAGAAACCCTAAATATCAATCATCCTCAAATCTCCATGAAAACGCTTTGCATATGTGAGAAAAATACTCCAAAAGGTTTGAAAAACCAAGATCTCATGAAAAGAAAACCATTGCTAACCTTTGGTAGCTCAAACAAAGAAGAAAGGCATGGAAAAATGGTCTCTCCTAGCTCAAATCTCTTGCAATTGGGTTCTTTGGAAAGCTTGAATGGAGAGGAAGAACCTTAGGAGATCAATCCTCCAAGAAAACTCCAAGAGATTGGTGTTTTAGAAGAGAGAGAAAGTTGCTGGAAGAGAGGGAAAGAGCCCTAGCTCAAGACATTGCAGGAAAATGAAATGAAGGAGAAGAAGAGGGTTCCTCTTCTTATAAGATGGGTTTTGTGGGCCCCGATCTTCACAAGGCTGAAAGTGGCATTTGCGGGCCCCGAATGAAAACACCGAAGAAGACAAAAACTATCGGCGAAATTTCTACTGTCCAAAAAGTATATTTTCCCCAAATTCTGAAATTTTCAAAATTTATGGATAGATTTAGTGAAAATGTCATTTTTTGCCCATTTTTCTCAAAAAACGCGATTTCAGAGCATCAAATCAAAATGGTCAAAACATAAAAGTTGTTAAACTTCATAAAATGAGTCAAAATACACCAAATTCAGAATTTTTTAGAAGTCAAAGTAATTTCTCATAAAAATACATATCATATGGACCGGGTCAAACCAAGGTCAACGGTCCTCAAATCTCCAAGGATATGGAAAAATCTAGTCAAACTCAAAAACAAAGTCAAACCAACTCAGATCTCACTTAACAAGTTAAACCATGATTAAAACAATACTAAACAGTGGGATTGGGGGTTGGGGTCTTACATCCTCCCCCCCTTAGAACCCATTTGATCCTCCAAATGGTCTAAACCAAATCAAAATAAAAAAATCCAAAAGACAAAAGACAAAAGAAAACACTGACACCCTACGCTGAACCTCGGCAACTGAGATACCCTCCGATCAAACCTGACGTTGAGATGCACGGTCAACAACATTTTGATTCGGTTGAAGGCTTCAAACTATTCCACCTATCTGTTCAAAAACATACTTCTCCGACTAAACTGGTGTTTAACAATTCTTCTAATCATCCTTGATGTCATCTGTCGTTCCGGTACTAGATCACTTCTTTTACTTACCTTGTCAGTCACTGTCGGTCCAAGAAACTGCAAGTTCTGCCTCTTTCTATCACTTTGGAATTCTGTGCCTTAAGTCCTTCAAAGCTGTACGCGGTTCTCCCGATGCTTGTACGAAGATGTGATCGTAGACAAGTTTTTTCTAAAATAATCTCTACTTCGAAAATTCCTGGAATTCCATATGTTTCCTCTAGCTTTGTTCCTCGAATGCATCATCAGCTTCTGGCCTCCAAGAATACCGTCAATCCTTCTTCGTTCTGAAGTCACAGACTCCAAATTCTATAGGTCTCCCATCACTGACTTGGTCTGCTACAACTCAGATGTCACACTACCATAAACCAGATGTTAAACTGCCATAACCTGCTGGGCTGTTCTGTATCGAAACTTCGCATGGCTTGTCTCTTCAGATTTCACTCCTCAAGTCTTCTACCCTTGACATGTAAAGTCGACCTTGGAAATCCAATCTGTGTTCACAACTCCATATTCTAATCTTTCTGTGCCGTACTCAGAATTCATGCCCACATCTGATTCCATCTGTTTGCTGCTCTTGATCTCTTACCTGATACTGTGTTATCAACAAAATAAACCTGCTAAGCTGGCATCATCCCCTGATAAGCTGAAACTTTCAATCCAAGTCTCGAATGATATTTACTCTCTCATAGATCCAACTTTGTTTCCAACTGAACCAGTACACCCCCCGACATCCATCAACCCTTCAATTCACACACTACCAAATTCCAGCTATAAACTAATACAACTCCTTCCAATCAATACAAAACAACCCTTAAAATTTTAAACATAAGGACTAAAACAATTACTCAACTGAATTTCATCATTTTAAAACATAGTAGAAACCGAACCTCCAAATTGTCAAATAAGGCTTAATAATTAAAGTTTATCAAAGTTTGAGTATAAAATAACATTATTCACTTTGAAATTCATATTTTCATAACCAAACAAATCATTGAAACACTCGACAATTCCAAATCAGGATTTGAAAAATAAATCAGATTCACATAGTACGACTATACATTAAACTTTGTTGAAATTTGAGTGTTAATTAAACACTAAACCTTGTTGAAATCTGAACTTATTTGTTTATAAAAATCCTGTGGAAATTCTAAACACATTTAATTGCAAAAATTTCTGCAGAAATCCAAACACGGCTGAATGTTAAAACAAATGTAGGAATCTACATATAATCTGAACACAAAAACCCCTAGGAAATTCATTTTACATAGCCAAAGAAAACAAATCAACGAAATAGAAATCTCACACCACACTTTGAAAAAGAAACACAACTTTAGTTACATGCTTTTAAGGATCAGTTTATTCACTAGCCTCTACAATCCATCATTAAAAGTATCCATCCATTTCCAACCAAACATATACAAAATTTTGAAATTACTAAGGTTTCGAAATGTAGATGTCAACATTTAAGAAAACTAAAACGAGAGCAAAATTTCAAGATCATTGTAAAACAATATCTTAAGAAGATTAAACAAAAATCCAAAACACAAAACCTTATGAAAACAAAATCATGTGACTCACGAAAAGAGTATAATGACATAGTTTATTTCAAGGATAAGCCTTAAAGAAGAAACATAAACCCATTAGCATACATCCCAATCGGTTGATTCATTTGCATCTACACGTTGTCCAATCCGATATCCTGTAAGTCGGTGAAATCCACAAGGTTTCTTCTGCTGCCAAAAATTATCTTGACTACAACTAACCATCCACTTGGTATTACCGCTGAACCAACTACACTGGCTAAGCTGCAAGTCCTGAAAATTCTCAGCCAAAACTATGACAAGGCTCATTGAATCCGGGAAGTCCCTGAGTTTCTTGTACTAACTTCTAGTCTTACTAACTAAGAATCACTTCTCCCTTCATAAAATCAACAGCTAATATGTCTTTTGCAGTCCCTCGTCTTGGAAAGATGGCTTGAGTTCACCCAAAATCCACATTTACTTACCTTGGTACACTGCATGATGATCTTCAATTAGCTGAGAGGGGATCTTCGAATATTGCTCAAGTCCTACTTTGGCGGGCAAATGCACATGTCTTCTCTCATTAACCACATTAGTGATGTTGAAAGGCTGAAAATCTGCCGATGTTCTCCGAAAACAACATACTAAGTCCATAGGGTTCTCTGTCTCCGACACAAGCACAAACAAAAGACACCGAACAAGAGTATGGAGACTTTAAATTCTCCACCACTAAGGAGGAAATTTGGTCATCCAAATCTCCCAACAACAAGAACTAAAAGAAAAGACAAGCAAAGTCTCCCGAACTGAAAGAAAAGCAGACTCAAATTCAAAGAAACAAAGACAAGATAAAATAAATTGACATAGTCTAACGAATCCTCACCACACGTCTTAATGTCTCTAGAGTATTTTATTTCCTAGAAACTAACTAGCTCTGATACCAATCTGTCACACCTCGAAACCGGGTCCTGCAGTGATCCGACCTCGAGATGCGAAATTTTGGAATAAATTTGAAACTTTTGTTATATTTCCCAAGATCCGCGTGAATGAAGATAATAAAATTCCATCACGATCAGAGTATATTTTCGTAGAAGCTAATCATGGCCATCGGATTCCGTGTCGCACTCGACCAATATCATAAAGCCATCACATAAGTAGACTGGTACTGATCATAAATCACAAAATACTGAGCTGGTTGTAACAAGACTATTTATTTCCCACGTATTCAGGTTACAATTAACAAATACTTTAATTACAAACCGAATGACCAAGGCTAACAAAGCCATACAAAAATATCCAACTAAAAAGGAATAACACCCCCAATATTTAGATACGAACTCCGGTGCCAAACTTGACATCTAGATGATATCAATGGGCAGCCTCTCACGTCAGACCAGCGGCTCCACCGCCTCCTCCGATCAAACACCTAAAAACAGAAAGAGAGGAATCTGGCACCAAACAAACAGGGTCAGACACGACGGTCTAGCAAGCAAATAAACAAGTAATATGTAACATGGGCATTTACAAAACCTTATGGAATCATTGTAAATCCATTTAAAGAATTCGAAACAATAATAGCATTAAATAATGATAAAACGATCGAAAGACCGAACATAAATATCAAGGCAAATAGACGAGCAGTCTCTGGAGCATAAATATCCCGAAAAGATAACAGCCTACGCAAAACATTAAATAATTGGAAATACATTTAAAATCCTGAATAATAGAGACAATACGATAAAAGATCGATTTCATAAACATTAACAAATTCAAAGAATATAATGAGTATAAACAATCAAAAATCCTAAAATGAATTAATAGAAGATTAAACATTGGCAACCACACATAGCTATATTCTCCTATTGCCGAAGTAACAAGAGCAGACAGAACCGTAGCCACTACACGTGGGACCAGAAACAGAATCAGAACCGTAGCCATACAAATGGGACCGACGGATCAAAATCAGAACCATAGCCACTACGCGTGGGACCAGCAGATAGGAACCATTGCCATGGTCGGTACAGACAGAATCCAAACTGCAGCTGGTAGACAAATTAAAGATCCCAAGCCGGGTGATCAGCCCGACAAGGTGACCTAAGCCTAGTGGTGCCTTTAATTTTTAAAACTTGGACCAAAACAAATCAAAATACTAATCCTTTTGGCTCATGGGCTCACACCACCGGGCTCTGGCCCCATCTCGCCTCGAGGATTTATTTTTGAAATAATAGTCTCTTTGGCTCATGGGCTCGCACTACAAAGCTCTTGTTGGAATTTGAGATGACTTGAGAAATCTTTTGATGAATTGAAGTGATTAGTATCTCAAGTATGGTTTTGAGTTGGAATTCTTGTCAACACATTGTTACAAGCATGAAGATAATAGGCTGGTGTTGATAGAGCTTAAAAGAAGAATAAGAGTTGAAACAGTCAGGAATTCAGAATTCCTGAAGCAGAGCATGCGGTCGACCGGGCACCCCATGCGGTCGACCGAAGCAAGAGAAACCTGCAGAAAAAGTTTCAGACTGCTCCCAGTTATTTTCGTGACACAGTGTGTCTTCGGTCGACCGGGACCCCAGGATGTCGACCGAGCGCGATAGTTGTCTGTTTCCAGACTGTGTATGATGTCGACCGAGCAACACAGGATGTCGACCGAGCACGGGAACCAGAGTTGTGCAGAAACAGAAGTCTTGCACGAAAATTCAGCATTCTTATCTATTTCGTTTGGGACTCTTTCTAAACCAATTGTAGCCTATTTTGAACACAATAAAGGGTTATCATAACCTATATAAAGGCATGTTTGGTTCGTTCTAAGAAGACACCAGAGAGAGAAGAAGAGAAGAGAAAAGAGAGAGAGTTTTGGAGAGAAGAGAGTGATGTTGCTGTGTGCTGTTGTGTTACAAGTTTCTACTGCAAGTGTGGACGAGGATGTGCTCTTGAAGATGGTGTTTCGTCCATAAGATAAGTGTCTCTCTGTTTATGCTTTAATTTTAATTTGTAAGGGATTGAGAGAGAGAGATTGTAGAGGGGAAAGGCTGTAGAAAAGTTTTCTATTCTTATTCTGTAGAACATCAAGTTGGTGCTTGGTGTCTGGGGTTTGGTGATCCTATCTGTTGGTGCAGATAAATTGTAAAGGGAGTCGGTGCTTCCTAGATAGTTGGTGCTATCTGAAACTCAAGGGAGTAGGTGATTCCTAGATAGTTGGTGCTATATGAAACTAAGGGTCGGTGCTCTTTGTCGTTGGTGCGACTAAATAGATTCAGATCTGTCTCGGATTGGTGTTCGGACAGTCTTTGAACTGTGGACGTAGCCTTTCGGTGAACCACGTTAAATCTGGTGTCATTGTGTGATTTGATTTGCTTTTGTTGTTAGTTTGGACCTGTTGAAAAAGGAATCACTGATTCACCCCCCCCCCCCTCTCAGTGATCGCGATATCTAACAATTGGTATCAGAGCGTAAGGTTCCCTTGAAAAGCGTAACACGCTAAGGGTGATCTCTTGTCAAATCACATGGCAACCAATACAGGGAATAAGAAAGCACCTTTGTTTGATGGTTCTAATTACTCCTTCTGGAAGATCAGAATGCAGGCTTTCATTAAGTCACTTGGCTATGATGTCTGGGAGACTGTCAGAGTCGGTTACAATATTGCCATTGTACCCAATGATGCTGCAACAAAGAAGTTAGCAGACAACGACTCTAAGGCGCAGAATGCACTCTTTAGTGGCCTTGTGGACAGCGAGCTGGTCAAAGTAATTGCATGCAAAACAGCCAAGGAAATATGGGACAAGTTGAAAAGCATTCATGAAGGAGATGAGAAGATCAAAGAAGCAAAATTGCAAACCCATCGCTCTCAATTTGAATCTCTTCGCATGGAGGAAAGCGAGAATGTTGACTCATATTTGCAACGAGTGAATGAAGTCACGAATGACATTCGTGGACTAGGGGAGGAGATTAAAGAACCAGTCATCCTCAAAAAGGTTCTAAGATCTCTTCTTCCCCGGTTTGATTCAAAAGTCTCAGCCATAGAAGAAGCCAAGGATCTGAATGAATTTTCCATGGATGAGTTGCATGGTTCACTCACTGCCTATGAGATGCGCATAGGTAAGACGTCTTCATCTGATAGAGAAGCGGCCTTCAAAGTTCAGAAAAAGGGAAAAGAGACTGCTGGTCATGATTCTGATACTGATGATGATGAGCTTGAGGCGCAATTTGTTAGAAAGCTGAAGAAAGGAAGCAATGGAAAGTACAAAGGGAAGCTACTCTTTAAATGCTTCAACTGTGGCGGTGTTGGTCACTTTGCTGCGAAGTGCCCGCTGAAAGAGAATAATGATGATGACTCTTATGTTGATAAGAGTAAGTGGAAGAAAAATTTCAGAAAGAGGGGCAAAGCAAAAAGCTTCATCAGTCAATATAATGACAGCACGTCTGAACTTCAGACGATGATGAATCAGCCGAGGCAACTGAAGCTCTCTTCATGGTTACCATTGAAGAAGAAGAGGAGCAAGAGCCGGAAGAGGAAGAGGAGGCTGAGGTCAATCTCGAAGAAGAACTCATTGCCGCACTTGAGGAGCTTAGCATGGAACGAAAAACAAGTAAGAAAAATCTGAAACTTCTTCATGAATCTGAAAGTTCAGTTATTGCTTTGAAAACTCAAGTTGAAGAATATAAAAGAATGGTAGAAGTCCTTGAAAATCAAATAAGTATCAAAGAGGAAGAGGCTATGAAACTTGAAACTGAAATCGCTAGAGCAAAGGCTGAAAACTTGGAAAATAGCCGAAAACTCAAAGCACTCCAAGCGATTGAAGGGACAATGAAACTCAATGAAATTCTGAAAGTCCAAAAGCCCTTCCACAATAAATTTGGTATTGGATTTGAAACCAGAGAGTCCTCTAAAGCTGCACCTTCTGTGTTTATGAAACAAAGTGCCATACCTCTCAAGGCTACAAAAGCATCAAATTCAGCCTAGTATTGAGACGGTCAATAAGAAAAGGTTTGTGGAGTTTTAACCAGCCACCTAAGAAAGGAAGAATGTTCAGATTCTATGGTTATTGCTATCATTGTAATAGATATGGACATAAAAGAGCTGATTGCAAATTCTATGTTAGAAACAGCCCACTTGTGACTAGGAATCCTTTTTCAATCCTAAACAGCCACAAAATTGAGTGTTATATGTGTCATAATTATGGACACTTGGCTAGGGATTGTAGGTTGCCTATAGCTAATCAATTTCAGGTTGAAAAGAAACCCAAGTTAGTTAAGGCATGGAGGGCAAAGAAAAGGGAAGGTAATTGCAAAGAATCTCTCATTGTGCAAACGGCATTCAATGCACAAAAGAAGACAGCACCATGGGTCCTTGACAGTGGCTGTTCAAGCCATATGACAGGTGATAAAGAAAGATTCGTCAAATTACAGCACTATGAAGGCGGATCAGTGAAGTTTGGTAACAATGATGGTGCCAAAATCTGCGGAAAAGGTGTTGTTCAGCTAAAGGTAAACAAGATCAGATCAGACGAGATCTTATATGTGTCTGGACTAAGACACAACTTGCTTAGTGTGAGCCAAATCTGTGACAAAGGCCACGAAGTTGTCTTCACTAAGAATGGTTTTGCTATCAAGAAGTGTAGCAACGGCAAAACAGTGGCTACTGGATCTAGGACTGCTGGAAATCTCTATACATTGTCAGATGGAGCTGAAAAAGACTTGCTTGATGAGTCGGACAGAGGAAAGTTGGTTGTGGCACAAACGCCTTGGGCATCTAAGCTTTGATAACATGTCAAAGATTTGCAATTCAAAGGCTGTCAGAGGTATGTCTACAGTTGAAAAGCCTTCCAACCCCATTTGCGATTCTTGTCAAAAGGGAAAGCAAACGAGGGTAATGTTCAAGTCAAAGGAGCATCATTCAAAGAAACCTCTTGAGCTAGTGCACACTGATCTCTGTGGACCGATGCGAACTCAAAGCACCAATGGAGATAAGTATTTTATGTTATGCATTGATGATTATACTCGTATGACATGGGTATTGTTTCTTAAGCATAAACATCAAGCACTTGATCGTTTTAAAGTGTTTAAAGCACAGGTTGAAAATATGCTTGGAAAACGTATCAAGATTTTAAGGTCTGATCGAGGCGGTGAATTCACATCTGAAGAGTTCACTAACTATTGTGAGCACCATGGCATTCAAAGACAGTATTCAGCCCCTAGAACTCCACAGCAAAATGGAGTTGTGGAACGGAAAAATCGCACCGTTCAAGAGATGGCTCGTACAATGCTAACTGAGAGCAAGCTGGCTGACAAATACTGGAAGGAGGCAATCCATACGGCTGTATACATTCAGAATCGATGCTTGATCAGGCCACATGAAGACAAAACTCCTTATGAGCTATGGTTTGGGCGAAAAGCAACAGTCAAGCACTTCAGAGTCTTCGGTAGCAAGTGTTACATCAAGCGTCTTGAACAAAATCTGGGCAAATTTGATGAAAGAGCTGATGAAGAAATGTGCAGGAATTTCGCTGAAGAGATGAAGAAAGAATTTGAGATGTCAATGCTTGGAGAACTAAAGTTCTTCCTTGGTTTACAAGTTCAGCAGCTAAAACATGGTATCTTCATATCACAGATGAAATACATCAAGGAAATGCTGAAGCGTTTTAACATGGAAGACAGCAAGCCAGTGAGCACACCAATGACAACGAACACAAAGCTAAGCAAAGATGATAAGGGTTTGTCCGTTGATCACACCACTTATCATTCTATGATAGGAAGCTTGCTTTATTTGACTGCTACAAGACCGGATCTTCTGCAAGCAGTATGTATGGTGGCTCGATTTCAAGCATCACCAACTGAGGCGCACCTTACAGCAGTAAAAA
The DNA here is from genome assembly GCA_012931725.1 of Litsea cubeba. Classification (NCBI taxonomy): domain Eukaryota; kingdom Viridiplantae; phylum Streptophyta; class Magnoliopsida; order Laurales; family Lauraceae; genus Litsea; species Litsea cubeba. Next base: position 22,485,103 of record CM022951.1, on the reverse strand, counting down.
GGATATTTCGATATCTGAAAGGTACCATGGAGCTTGGTATTTGGAATCCTAAAGGCAAATCCTTCACTCTTGTTGCATACTCTGACGCCGATTGGGCTGGATGTATAGATGATCGCAAGAGTACAAGCGGTGGTGTATTCTATCTCGGTGACAGGTTGGTGGCATGGCACAGTAAGAAACAAGATTCAGTATCCCTTTCTACAGCGGAAGCGGAATATATTGCAGCGGCAACTTGTTGTACACAAGTGTTATGGATGCGGCAAATGCTCTCTGATCTAGGAGTTCTGACAACGGATCCTACGCCGATCCTCTGCGACAACACAAGTGCAATTCACATCTCCAAGAATCCTGTTCAACATTCTAGAACGAAGCATGTTGCAATTCGCTATCACTTTCTCAAGGAAAAGGTTGCAGATGGTGAGGTAAAGTTGGAATATGTCCCAACTACTGAGCAATTTGCTGATATCTTCACAAAACCTCTGCCAAAAGAAGTCTTCGAGTATCTCCGGAAAAAATTAGGAGTTACTCACTCTCCTAATCCTTAGGAGTTGTGCTTGAAAGGGGGAGCAAAGTATTCCTTGAATATCCTATTCGCTCCTTCGTTGGTCCCTTTGGACTTGTTGTCAAAGGGGGAGAAAGACTGAAGCTAGGAGAAAGACTTAAGCTAGGAGAAAGCTATGTTAGAAGAAGTTATGCTAACTTTGGGGAGATTGGTATCAAGAGTGTTAGAGATCTTGATTTTTTTTTTAGACAGGGGGAGACTATGGTTCTGAAGAAGCTTCATGAAGATCAACTAGAGTTTCTAAGTGTTGAAGTTCCAATAGTGTTGCCAACAATTCCAAAGGGGGAGATTGTTGGAATTTGAGATGACTTGAGAAGTCTTTTGATGAATTGAAGTGATTAGTATCTCAAGTATGGTTTTGAGTTGGAATTCTTGTCAACACATTGTTACAAGCATGAAGATAATAGGCTGGTGTTGATAGAGCTTAAAAGAAGAATAAGAGTTGAAACAGTCAGGAATTCAGAATTCCTGAAGCAGAGCATGCGGTCGACCGGGCACCCCATGCGGTCGACCGAAGCAAGAGAAACCTGCAGAAAAAGTTTCAGACTGCTCCCAGTTATTTTCGTGACACAGTGTGTCTTCGGTCGACCGGGACCCCAGGATGTCGACCAAGCGCGATAGTTGTCTGTTTCCAGACTGTGTATGATGTCGACCGAGCAACACAGGATGTCGACCGAGCACGGGAACCAGAGTTAAGCAGAAACAGAAGTCTTGCACGAAAATTCAGCATTCTTATCTATTTCGTTTGGGACTCTTTCTAAACCAATTGTAGCCTATTTTGAACACAATTAAGGGTTATCATAACCTATATAAAGGCATGTTTGGTTCGTTTTCAAGAAGACACCAGAGAGAGAAGAAGAGAAGAGAAAAGAGAGAGAGTTTTGGAGAGAAGAGAGTGTTGTTGCTGTGTGCTGTTGTGTTACAAGTTTCTACAGCAAGTGTGGACGAGGATGTGCTCTTGAAGATGGTGTTTCGTCCATAAGATAAGTGTCTCTCTGTTTATGCTTTAATTTCAATTTGTAAGGGATTGAGAGAGAGAGATTGTAGAGGGGAAAGGCTGTAGAAAAGTTTTTTATTCTTATTCTGTAGAACATCAAGTTGGTGCTTGGTGTCTGGGGTTTGGTGATCCTATCTGTTGGTGCAGATAAATTGTAAAGGGAGTCGGTGCTTCCTAGATAGTTGGTACTATCTGAAACTCAAGGGAGTAGGTGCTTCCTAGATAGCTGGTGCTATCTGAAACTAAGGGTCGGTGCTCTTTGTCGTTGGTGCGACTAAATAGATTCAGATCTGTCCCGGATTGGTGTTCGGACAGTCATTGAACCGTGGACGTAGCCTTTCGGTGAACCACGTTAAATCTGGTGTCATTGTGTGATTTGATTTGCTTTTGTTGTTAGTTTGGACCTGTTGAAAAAGGAATCACTGATTCACCCCCCCTCTCAGTGATCGCGATATCTAACAGCTCTGGCCCCGTCTTGCCTCGAGGTTTTATTTTCAAAATAACAGTCTTTTCAAAATAATATTCTCATCGATGAAATCCCGGATGTGGCGAACCACTTTAATCTCCTTCCAAATCGATTCGGAGAAAACATACGAATTTCCAGGGTAAACCACTCGAATACACATTAAGGTGATTTGTATAAAACTATGCGATCACTCCTTTCGAACATGGAAAACCACATGATTTTATAAAAAATCACCGATGCTATTCAAATTAGTTCACCGAAGAATACAAATACATTTTCTGACTTGAAATGGAATGGATAGTGGAGAATGACTTAATGACTTACCAAGGAACCATCTCAATACACATTTAACCTTTAAACATTGATTAATAATGACTATGTTTGATGCCAATGAAAATCCACAACATTTAAATGATAAAGTGCGTATTGAGACTCGAAAGGTTCCCGGGTAACTTCACATACGCTCATTCTCTCATTGATCCCATTCCCATTTCACAAATTCCAAGTATCACAAATAATCCCAGACTTCTTAAAATTAGGCCCACAACTGTCCTTAACCCAAGCCCAAAACAGTCCTTAATTGTCCCAAGAAACAGGTCTAAAGAAACCCCAAAAGAAATGATTAAAACCTCTTTGAATCGGGCCTTGAACCAAACCCAAAATAGCCTTTAAATCTGGCCCAAACAGTCCCTTAAACTGGCCCATACAGACTTTGAAATGAGCCCATAAACTGACTTTGAAACATGCCCAAAAACTGTTTTTTAAACGGGCCCCAAAATCCAACCTGAACCAGGCCCCCAGGCTGGGCTGGGCTCGCTCGAGCGACCCCAGGCCCGCTCGAGCGAAGCCCAGACAGAGCCTGGGTCGCTCGAGCTACCCAGTGGGTCGCTCGAGCGAGCCAGGTAGAACCTGGTCCGCTCGAGCGGCCCACTGGGCTCTGTCCAGTCCGGCTCGTTGGGCATTTTCTCCCCTTTTTTTCCATCTTTTGATATCCTTTTTGATCCCTTTTCATTCCCAATCTTTCATACAAATTTCCAACATCAATTGGGCCCTTTCTTGACCTCATCAACTCATCAAATCACCATTCATTAGCAATCCAATTAACCAAACAAACACTTTTAAATCAAAGCCTTTTTCCTCCATTCTTTGAGCACAAACACTTTGACAAGAAGAAAGCTATATTTTGAGATGACCAAGGTAGAAACAAACTTCCAATACATTGTAAAACAATATCATGAGTGAAATCACACACAAAATTACTCCATTTATCCCAAAACAAAACTATAAAACATGAGAAGATTAGCACATAGCATGAAATACCATGACAAAAAACAAGAGAAAGGGAAACCATCATATTAATCGAGAAATCCACTTGCCTCAAGTCTAAAAGAGAGAAATAATACTCCTCAAACAAAGCTCTAGGGTCTCAAGGTCTTCCATCTACAAAAGCCCCAAAATAAACCAAGAGAAACCCTAAATATCAATCATCCTCAAATCTCCATGAAAACTCTTTGCATATGTGAGAAAAATACTCCAAAAGGTTTGAAAAACCAAGATCTCATGAAAAGAAAACCATTGCTAACCTTTGGTAGCTCAAACAAAGAAGAAAGGCATGGAAAAATGGTCTCTCCTAGCTCAAATCTCTTGCAATTGGGTTCTTTGGAAAGCTTGAATGGAGAGGAAGAACCTTAGGAGATCAATCCTCCAAGAAAACTCCAAGAGATTGGTGTTTCAGAAGAGAGAGAAAGTTGCTGGAAGAGAGGGAAAGAGCCCTAGCTCAAGACATTGCAGGAAAATGAAATGAAGGAGAAGAAGAGGGTTCCTCTTCTTATAAGATGGGTTTTGTGGGCCCCGATCTTCACAAGGCGGAAAGTGGCATTTGCGGGCCCCAAATGAAAACGACGAAGAAGACAAAAACGATCGGCGAGATTTCTACTTTTCAAAAAGTATATTTTTCCCAAATTCTGAAATCTTTTAAATTTATGGACAGATTTAGTGAAAATGTCATTTTTTGCCCATTTTTCTCAAAAAACGCGATTTCAGAGCATCAAATCAAAATGATCAAAACATAAAAGTTGTTAAACTTCATAAAATGAGTCAAAATACACCAAATTCAGAATTTTTTAGAAGTCAAAGTAATTTCTCATAAAAATACATATCATATGGACCGGGTCAAACCAAGGTCAACGGTCCTCAAATCTCCAAGGATATGGAAAAATCTAGTCAAACTCAAAAACAAAGTCAAACCAACTCAAATCTCACTTAACAAGTTAAACCATGATTAAAACAATACTAAACAGTGGGATTGGGGGTTGGGGTCTTACATCCTCCCCCCCTTAGAACCCATTTGATCCTCCAAATGGTCTAAACCAAATCAAAATAAAAAATCCAAAAGACAAAAGACAAAAGAAAACACTGACACCCTACGCTGAACCTCGGCAACTGAGATACCGTCCGATCAAACCTGATGTTGAGATGCACGGTCAACAACATTTTGATTCGGTTGAAGGCTTCAAACTATTCCACCTATCTGTTCAAAAACATACTTCTCCGACTAAACTGGTGTTTAACAATTCTTCTAATCATCCTTGATGTCATCTGTCGTTCCTGTACTAGATCACTTCTTTTACTTACCTTGTCAGTCACTGTCGGTCCAAGAAACTGCAAGTTCTGCCTCTTTCTATCACTTTGGAATTCTGTGCCTTAAGTCCTTCAAAGCTATACACGGTGCTCCCGATGGTTGTACGAAGATGTGATCGTAGACATGTTTTCTCTAAAATAATCTCTACTTCGAAAATTCCTGGAATTCCATATGTTTGCTCTAGCTATGTTTCTCGAATGCATCATCGGCTTCTGGCCTCCAAGAATACCGTCAATCCTTCTTCGTTCTGAAATCACAAACTCCAAATTCTATAGGTCTCCCATCACTGACTTGGTCTGCTACAACTCAGATGTCACACTACCATAAACCAGATGTTAAACTGCCATAACCTGCTGAGCTATTCTGTGTCGAAACTTCGCATGGCTTGTTTCTTCAGATTTCACTCCTCAAGTCTTCTACCCTTGACATGTAAAGTCGACCTTGGAAATCCAATCTGTGTTCACAACTCCATATTCTAATCTTTCTGTGCCGTACCCAGAATTCCTGCCCACATCTAATTCCATCTGTTTGCTGCTCTTGATCTCTTACCTGATACTGTGTTATCAACAAAATAAACCTGCTAAGCTGGCATCATCCCCTGATAAGCTGAAACTTTCAATCCAAGTCTCGAATGATATTTACTCTCTCATAGATCCAACTTTGTTTCCAACTGAACCAGTACACCCCCCGACATCCATCAACCCTTCAATTCACACACTACCAAATTCCAGCTATAAACTGATACAACTCCTTCCAATCAATACAAAACAACCCTTAAAATTTTAAACATAAGGACTAAAACAATTACTCAGCTGAATTTCATCATTTTAAAACATAGTAGAAACCGAACCTCCAAATTGTCAAATAAGGCTTAATAATTAAAGTTTATCAAAGTTTGAGTATAAAATAACATTATTCATTTTGAAATTCATATTTTCATAACCAAACAAATCATTGAAACACTCGACAATTCCAAATCAGGATTTGAAAAATAAATCAGATTCACATAGTACGACTATACATTAAACTTTGTTGAAATCTGAGTGTTAATTAAACACTAAACCTTGTTGAAATCTGAACTTATTTGTTTATAAAAATCCTGTGGAAAATCTAGACACATTTATTTGCAAAAATCCAACAGAAATCCAAACACGGCTGAATGTTAAAACAAATGTAGGAATCTACATATAATCTGAACACAAAAACCCCTAGGAAATTCATTTTACATAGCCAAAGAAAACAAATCAACGAAATAGAAATCTCACACCACACTTTGAAAAAGAAACACAACTTTAGTTACATGCTTTTAAGGATCAGTTTATTCACTAGCCTCTACAATCCATCATTAAAAGTATCCATCCATTTCTAACCAAACATATACAAAATTTTGAAATTACTAAGGTTTCGAAATGTAGATGTCAACATTTAAGAAAACAAAAACGAGAGCAAAATTTCAAGATCATTGTAAAACAATATCTTAGGAAGATTAAACAAAAATCCGAAACACAAAACCTTTTGAAAACAAAATCATGTGACTCACGAAAAGAGTATAATGACATAGTTTATTTCAAGGATAAGCCTTAAAGAAGAAACATAAACCCATTAGCATACATCCCAATCGGTTGATTCATTTGCATCTACACGTTGTCCAATCCGATATCCTGTAAGTCGGTGAAATCCACAAGGTTTCTTCTGCTACCAAAAATTATCTTGACTACAACTAACCATCCACTTGGTATTACCGCTGAACCAACTACACTGGCTAAGCTGCAAATCCTAAAAATTCTCATCCAAAACTATGACAAGGCTCATTGAATCCGGGAAGTCCCTGAGTTTCTTGTACTAACTTCTAGTCTTACTAACTAAGAATCACTTCTCCCTTCATAAAATCAACAGCTAATATGTCTTTTGCAGTCCCTCGTCTTGGAAAGATGGCTTGAGTTCACCCAAAATCCACATTTACTTACCTTGGTACGCTGCATGATGATCTTCAATTAGCTGAGAGGGGATCTTCGAATATTGCTCAAGTCCTACTATGGCGGGCAAATGCACATGTCTTCTCTCATTAACCACATTAGTGATGTTGAAAGGCTGAAAATCTGCCGATGTTCTCCGAAAAAAACATACTAAGTCCATAGGGTTCTCTGTCTCCGACACAAGCACAAACAAAAGACACCGAATAAGAGTATGGAGACTTTAAATTCTCCACCACTAAGGAGGAAATTTGGTCATCCAAATCTCCCAACAAGAACTAAAAGAAAAGACAAGCAAAGTCTCCCTAACTGAAAGAAAAGCAGACTCAAATTCAAAGAAACAAAGACAAGATAAAACAAATTGACACAGTCTAATGAATCCTCACCACACGTCTTAATGTCTCTAGAGTATTTTATTTCCTAGGAACTAACCAGCTCTGATACCAATCTGTCACACCTCGAAACCGGGTCCTGCAGTGATCCGACCTCGAGATGCGAAATTTTGGAATAAATTTGAAACTTTTGTTATATTTCCCAAGATCCGCGTGAATGAAGATAATAAAATTCCATCACGATCAGAGTATATTTTCGCGGAAGCTAATCATGGTGTTACGATACGGAGTCCGTGGCCATCGGATTCCGTGTCGCACTCGACCAATATCATAAAGCCATCACATAAGTAGACTGGTACTGATCATAAATCACAAAATACTGAGCTGGTTGTAACAAGACTATTTATTTCCCACGTATTCAGGTTACAATTAACAAATGCTTTAATTACAAACCGAATGACCAAGGCTAACAAAGCCATACAAAAATATCCAACTAAAAGAAATACCACCCCCAATATTTAGATACGAACTCCGGTGCCAAACTTGACATCTAGATGATATCAATGGGCAGCCTCTCACGTCAGACCAGCGGCTCCACCGCCTCCTCCGATCAAACACCTAAAAACAGAAATAGAGGAATCTGGCACCAAACAAACAGGGTCAGACACGACGGTCTGGCAAGCAAATAAACAAGTAATATGTAACATGGGCATTTATAAAACCTTATGGAATCATTGTAAATCCATTTAAAGAATTCGAAACAATAATAGCAATAAATCATGATAAAACGATCGAAAGACCGAACATAAATATCAAGGCAAATAGACGAGCAGTCTCTGGAGCATAAATATCCCGAAAAGATAACAGCCTACGCAAAACATTAAATAATTGGAAATACATTTAAAATCCTGAATAATAGAGACAATACGATAAAAGATCGATTTCATAAACATTAACAAATTCAAAGAATATAATGAGTATAAACAATCAAAAATCCTAAAATGAATTAATAGAAGATTAAACATTGGCAACCACACATAGCTATATTCTCCTATTACCGAAGTAACAAGAGCAGACAGAACCATAGCCACTACACGTGGGACCAAAAACAGAATCAGAACCGTAGCCATACAAATGGGACCGACAGATCAAAATCAGAACCGTAGCCACTACGCGTGGGACCAGCAGATAGGAACCGTTGCCATGGTCGGTACAGACAGAATCCAGACTACAGCTGGCGGACAAATTAAAGATCCCAAGCCGGGTGATTAGCCCGACAAGGTGACCTAAGCCTAGTGGTGCCTTTAATTTTTAAAACTTGAACCAATACAAATCAAAATACTAATCCTTTTGGCTCATGGGCTCACACCACCGGGCTCTGGCCCCATCTCGCCTCGAGGTTTTATTTTTGAAATAATAGTCTCTTTGGCTCATGGGCTCGCACTACAAAGCTCTGGCCCCGTCTTGCCTCGAGGTTTTATTTTCAAAATAACAGTCTTTTCAAAATAATATTCTCATCGATGAAATCCTGGATGTGGCGAACCACTCCAATCTCCTTCCAAATCGATTCGGAGGAAACATAAACCACTCGAATACACATTAAGGTGATTTGTATAAAACTATGCGATCACTCCTTTCGAACATGGAAAACCACATGATTTTATAACAAATCACCGATGCTATTCAAATTAGTTCACCGAAGAATACAAATACATTTTCTGACTTGAAATGGAATGGATAGTGGAGAATGACTTAATGACTTACCAAGGAACCATCTCAATACACATTTAACCTTTAAACATTGATTAATAATGAGTATGTTTGATGCCATTGAAAACCCACAACATTTAAATGATAAAGTGCGTATTGAGACTCGAAAGGTTCCCGGGTAACTTCACATACGCTCATTCTCTCATTGATCCCATTCCCATTTCACAAATTCCAAGTATCACAAATAATCCCAAACTTCTTAAAATTAGGCCCACAACTGGCTTAACCCAAGCCCAAAACAGTCCTTAATTGGCTCAAGAAACAGGTCTAAAGAAACCCCAAAAGAAATGATTAAAACCTCTTTGAATCGAGCCCTGAACCAAACCCAAACAGCCTTTAAATCTGGCCCAAACAGTCCCTTAAACTGGCCCATACAGACCTTGAAATGAGCCCATAAACTGACTTTGAAACAGGCCCAAAAACTGTTTTTAAACGGGCCCCAAAATCCAACCTGAACCAGGCCCCCAGGCTGGGCTGGGCTCGCTCGAGCGACCCCAGGCCCGCTCGAGCGAAGCCCAGACAGAGCCTGGGTCGCTCGAGCTACCCAGTGGGTCGCTCGAGCGAGCCAGGCAGAACCTGGTCCGCTCGAGCGGCCCACTGGGTCGCTCGAGCGGACTGGGCTCTGTCCAGTCCGGCTCGTTGGGCATTTTCTCCCCTTTTTTCCATCTTTTGATATCCTTTTTGATCCCTTTTCATTCCCAATCTTTCATACAAATTTCCAACATCAATTGGGCCCTTTCTTGACCTCATCAACTCATCAAATCACCATTCATTAGCAATCCAATTAACCAAACAAACACTTTTAAATCAAAGCCTTTTTCCTCCATTCTTTGAGCACAAACACTTTGACAAGAAGAAAGCTATATTTTGAGATGACCAAGGTAGAAACAAACTTCCAATACATTGTAAAACAATATCATGAGTGAAATCACACACAAAATTACTCCATTTATCCCAAAACAAAACAATAAAACATGAGAAGATTAGCGCATAGCATGAAATACCATGACATAAAACAAGAGAAAAGGAAACCATCATATTAATCGAGAAATCCACTTGCCTCAAGTCTAAAAGAGAGAAATAATACTCCTCAAACAAAGCTCTAGGGTCTCAAGGTCTTCCATCTACAAAAGCCCCAAAATAAACCAAGAGAAACCCTAAATATCAATCATCCTCAAATCTCCATGAAAACTCTTTGCATATGTGAGAAAAATACTCCAAAAGGTTTGAAAAACCAAGATCTCATGAAAAGAAAACCATTGCTAACCTTTGGTAGCTCAAACAAAGAAGAAAGGCATGGAAAAATGGTCTCTCCTAGCTCAAATCTCTTGCAATTGGGTTCTTTGGAAAGCTTGAATGGAGAGGAAGAACCTTAGGAGATCAATCCTCCAAGAAAACTCCAAGAGATTGGTGTTTCAGAAGAGAGAGAAAGTTGCTGGAAGAGAGGGAAAGAGCCCTAGCTCAAGACATTGCAGGAAAATGAAATGAAGGAGAAGAAGAGGGTTCCTCTTCTTATAAGATGGGTTTTGTGGGCCCCGATCTTCACAAGGCGGAAAGTGGCATTTGCGGGCCCCAAATGAAAACGACGAAGAAGACAAAAACGATCGGCGAGATTTCTACTTTTCAAAAAGTATATTTTTCCCAAATTCTGAAATCTTTTAAATTTATGGACAGATTTAGTGAAAATGTCATTTTTTGCCCATTTTTCTCAAAAAACGCGATTTCAGAGCATCAAATCAAAATGATCAAAACATAAAAGTTGTTAAACTTCATAAAATGAGTCAAAATACACCAAATTCAGAATTTTTTAGAAGTCAAAAGTAATTTCTCATAAAAATACATATCATATGGACCGGGTCAAACCAAGGTCAACGGTCCTCAAATCTCCAAGGATATGGAAAAATCTAGTCAAACTCAAAAACAAAGTCAAACCAACTCAAATCTCACTTAACAAGTTAAACCATGATTAAAACAATACTAAACAGTGGGATTGGGGGTTGGGGTCTTACATCTTCCCCCCCTTAGAACCCATTTGATCCTCCAAATGGTCTAAACCAAATCAAAATAAAAAATCCAAAAGACAAAAGACAAAAGAAAACACTGACACCCTACGCTGAACCTCGGCAACTGAGATACCCTCCGATCCAACCTGACGTTGAGATGCACGGTCAACAACATTTTGATTCGGTTGAAGGCTTCAAACTATTCCACCTATCTGTTCAAAAACATACTTCTCCGACTAAACTGGTGTTTAACAATTCTTCTAATCATCCTTGATGTCATCTGTCGTTCCTGTACTAGATCACTTCTTTTACTTACCTTGTCAGTCACTTTCGGTCCAAGAAACTGCAAGTTCTGCCTCTTTCTATCACTTTGGAATTCTGTGCCTTAAGTCCTTCAAAGCTGTACACGGTGCTCCCGATGGTTGTACGAAGATGTGATCGTAGACATGTTTTCTCTAAAATAATCTCTACTTCGAGAATTCCTGGAATTCCATATGTTTGCTCTAGCTATGTTTCTCGAATGCATCATCGGCTTCTGGCCTCCAAGAATACCGTCAATCCTTCTTCGTTCTGAAATCACAAACTCCAAATTCTATAGGTCTCCCATCACTGACTTGGTCTGCTACAACTCAGATGTCACACTACCATAAACCAGATGTTAAACTGCCATAACCTGCTGAGCTGTTCTGTGTCGAAACTTCGCATGGCTTGTCTCTTCAGATTTCACTCCTCAAGTCTTCTACCCTTGACATGTAAAGTCGACCTTGGAAATCCAATCTGTGTTCACAACTCCATATTCTAATCTTTCCGTGCCGTACTCAGAATTCCTGCCCACATCTGATTCCATCTGTTTGCTGCTCTTGATCTCTTACCTGATACTGTGTTATCAACAAAATAAACCTGCTAAGCTGGCATCATCCCTTGATAAGCTGAAACTTTCAATCCAAGTCTCGAATGATATTTACTCTCTCATAGATCCAACTTTGTTTCCAACTGAACCAGTACACCCCCTGACATCCATCAACCCTTCAATTCACACACTACCAAATTCCAGCTATAAACTAATACAACTCCTTCCAATCAATACAAAACAACCCTTAAAATTTTAAACATAAGGACTAAAACAATTACTCAGCTGAATTTCATCATTTTAAAACATAGTAGAAACCGAACCTCCAAATTGTCAAATAAGGCTTAATAATTAAAGTTTATCAAAGTTTGAGTATAAAATAACATTATTCACTTTGAAATTCATATTTTCATAACCAAACAAATCATTGAAACACTCGACAATTCCAAATCAGGATTTGAAAAATAAATCAGATTCAAATAGTACGACTATACATTAAACTTTGTTGAAATCTGAGTGTTAATTAAACACTAACCTTGTTGAAATCTGAACTTATTTGTTTATAAAAATCCTGTGGAAAATCTAAACACATTTATTTGTAAAAATCCTGCAGAAATCCAAACACAGCTGAATGTTAAAACAAATGTAGGAATCTACATATAATCTGAACACAAAAACCCCTAGGAAATTCATTTTACATAGCCAAAGAAAACAAATCAACGAAATAGAAATCTCACACCACACTTTGAAAAAGAAACACAACTTTAGTTACGTGCTTTTAAGGATCAGTTTATTCACTAGCCTCTACAATCCATCATTAAAAGTATCCATCCATTTCCAACCAAACATATACAAAATTTTGAAATTACTAAGGTTTCGAAATGTAGATGTCAACATTTAAGAAAACAAAAACGAGAGCAAAATTTCAAGATCATTGTAAAACAATATCTTAGGAAGATTAAACAAAAATCCGAAACACAAAACCTTTTGAAAACAAAATCATGTGACTCACGAAAAGAGTATAATGACATAGTTTATTTCAAGGATAAGCCTTAAAGAAGAAACATAAACCCATTAGCATACATCCCAATCGGTTGATTCATTTGCATCTACACGTTGTCCAATCCGATATCCTGTAAGTCGGTGAAATCCACAAGGTTTCTTCTGCTGCCAAAAATTATCTTGACTACAACTAACCATCCACTTGGTATTACCGCTGAACCAACTACACTGGCTAAGCTGCAAGTCCTGAAAATTCTCAGCCAAAACTATGACAAGGCTCATTGAATCCGGGAAGTCCCTGAGTTTCTTGTACTAACTTCTAGTCTTACTAACTAAGAATCACTTCTCCCTTCATAAAATCAACAGCTAATATGTCTTTTGCACTCCCTCGTCTTGGAAAGATGGCTTGAGTTCACCCAAAATCCACATTTACTTACCTTGGTACGCTGCATGATGATCTTCAATTAGCTGAGAGGGGATCTTCGAATATTGCTCAAGTCCTACTTTGGCGGGCAAATGCACATGTCTTCTCTCATTAACCACATTAGTGACGTTGAAAGGCTGAAAATCTGCCGATGTTCTCCGAAAAAAAACATACTAAGTCCATAGGGTTCTCTGTCTCCGACACAAGCACAAACAAAAGACACCGAATAAGAGTATGGAGACTTTAAATTCTCCACCACTAAGGAGGAAATTTGGTCATCCAAATCTCCCAACAACAAGAACTAAAAGAAAAGACAAGCAAAGTCTCCCGAACTGAAAGAAAAGCAGACTCAAATTCAAAGAAACAAAGACAAGATAAAACAAATTGACACAGTCTAACGAATCCTCACCACACGTCTTAATGTCTCTAGAGTATTTTATTTCCTAGAAACTAACCAGCTCTGATACCAATCTGTCACACCCCGAAACCGTGTCCTGCAGTGATCCGACCTCAAGATGCGAAATTTTGGAATAAATTTGAAACTTTTGTTATATTTCCCAAGATCCGCGTGAATGAAGATAATAAAATTCCATCACGATCATAGTATATTTTCGCGGAAGCTAATCATGGTGTTACGATACGGAGTCCGTGGCCATCGGATTCCGTGTCGCACTCGACCAATATCATAAAGCCATCACATAAGTAGACTGGTACTGATCATAAATCACAAAATACTGAGCTGGTTGTAACAAGACTATTTATTTCCCACGTATTCAGGTTACAATTAACAAATGCTTTAATTACAAACCGAATGACCAAGGCTAACAAAGCCATACAAAAATATCCAACTAAAAAGAAATACCACCCCCAATATTTAGATACGAACTCCGGTGCCAAACTTGACATCTAGATGATATCAATGGGCAGCCTCTCACGTCAGACCGGCGGCTCCACCGCCTCCTCCGATCAAACACCTAAAAACAGAAAGAGAGGAATCTGGCACCAAACAAACAGGGTCAGACACGACGGTCTAGCAAGCAAATAAACAAGTAATATGTAACATGGGCATTTATAAAACCTTATGGAATCATTGTAAATCCATTTAAAGAATTCGAAACAATAATAGCAATAAATCATGATAAAACGATCGAAAGACCGAACATAAATATCAAGGCAAATAGACGAGCAGTCTCTGGAGCATAAATATCCCGAAAAGATAACAGCCTACGCAAAACATTAAATAATTGGAAATACATTTAAAATCCTGAATAATAGAGACAATACGATAAAAGATCGATTTCATAAACATTAACAAATTCAAAGAATATAATGAGTATAAACAATCAAAAATCCTAAAATGAATTAATAGAAGATTAAACATTGGCAACCACACATAGCTATATTCTCCTATTACCGAAGTAACAAGAGCAGACATAACCGTAGCCACTACACGTGGGACCAGAAACAGAATCAGAACCGTAGCCATACAAATGGGACCGACAGATCAAAATCAGAACCATAGCCACTACGCGTGGGACCAGCAGATAGGAACCGTTGCCATGGTCGGTACAGACAGAATCCAGACTGCAGCTGGTAGACAAATTAAAGATCCCAAGCCGGGTAATCAGCCCGACAAGGTGACCTAAGCCTAGTGGTGCCTTTAATTTTTAAAACTTGAACCAATACAAATCAAAATACTAATCCTTTTGGCTCATGGGCTCACACCACCGGGCTCTGGCCCCATCTCGCCTCGAGGTTTTATTTTTGAAATAATAGTCTCTTTGGCTCATGGGCTCGCACTACAAAGCTCTGGCCCCGTCTTGCCTCGAGGTTTTATTTTCAAAATAACAGTCTTTTCAAAATAATATTCTCATCGATGAGATCCTGGATGTGGCGAACCACTCCAATCTCCTTCCAAATCGATTCGGAGGAAACATAAACCACTCGAATACACATTAAGGTGATTTGTATAAAACTATGCGATCACTCCTTTCGAACATGGAAAACCACATGATTTTATAAAAAATCACCGATGCTATTCAAATTAGTTCACCGAAGAATACAAATACATTTTCTAACTTGAAATGGAATGGATAGTGGAGAATGACTTAATGACTTACCAAGGAACCATCTCAATACACATTTAACCTTTAAACATTGATTAATAATGAGTATGTTTGATGCCAATGAAAATCTACAACATTTAAATGATAAAGTGCGTATTGAGACTCGAAAGGTTCTCGGGTAACTTCACATACGCTCATTCCCTCATTGATCCCATTCCCATTTCACAAATTCCAAGTATCACAAATAATCCCAAACTTCTTAAAATTAGGCCCACAACTGGCCTTAACCCAAGCCCAAAACAGTCCTTAATTGGCTCAAGAAACAGGTCTAAAGAAACCCCAAAAGAAATGATTAAAACCTCTTTGAATCGAGCCCTGAACCAAACCCAAACAGCCTTTAAATCTGGCCCAAACAGTCCCTTAAACTGGCCCATACAGACCTTGAAATGAGCCCATAAACTGACTTTGAAACAGGCCCAAAAACTGTTTTTAAACGGGCCCCAAAATCCAACCTGAACCAGGCCCCCAGGCTGGGCTGGGCTCGCTCGAGCGACCCCAGGCCCGCTCGAGCGAAGCCCAGACAGAGCCTGGGTCGCTCGAGCTACCCAGTGGGTCGCTCGAGCGAGCCAGGCAGAACCTGGTCCGCTCGAGCGGCCCACTGGGTCGCTCGAGCGGACTGGGCTCTGTCCAGTCCGGCTCGTTGGGCATTTTCTCCCCTTTTTCCCATCTTTTGATATCCTTTTTGATCCCTTTTCATTCCCAATCTTTCATACAAATCTCCAACATCAATTGGGCCCTTTCTTGACCTCATCAACTCATCAAATCACCATTCATTAGCAATCCAATTAACCAAACAAACACTTTTAAATCAAAGCCTTTTTCCTCCATTCTTTGAGCACAAACACTTTGACAAGAAGAAAGCTATATTTTGAGATGACCAAGGTAGAAACAAACTTCCAATACATTGTAAAACAATATCATGAGTGAAATCACACACAAAATTACTCCATTTATCCCAAAACAAAACTATAAAACATGAGAAGATTAGCGCATAGCATGAAATACCATGACATAAAACAAGAGAAAAGGAAACCATCATATTAATCGAGAAATCCACTTGCCTCAAGTCTAAAAGAGAGAAATAATACTCCTCAAACAAAGCTCTAGGGTCTCAAGGTCTTCCCTCTACAAAAGCCCCAAAATAAACCAAGAGAAACCCTAAATATCAATCATCCTCAAATCTCCATGAAAACGCTTTGCATATGTGAGAAAAATACTCCAAAAGGTTTGAAAAACCAAGATCTCATGAAAAGAAAACCATTGCTAACCTTTGGTAGCTCAAACAAAGAAGAAAGGCATGGAAAAATGGTCTCTCCTAGCTCAAATCTCTTGCAATTGGGTTCTTTGGAAAGCTTGAATGGAGAGGAAGAACCTTAGGAGATCAATCCTCCAAGAAAACTCCAAGAGATTGGTGTTTCAGAAGAGAGAGAAAGTTGCTGGAAGAGAGGGAAAGAGCCCTAGCTCAAGACATTGCAGGAAAATGAAATGAAGGAGAAGAAGAGGGTTCCTCTTCTTATAAGATGGGTTTTGTGGGCCCCGATCTTCACAAGGCGGAAAGTGGCATTTGCGGGCCCCAAATGAAAACGACGAAGAAGACAAAAACGATCGGCGAGATTTCTACTTTCCAAAAAGTATATTTTTCCCAAATTCTGAAATTTTTTAAATTTATGGACAGATTTAGTGAAAATGTCATTTTTTGCCCATTTTTCTCAAATAACGCGATTTCAGAGCATCAAATCAAAATGATCAAAACATAAAAGTTGTTAAATTTCATAAAATGAGTCAAAATACACCAAATTCAGAATTTTTTAGAAGTCAAAAGTAATTTCTCATAAAAATACATATCATATGGACCGGGTCAAACCAAGGTCAACGGTCCTCAAATCTCCAAGGATAAGGAAAAATCTAATCAAACTTAAAAACAAATTCAAACCAACTCAAATCTCACTTAACAAGTTAAACCATGATTAAAACAATACTAAATAGAGGGATTGGGGGTTGGGGTCTTACATCCTCCCCCCCTTAGAACCCATTTGGTCCTCCAAATGGTCTAAACCAAATCAAAATCAAAAATCCAAAAGACAAAAGACAAAAGAAAACACTGACACCCTACGCTGAACCTCGGCAACTGAGATACCCTCCGATCCAACCTGACGTTGAGATGCACGGTCAACAACATTTTTATTCGGTTGAAGGCTTCAAACTATTCCACCTATCTGTTCAAAAACATACTTCTCCGACTAAACTGGTGTTTAACAATTCTTCTAATCATCCTTGATGTCATCTGTCGTTCCTGTACTGGATCACTTCTTTTACTTACCTTGTCAGTCACTGTCGGTCCAAGAAACTGCAAGTTCTGCCTCTTTCTATCACTTTGGAATTCTGTGCCTTAAGTCCTTCAAAGCTGTACACGGTGCTCCCGATGCTTGTACGAAGATGTGATCGTAGACATGTTTTCTCTAAAATAATCTCTACTTCGAGAATTCCTGGAATTCCATATGTTTGCTCTAGCTATGTTTCTCGAATGCATCATCGGCTTCTGGCCTCCAAGAATACCGTCAATCCTTCTTCGTTCTGAAATCACAAACTCCAAATTCTATAGGTCTCCCATCACTGACTTGGTCTGCTACAACTCAGATGTCACACTACCATAAACCAGATGTTAAACTGCCATAACCTGCTGAGCTGTTCTGTGTCGAAACATCGCATGGCTTGTCTCTTCATATTTCACTCCTCAAGTCTTCTACCCTTGACATGTAAAGTCGACCTTGGAAATCCAATCTGTGTTCACAACTCCATATTCTAATCTTTCTGTGCCGTACTCAGAATTCCTGCCCACATCTGATTCCATCTGTTTGCTGCTCTTGATCTCTTACCTGATACTGTGTTATCAACAAAATAAACCTGCTAAGCTGGCATCATCCCCTGATAAGCTGAAACTTTCAATCCAAGTCTCGAATGATATTTACTCTCTCATAGATCCAACTTTGTTTCCAACTGAACCAGTACACCCCCCGACATCCATCAACCCTTCAATTCACACACTACCAAATTCCAGCTATAAACTAATACAACTCCTTCCAATCAATACAAAACAACCCTTAAAATTTTAAACATAAGGATTAAAACAATTACTCAGCTGAATTTCATCATTTTAAAACATAGTAGAAACCGAACCTCCAAATTGTCAAATAAGGCTTAATAATTAAAGTTTATCAAAGTTTGAGTATAAAATAACATTATTCACTTTGAAATTCATATTTTCATAACCAAACAAATCATTGAAACACTCGACAATTCCAAATCAGGATTTGAAAAATAAATCAGATTCACATAGTACGACTATACATTAAACTTTGTTGAAATCTGAGTGTTAATTAAACACTAAACCTTGTTGAAATCTGAACTTATTTGTTTATAAAAATCCTGTGGAAAATCTAAACACATTTATTTGCAAAAATCCTGCAGAAATCCAAACACAGCTGAATGTTAAAACAAATGTAGGAATCTACATATAATCTGAACACAAAAACCCCTAGGAAATTCATTTACATAGCCAAAGAAAACAAATCAACGAAATAGAAATCTCACACCACACTTTGAAAAAGAAACACAACTTTAGTTACGTGCTTTTAAGGATCAGTTTATTCACTAGCCTCTACAATCCATCATTAAAAGTATCCATCCATTTCCAACCAAACATATACAAAATTTTGAAATTACTAAGGTTTCGAAATGTAGATGTCAACATTTAAGAAAACAAAAATGAGAGCAAAATTTCAAGATCATTGTAAAACAATATCTTAGGAAGATTAAACAAAAATCCGAAACACAAAACCTTTTGAAAACAAAATCATGTGACTCACGAAAAGAGTATAATGACATAGTTTATTTCAAGGATAAGCCTTAAAGAAGAAACATAAACCCATTAGCATACATCCCAATCGGTTGATTCATTTGCATCTACACGTTGTCCAATCCGATATCCTGTAAGTCGGTGAAATCCACAAGGTTTCTTCTGCTGCCAAAAATCCACATTAGTGATGTTGAAAGGCTGAAAATCTGCCGATGTTCTCCGAAAACAACATTCTAAGTCCATAGGGTTCTCTGTCTCCGACACAAGCACAAACAAAAGACACCGAACAAGAGTATGGAGACTTTAAATTCTCCACCACTAAGGAGGAAATTTGGTCATCCAAATCTCCCAACAACAAGAACTAAAAGAAAAGACAAGCAAAGTCTCCCGAACTGAAAGAAAAGCAGACTCAAATTCAAAGAAACAAAGACAAGAGAAAACAAATCGACACAGTCTAACGAATCCTCACCACACGTCTTAATGTCTCTAGAGTATTTTATTTCCTAGAAACTAACCAGCTCTGATACCAATCTGTCACACCTCGAAACCGGGTCCTGCAGTGATCCGACCTCGGGATGCAAAATTTTGGAATAAATTTGAAACTTTTGTTATATTTCCCAAGATCCGCGTGAATGAAGATAATAAAATTCCATCACGATCAGAGTATATTTTCGCGGAAGCTAATCATGGTGTTACGATACGGAGTCCGTGGCCATCGGATTCCGTGTCGCACTCGACCAATATCATAAAGCCATCACATAAGTAGACTGGTACTGATCATAAATCACAAAATACTGAGCTGGTTGTAACAAGACTATTTATTTCCCACGTATTCAGGTTACAATTAACAAATGCTTTAATTACAAACCGAATGACCAAGGCTAACAAAGCCATACAAAAATATCCAACTAAAAAGAAATACTACCCCCAATATTTAGATACGAACTCCGGTGCCAAACTTGACATCTAGATGATATCAATGGGCAGCCTCTCACGTCAGACCGGTGGCTCCACCACCTCCTCCGATCAAACACCTAAAAACAGAAAGAGAGGAATCTGGCACCAAACAAACAGGGTCAGACACGACGGTCTGGCAAGCAAATAAGCAAGTAATATGTAACATGGGCATTTATAAAACCTTATGGAATCATTGTAAATCCATTTAAAGAATTCGAAACAATAATAGCAATAAATCATGATAAAACGATCGAAAGACCGAACATAAATATCAAGGCAAATAGACGAGCAGTCTCTGGAGCATAAATTTCCCGAAAAGATAACAGCCTACGCAAAACATTAAATAATTGGAAATACATTTAAAATCCTGAATAATAGAGACAATACGATAAAAGATCGATTTCATAAACATTAACAAATTCAAAGAATATAATGAGTATAAACAATCAAGAATCCAAAAATGAATTAATACCAGATAAAATATTGGCAACCACACATAGCTATATTCTCCTATTACCGAAGTAACAAGAGCAGACAGAACCGTAGCCACTACACGTCGGACCAGAAACAGAATCAGAACCGTAGCCATACAAATGGGACCGACAGATCAAAATCAGAACCGTAGCCACTACGCGTGGGACCTACAGATAGGAACAGTTGCCATGGTCGGTACAGACAGAATCCAGACTGCAGCTGGCGGACAAATTAAAGATCCCAAGCCGGGTAATCAGCCCGACAAGGTGACCTAAGCCTAGTGGTGCCTTTAATTTTTAAAACTTGAACCAATACAAATCAAAATACTAATCCTTTGGGCTCATGGGCTCACACCACCGGGCTCTGGCCCCATCTCGCCTCGAGGTTTTATTTTTGAAATAATAGTCTCTTTGGCTCATGGGCTCGCACTACAAAGCTCTGGCCCCATCTTGCCTCGAGGTTTTATTTTCAAAATAACAGTCTTTTCAAAATAATATTTTCATCGATGAAATCCCGGATGTGGCGAACCACTCCATTCTCCTTCCAAATCGATTCGGAGAAAACATACGAATTTCCAGGGTAAACCACTCGAATATACATTAAGGTGATTTGTATAAAACTATGCGATCACTCCTTTCGAACATGGAAAACCACATGATTTTATAACAAATCACCGATTCTATTCAAATTAGTTCACCGAAGAATACAAATACATTTTCTAACTTGAAATGGAATGGATAGTGGAGAATGACTTAATGACTTACCAAGGAACCATCTCAATACACATTTAACCTTTAAACATTGATTAATAATGAGTATGTTTGATGCCAATGAAAATCCACAACATTTAAATGATAAAGTGCGTATTGAGACTCGAAAGGTTCCCGGGTAACTTCACATACGCTCATTCTCTCATTGATCCCATTCCCATTTCACAAATTCCAAGTATCACAAATAATCCCAAACTTCTTAAAATCAGGCCCACAGCTGGCCTTAACCCAAGCCCAAAAC
This sequence comes from Litsea cubeba, assembly GCA_012931725.1. Lineage (NCBI taxonomy): Eukaryota > Viridiplantae > Streptophyta > Magnoliopsida > Laurales > Lauraceae > Litsea > Litsea cubeba. Next base: position 22,463,659 of record CM022951.1, on the reverse strand, counting down.
AGTCCTTAATTGGCTCAAGAAACAGGTCTAAAGAAACCCCAAAAGAAATGATTAAAACCTCTTTGAATCGGGCCCAAATCGGGCCTTGAACCAAACCCAAAACAGCCTTTAAATCTGGCCCAAACAGTCCCTTAAACTGGCCCATACAAACCTTGAAATGAGCCCATAAACTAACTTTGAAATAGGCCCAAAAACTGTTTTTAAACGGGCCCCAAAATCCAACGTGAACCAGGCCCCCAGGCTGGGCCAGGCTCGCTCGAGCGACCCCAGGCCCGCTTGAGCGAAGCCCAGACAGAGCCTGGGTCGCTTGAGCTACCCAGTGGGTCGCTCGAGCGAGCCAGGCAGAACCTGGTCCGCTTGAGCGGCCCACTGGGTCGCTCGAGCGGACTGGGCTCTGTCCAGTCCGGCTCGTTGGGCATTTTCTCCCCTTTTTTCCATCTTTTCATATCCTTTTTGATCCCTTTTCATTCCCAATCTTTCATATAAATTTCCAACATCAATTGGGCCCTTTCTTGACCTCATCAACTCATCAAATCACCATTTATTAGCAATCCAATTAACCAAACAAACACTTTTAAATCAAAGCCTTTTTCCTCCATTCTTTGAGCACAAACACTTTGACAAGAAGAAAGCTATATTTTGAGATGACCAAGGTAGAAACAAACTTCCAATACATTGTAAAACAATATCATGAGTGAAATCTCACACAACATTACTCCATTTATCCCAAAACAAAACTATAAAACATGAGAAGATTAGCACATAGCATGAAATACCATGACATAAAACAAGAGAAAAGGAAACCATCATATTAATTGAGAAATCCACTTGCCTCAAGTCTAAAAGAGAGAAATAATACTCCTCAAACAAAGCTCTAGGGTCTCAAGGTCTTCCATCTACAAAAGCCCCAAAATAAACCAAGAGAAACCCTAAATATCAATCATCCTCAAATCTCCATGAAAACTCTTTGCATATGTGAGAAAAATACTCCAAAAGGTTTGAAAAACCAAGATCTCATGAAAAGAAAACCATTGCTAACCTTTGGTAGCTCAAACAAAGAAGAAAGGCATGGAAAAATGGTCTCTCCTAGCTCAAATCTCTTGCAATTGGGTTCTTTGGAAAGCTTGAATGGAGAGGAAGAACCTTAGGAGATCAATCCTCCAAGAAAACTCCAAGAGATTGGTGTTTCAGAAGAGAGAGAAAGTTGCTGGAAGAGAGGGAAAGAGCCCTAGCTCAAGACATTGCAGGAAAATGAAATGAAGGAGAAGAAGAGGGTTCCTCTTCTTATAAGATGGGTTTTGTGGGCCCCGATCTTCACAAGGCTGAAAGTGGCATTTGCGGGCCCCGAATGAAAACAACGAAGAAGACAAAAACGATCGGCGAAATTTCTACTTTCCAAAAAGTATATTTTCCCCAAATTCTGAAATTTTTGAAATTTATGGACAGATTTAGTGAAAATGTCATTTTTTGCCCATTTTTCTCAAAAAACGCGATTTCAGAGCATCAAATCAAAATGGTCAAAACATAAAAGTTGTTAAACTTCATAAAATGAGTCAAAATACACCAAATTCAGAATTTTTTAGAAGGCAATAGTAATTTTTCATAAAAATACATATCATATGGACCGGGTCAAACCAAGGTCAACGGTCCTCAAATCTCCAAGGCTATGGAAAAATCTAGTCAAACTCAAAAACAAAGTCAAACCAACTCAAATCTCACTTAACAAGTTAAACCATGATTAAAATAATACTAAACAGAGGGATTGGGGGTCGGGGTCTTACACCTGTCAACAGTATACGCCACAAAAGCCCTAAACGCTCTCCTGGTTAACGGGCAACAAAGGCTACGCGACAAGAGGCCTCGGACCCAAACCACTCTTTTTAGCAACAACAATCAATTAACTCTATCAAGTCAGTTTAGATCAAAAATCGGAAATGTAACTAACTAACAGAGATTACACTTAGTTGTGCAATCAACAAACAATCAACAAATAAAGAAAACGACGTGATGCATGCAAATTTTGCAAAAGCATAGAAGCATAACTTCGTTGATAATAAAATATCTTACAAGGAGAGAAGACTGTGATGGCTCTGATACCAAATCTAATTCTGGTTAATGCATTACCAAAAATAATTTGATAATAATTAATTAACTCTATCGAGTCAATTTAGATCAAAATTCGGAAATGCAACTAACTAACAGAGATTCGACTCAACTATTCAATCAACAAACAAGCAACAACGAAATAAACAAAGAACGAAAGTGACATGGTGCATGCAAATTTTCGCAAAAGCATTGAAAGCATAACTTCATTGATAATAAAATATCTTACAAGGAGAGAAGACTTTGATGGCTCTGATACCAAGTTGGACCGACCGAGATCGAACTAGACGACTCTCGCTAGTTTAAACAAAAAAAGGAAGAGAAGAAAGGAAAGAAAGCGGAAAATCTATCCGTGCAGCTTTTGTTATCGAGACTGGGATGGTTGGAAATGACATGAGACTAAACAAGATGAATCCGAACAAAAATGCTCACTTGGGATGTACTTGATCGATTGCAACATTTTGTGATGAATAAACCAATTACAACCAGAAAACTCTCACTAATTGAAACTAAAAAGAGAGGGAATAAAGGAAAGAAAGTGGAAAATTTACAATGTTGGATTTTTTGTTGTTGTGAGACAAGGGCTCACATCCCCTATTTATAGACAATTACAGACTCTACTGTATTGGAGTAGATAAGATTTACACGTCATTGTACTGTATCATTTGATGAAATAATTTGTCGATGGTGTAGCTTTTGCATGCGTAATTACTTCTGACATCTGTATTCTGACATCTGAATGACTGTAGCTGAAGCTGTATTATTTGCATCACTGTAGCCGCGAATGTTGACTTTTGCATAGTGAGATGGATAAAGTACCGGAGATATTAATCTTCATTTGGAATGCTCATGTGGACCACCATAGTGTGAGAGAGCACTAAATCCCACTTTTGTTGACTTTGGAGTCATTTTTTATTCATGTGTGATATCTCATATGAATGAAATGGATGATATAGGATTACCATATTGAATGCATTCTTTTGACATGGAAATGTCATTTAATGTACTTTTGCATTGTTTAATGGCTTTAGGCATTATTGATGTTGATGTAGTCATTTCTTTAATCATGTTCTGGAAAGTCTTCAGTGATGGCTGCAACAAGATATAGATTTATTATAGGACACATGTCGCCATGGAGAAAACTTTGCTGACAGCGGGGCTGCATGAAGAACTGCATGTGAGACATCTGTCTGAGCGCAATAATGCTGCATGAAAATCTGTGCGAGCTGAATGAGATGTATCTGACAACGTGGATTTATTCATCGATGAGATATTGAGCTGTCCTTTTGTCCTTTCAGTAATATCCAGAGAAGATACATCATTGAAAATTTCTAGAATTTCATCAAGAATTGAATGGCCAGATCGCAGTGGATCATAAGATACGAAGATGTCGTCTCCAAGGTCTTCATCAAGACAAATAACACGACAACCATCGCTCCATATGCCCTTGAAAGTGCGGGCAAATTCAATATGTCTTTTTAAATTGATAAACCTTTGATTTTGATCTGCTTGAATATTGTAAAATTGTAGACGCTCCAGGTTGTAACTAAGGGTGGCAGCATCTGACGATTCAAATCTTTCTGTTTGATTCCAATTTCTGTCTGGAAGATGTTCATAGTCATTGATAGGAATGTTGTATTTTTTACATAACAAATCTCCATCTTCATTATTTATGAGGGTCCATAATTGATATAGTTGATAAAATCTGAATTCATCTTGTTCTCCAAGTGTAGAAGAGATTGTTATGAGAATATATCTTTTGGTAATGCCGAGGCAGCTGAGAGCATATTTGACAATTGCAGGCAACTGTCGATTTCTTACTAGATTTTCTCTGTCGAGAATAAATCGATGAACTAGGCCTTGTTCAATATAGGAAATATTGAATTCTTCCGCTGGTAAGAACATTTTTGGAAAACCAGTGGCCCAGCTGAGATAGCATGCTTGATGCATTATACGCTCCATTATCTGACAAGATAGAGTTTCATCTCTAATTCTTGCAGCTAAATCATCCGGAAGAAGGCTATTAACCTTTTCCAGGTGTTGTGTTCTGCATTCAATTGGAGGGATAGATAACTGTACACATTGTTGTTCTAGCATTTGGATTTTTGCCTCCAAATATTTGAGATGATTAGCCAAATCAGAGAGGTGCTTTCGCATTAAGAAATTGCATTGACCAGTAAGGCATGCACTCAAAATATTGTCAATAAGGGTTTGAGAATAGGCAGAGGGGGTTGGATAGAAGGAAGGAAAAGGAATTTGAAAAGAAAGTTCTTCATTAGCAGGGACAGATACTTTATTGGACTCTCTAGGCTATTTGCCTTTATCCTTAGACATGGATGCTTCCCTATTGGAAGTGAAATTAAAATAGTATTGATGCAACAAAATTGCTTTCTGAAATATGAGTATGTATGCAATTAGGAATTAATTCCAATGTAAGTGCTAAAAACAAGATGAATCCTATCATTATCGCAAATATTAGACTGATTCCACCACAGTAAGAATCATTTGGTGTGTTCATTGAGATCTCAAATTTTAAAAGATTAGTACAACAATTAAAAACATTAGATGGTCCTACTAGATTACCAATGGATTGGATCAAATGAATTTCATTTTAATTACCACTATTTAATGACTTTCATGTGATTTAACAGGTCTCAGGTCTCAGTAAATCAATCAATTCAACCGATCACTCCATTTTTCATTTTCACCATAGTAAGATCCTTATAAACTGCCACACACATCAGGTAAGGACATGTTAGAATTTATAGAAATTGCCAACCTTATAGTTAGTACAATATGTTATAGAGAATTTTACCAAAAAAAAAAAGAAAATACATTAGATGCACTGTAGACTGGTATTCCCGCCACACATAAAAAAAACCTTTTTTTTTTCTTCACCTATTTTTTCGAGGGTCGATATCCACTTTCCATGAGGGTCTCCCTAAACAGCCGCATGCGGAAAAAATAGTTTTCTGTCATCTTCTTCCTTCCTCCTTTCTTCCACAAACCCAATTCAATGGGGAATCCAATAGGGAAGAATAATATGAAGAATAACCATGGGAGGTGATTGTTTCCCTTTAGACTCACCACGAAATGAAGCTGCCATATCCATATACCCAGAATCAGGCCTGGTAAGTATACCTCATAACTGTGTCAATTTGAGTATACCCCAGAATTAGCAATGCTCGATCCAATCTCCGCAAGTTCAAGATTTACCTTGGAGCCTGTGAGTAAACGCCTGTAATGATGAGAGAACTTGTTCTAGTTTTTCATTAGACTCGTTATGGATGAGGTTGCCATCACTGTCAAATTTTTGTGGAGGTTGGAATTCAAGTATGCATAATTCAGGCCTATTGATGAAATGAAGATCAACTAAGACTCCAATTTGCCGAAGATGGTACTGTGATTTGCCACCACCAAAACCTCCTCATGCAACAAGCTTGCCCACCCCATACATTTGGAGGTCTAGATGACCAGTCAGTCACATTCTTCAAAGGTGTTGATAGCATAATAAAAAGGAAAAGGCCAGGAAAAATATCGATCTCTAGGCCATATCCGTCATCTTCCTCCTCCTATTTCCACCAATTGTCCATTTACAGATCTCTTCTTCCTCAGGTCCTCATAGTATCCTCCAAACCAATTTGGCCTTTTCTCTTCATTTGGTCTTCCCCATGGGGTTGGGTCTGGGGAAGAGAGGAGGAAGAAGATGACGGAAACTGTTTTCTTTGGCTTGAGGAGGGTCGATATTGACCCTCACCTGTTTAGGGAGGGTTGATATCGACCCTTGAAAAATAATTATAAAAAAAGGATCTTTTGTTGGGAAGACCTATTTGGTACGAGGGAAACTAAAGTGACCTTTTTAGTCAAGGGTCCATCTAATGTGTTTTTTGAGTAAAATCCTCTATTTTATAACATAACAATATTTCTTTTTGTGATAATAAAATCTGAGAATATTTTTCGCATACATCCAAACACCAGCTAATCTTCTCATTGTACATTTCATGGCGCTTTAGACAAGGGGACCATTTATCCTTGTGTTTGTTTATCTTTAAGTGCAGAAGTCCTTTCCTGTATTCTTATTATAGCCAAGGCTAAAGGGTATTATTAGTGAAGTTAAGGTAGCCAAAGATGGCCCATGCATTTCTCATTTTTTCTTTGCAGATGATAGTTTTATCTTCTACAAATCTTCCCTAAAAGAGAAGCAAGAGAATTAAAGATTTACTTGAAGACGATTGTGTGAAGCCTCCGGACACTTATAACAACAAATCTGCCATTTACTTCAGCAAGAGTGCTTGTGAAAAAGATAAATCCAAAGTTACAATTCTAGGTATGAGATTCATGGATAAAAATGAGAAATATTTAGGGAATCTGCTGACGATGAGTGGGAGAAAACATATTAGCTTTCATTCCTTGGTTATGAAAATTAAATGAAAGATTAACTCATGACCACTCTTGTTACTTTCTCAAGTGGGAAGGAGTACCTTTATAATTAAATAGATGGCTTTGACTATTCCCAATTTACAACATGTTAGTATCACAACTTCATGATAAAACTACCAAAATAATTGATAATTTTTTAGACAATTTTGGTGGTGTGACTGGTAAGAGAAGAAGAAAATGCATACAGTTAAATGAAAGGAGATTTGAAAACCTATAACCTCACATGTCACAATGTTCTACTAGAAATACCAACACAGGTTGTGAGGATCTAGTTGCTTAGGGCCTGTTTGGCATTATGCCGTTTGGATGTTCCCCAGTTCCCACAGAACATTCATTATTTAAGAAAAGAAACTCCAACCTTTTTAATCTTTTTGTATTTTTCCCTATCTTTTCAAATTCCTAACACCAAAAAAACCACTTTTTAGTAAAGATGAATGTAGAATATAGACCAAATTGCAGAAAACAAAGGATACTTATTCCAACCACAGACCAAAAGAAAGTCCATTTCTGAAATTCCAATTGCAGAAATCCATTATAATAAAAAAAATCTAAAATACATCAATAAGAGGTAAAAAAAAGCAGAAGAAAATAATATATAAAGAAATTTCAACAAAAGAATTTCTCTCTTCTTCTTTTTTTTTTTTTGGATTTCTTTTGTGTTTTTCTGCATTGTCACAAAGTCACTTCATCAAAAGCCATTTCAGAAAAAAAATGCAGTTGGAGAAGCACTGCTCACAAAATATCCTACCTGAGACCGAAGATCAATTTCCAAAGTCCTTAATGCAGGATATTTCGCATCCAAAATGATACACAATAAATATGAAGCAAAGAGATTAAAAATAAAAAAGAAAAGAAAGAAAATCAAACAAAATATCTAATTACTAATTAGAAAATCCCACCATCAGTCTCGACCAAATAAGAAACAAATGAGCAAAAAGCTTATACTTTAATAAATTATACAAAAAACTAACCTTTACTTCTTAAACTGCTTTCCTTTCTCCTCTGCAGGGGTGGGCATGAGTTTCTCCACTTTCTCCACTCTTGTACAAAAAAAAGTCTAAGAAAAAAGCATCTCTTTCTTGCCCTTTTGTAATTTGCTCCCCTTGCTTTCTCCTCTTCATCCAATAAATAATCTAAAAACCAAAGAAACAAAGGGCATTTAAAAAAATAAAAAAGTTGTGGAAAGCTGATCTCATTTAACCAGCAAAGACTTTCATATCTTACATGAACTCCAGTTTGCCTTCTTGTTTGGGTCCTCACTGTGCCAATCTCCATCTGACAAAGTAGCATATGCCATTCTGTATTCAATTAGCTGTATGTCGCATACAAGAATCGCTAACATAATTCGACTATCGAGCTGATTGACGACGAACTTCCCTATGTCAACATGACTCAGTCACATAATGGGTGACTGGATCATGAAAACCACTTCTGTTCTGTTATCTAGAGAAGAGAAATTTGCTTTTGTTGACATGGATTCTGGTGAAACCATGCCTTTTCTGACTTAATTTGCTGCTAATCCAACTAGTTATATAGAAGAAGATGAAGAGGACCAATCTATTTACACATTCTATAAAGAAGTAAATGATTATTAACTATTTTCAAACATAACTACATAGTCTGTCTATAAAAGATAAATTATACATCACTTTTCACTCACGTGTAGACCCAATGTGTCAGAGTCCATCAGAACTAGTGACTGAATGAGGCCTGTCCAGGTCCTGATTTTTGAACCATTATTGTTGCCACAACAAGATCGATCGACCATCAGTAAAATGGATTTCTCAGGCACCAAACCCATCTAATTGAAGAGCCAAACTGAAGGACATACAGTTCATGAACTCTTCTTCAAAAAATTAATATTCTGCCATAGGAAATCAACTAAGGGAGCAAAATGGTAAACAAGTATCAAGCAAATTTAGAGCAACTTAAATGCAACATTATTTTTGCACAAAACTGTATGGAGAAGAAACAACTTATACAATGCCCACCACAACATAATTATCTTGCTGTTATAACCAATGGTTTTCTTACATGCCCAATCCAACATTCATAGGGTCATTGCGTCATCAAACTTCTCTTAATCCAAAAGATGAAACCATGAAATCAGGAAGTCCCCCTCAGAAAACAATTTTTGTAATTTGAACACAAAAGGAAATAATGTGATGTCCTTACATTTCAAACATCACCTGCTCCGATCAAAATGTGGATAAATAAACACACACATTTGTTGCTTTTCCCCATTATAATCTCAATTTCTCGATTTTCATACAGCCTTTGTAAGTTTCTTTGAGATCAGGAACATCATCCAAGTACCTAAGTACAAATTTCTTCAAGAACAAGCGCTCCGACATGTGTGCTACTGAGAGGAAGTTAACACCCTCTTCTAGTAATCCTTTAGACTTCAAGAATATCAAAACCTCATGTCGAGGTAGCAACCTCTTCTCCAAGCTGAACATAAATGACACGGGGCGCGACCGAAGCTCAGAGGGCTCACACCCAAGCTCATCCAAGAAGAAGCGCATCAAAGCCCGGAACTTCCTCTCCGACACAGCCAAGAACAAGGGAGCCTTTAGGAAGGCAGAGAAAACATCTTCTTCCGACCAACCAAAGCTCTTTAACATCTTGACCTTGGCTTCTATTGTAGCTTTACTAAAATAGCTCAATACATAAGTGGCACAAAAGAACATTGGAGACCCACGCTTGAATCCAAGTTTCTCGACCGGGCAGTCACGTCTTCAAGACAATCAGGATTACGGGTGAACATTCGAGTGTGTTGCACCAAACTGCTCGAGATCTGGCTGTCACTAGCACCAAATCGACGCAGTATCTCAATGTTGGGCATAATGATCTTATCGAGATTGCAGTAGCACAGCCCTCTACATCTCTTTATAACCCTAATCACATCATCATCATTCTGAAGGAGTGTTCTAAGGAAATCAACTTTGGGTCTGATACGATTGTCAATGCTACATTTGAGCAAGGCAGGGCTTTTGGCAACAAGGTCTGCAAAGGAAGCACCAGATAGACCCAGTTCTCGAAAGAAGATGAATTTGGGTTTGAGGGTCTTCTCGACGTTGGAAGCGAGGAAACGGGGCCTACTGGAGATGAGTTTTTTGATGTGGGTGTCTTCAAAACCGCTCTTTTTGAGGAATCCAAGTACAGAGTCTGGGTTTTCGGGGGATTTTAGTGTTGTTAGGGATGTGGAGGCATTAATAGCATTTTCTCTTGAAAACCCACATCTTTCTATGAGGTAATCGACCATGAAATGAGTTTGGGGAAGAGGGTTTTCACCAATAGCAGTTGAAAATAAAAGGAGGGTTCTGAAATTGGTGAAATCTCTACTAGTTGCGCCTCTTCTCAAGAAGAGGCAGTGATGAGAAAGACAGGAATACATTGCAGAAGAAAATATGAAGTCAGATGCTTGAAATGGGTATTGAAATTGGCATACTTGAACTCTCGTAAAAGGAAGCAGAAATACAGAGACCTCTTCTCTCTTGGTCATCGACTACCTCCATTGTCTTCTTAGCCCGCCTCTCTCCATGTCTCTCTTTGAAACTTAATCCCTCTGAAAAATCACTGCTCCCGATCATCAAAATTGACACGTCTCAACGTAGGGATGGCAACGGATTGGATCGGAGCCATATCCGGCTCCATATCCAAATCCAATTCTCCGTCTCCATATCCGCTCGGATCTCCAAACGGATATCATTCTATCCTCCATCCCCACCTCCAAACGGATATCGGATATCCAAACGGAGAATCGGATATCCAAATCATTAAAAAAATATTAAAAAGACAATACAATTCAAAATATAATTTAAACATTAAAAACATTAAAAAAACGATACAATTCAAAATATATCCAAAAATAAACTTCCAAAATAAAGTCATTCAAGTTTCAACACACTTACACAAGTCATACAAATCCCAATTGTCGAAGTGTTCTCTGTAATATATTGATATATATGTATATGGTGTAATATATATAATATTATATAAGATAAGGAGGAAAACTGCAATTAAGGGTTAAACGGATATCCAAACGGGTCGGATACGGTTCGGATATCCAAACGGATATTCGGATCGGATATCTCCATATCCGTTTCCGATCCGATCTCTGAATTTTTTTCAAAATCCATATCCGAATCCGACCCAATCTCCGAAAAAATCTCCGAAATCCATATCCAAACGGAGCGGGTATCGGATCGGATCGGATCGGACCGGACGGAATTGCCATCCCTATCTCAACACTTTTTGAGCCCATTGCCTGGTTAGTTCTGTGTGAAATTTTACATTTTCAGTCTCACACTTTCTGAGCCCATCAAAACTTAAACCCTCCTAGTGATTGTAACTCTTTTGTTTTAAATTTTGGTAAGCATAAGGCACAAGATGAAGCTGATGGTGGAGTTTGGCTCAAGACCAATACAATAGGACTACAACTTTAAGCTGATAGGATTTTTGAGTTGGGCAACATTGGTGGAGGATGAAAGATCCTGACTTCAAATTATAAATGATCATTCCCATGCACTCTTTCTAGATTAAATCTCAGTAACTTCAGTTGGGTCCTTCCCATGCATTCCTATAAATCTTAAGTTAACTAGCAATTAAGAAATTAAGCCCTAAATGTGAGCATCTTAATAAAAACCATTCACTGTCTTCCATGGAGGAAGAAAAAATCGATATATCAAAATAATTGCCAAATAGGAGAGAAGAATCATCAAAATTTTCTAAAGACATGACAAATTAGTGGGGATTACACTGTTCTCATAAGATATAAAGTGATTATATTGCTACCAAAAATAGCATTATAGGTCATTTTTTTCCCTCTTTTTTTCTTGACTACAGCCTAGGGGGCTAGTGTTAGAACAATGGGTTGGGGCCCACTGCCACGTCAGCAAACATGGCCCCAACTTTTAAAATAAGCAAAAAAGAAAAAAATGCCCCTCACTTGAGTACTCTTTCCGTTTCCTCTCCTTCAATGAGGAAATGGAAAAATGTCATTAGAGATCTCTTTATATTCATCCTCAAAAGGTTATTTTTCCTTTGGCTATATAAAGAGATTGTGAGGAAGCATGGAAATACATATTTGAGAATCCTTACCTTCTTCCTTGTTTTCGATTATTATATGCTGAGGGTTTAGGGTTCGAGATCTCTAGATTGGTCCACTCAATAAATCAACCCACTGGTGTGCAAAAACAATAAACTACGCAGCGAAAATAAAATCACAAGCACACACCACAAGGACACCAAATTTAAGGTGGAAAATCCAAACCGGGTAAAAAACCACCGATCCGTACTGGATCTAATCAAACACTATGAATCTCGCAATTACAAGAAACTCAGATTTCTTCCCTAGATATCCCCTATCTAAAGACTGAAGTTACCTTGTGTCGCATCACGCTTCAACGATATCACACCGTTGATTGCAACAGATCCAACGCTTGACTCCTGAAATCTTCTACGTAAGAAAACGATCTTCTACAAGGGATGCAGAAGAAACTTGCTCTCTAGAGTACTTGGCAGCACAACTCTTCAAAAATCTCTAGAGAGAATTTCTCTCAATTAGATCACAAATTTAGAACTTGAGAGATGATCTTGTTCCCTTTGGGTTGTGAGAAACACCCAATATATATCCCATAATTCGTGCTTAAGACTCCTAAAAATATTCCACTTAGAATAAGAGTCCTTTTTCAAACACTTAGTCAGAATCCGGATCAGACTGGGCTCCAGCGTGTACCCTTGCTATAGCGAGGTTGAGTCTCGCTATAGCGAGACCATATTCTGCCTCGGGACTATTTTTGCAACCGTCTGTCAACACAGTCTTCTGTCAACCCTTTCTTTTTTTTTCTCTGTCAGCAGCTTTTGTTGACCTTTGCCTTTTATATTCTAACAATCTCCCCCTTTTGGCAATTCTTGGAAAAATCTCCTAGAATAATACAATAAGATCTACCAAAAAAAATCCAAAATACAATGAATTTTTAAACAAAAAAAATCAGCACTGTAGATCTTGAATTGCCTTAGCTTGTAGAACTCCTTTGGGCTTCATTCTTCTCCCCCTGAATTTGTCCATAATTGACAAACAAAAATCATTCAGCTTCCGTCAACCTGGATGCAGTAGCTCCCCCTCGATTTTGACTCCCCCTTACTATGATCTTCGTATCAGCATTAGGGGTGGGGACTTGACCTCCTTGATTAGGGCTTTTTATGATTAGCCACCCACACTTTTGTAGTTGGAACTTTCAGCACAGTGTGAGCAAACTCCTTAGGCAAATCAGATTTTCTAACCCAAATTTGAGTTGTCTTGGGTGGAGAAAAATTCTTCCGCCATTGCTTGGTCTTAGGTAGACTTTGCAGCTTCTTGCAATGGGGACGAATGTGTCCTTTCTTTCCACAATGGTGACAAGTGGATGTGCGTGCAGTGCTTGACACATTCTTTTTCTTAATACTACTCGACACATTATGTATATGTGCAGTATGTGGAGTAGCATGTGCAACACTAGAAACAAAAATTGTTTTACCTTTATCTTTTGAAGTGGATGCACCATGATCATAACCGAGACCGCTTCTGTCAAACTGAGACTTCTGACTACACAAGATATTTGTAAGAGTCTTCGAACCGGTGTTCATCTTGTTTAGTGAAGCTTGTTTGATTTCTAACTCAGACAGAGTGATCTTCAGTCTTCCTTGCAAATCTTCTTTTTCAGATTTAACAATCTCTATCTCTTGCTTCAGATTCTCAATCTCTTGTTCAGCCTTTTCAAGTTTTTGACTATCAGTGGTCAAATTTTCATCCGTGCAGATCTTCTGACTTTCCAAGAGACGAACCTTTTCAAGTGCTTGCTCTAATTCAATTTTCAATGCAGAATTTTCTTCTTGAGCAGCTTTAAACTTGATAGAGATCTTATAGCCATACTTGGACATCTTAACACAATCAGCATATGTTTTATGATATAACACTTCATAATTGATGGACCGCGCTCCTGCTCGGTTCTACCGAGGTCGGCGGACGTGGGAGTCCGTCGGGTCCGACCCTTTCGTAACCGGGGGGCAGGGGCGTGCATCAACATTTCTTTTTTTTTGTGGGTGTGCCAGATTTTCTATTTTTACTTGGAATTGCAAGTGGTGATCCGGAGATCAACCTTCGCAAGTAAAAAGGAAATCAACTTCTTTCAAGTTTTCCATTGCACATATATTTAAGAAAAGAGACATTTTTCTTAGTTTGCCGTGAAAGGCGATTTTTTTTTGGCATTTATAGCCGATTTTGGCGTTTATAGCCGATTTTTTGGCGTTTATAGCCGATTTACAATCCTTATCAATAATGAAAGACAAGAATTGTGATTTTGTCTCTTTTGAAAAAATACAAACTACAATGAAAAGCAAGAAAAGGAGGATCTAACTTCTCAGGAGATTGTGGGGGACTCGTTTAGATTGACGGTCGCAAGCCATATGTGGGCTTCGCCATCATCCATGCAGATGAGAACAGAGGATGCTATTTGATTCGCTTGGCTTGGCTATAACCTCGGGTTTTTAGAAGACAAAGAACAAAGGAAGGTCCTATGTCCAATAAAAAACCGAGTAGACGGGCTAAAAAGCCATATCTAAGTCATTGGAGGCAGGAGGAGAAGGCAAGGACCTTGGGGGGGGGTACCCCCCAAGGGACTTTTGTCACCTTGTTGCGGTGGCCGGTGTAGAACTTCCGCAGAGTTTTCTCTTTTTTTCTTTTCTCTGGATTTCTGACTGCTGTCTGTTGATGTTCGTTGTGTGTTTCTTCTTCTTGGAGAGCCCTCCTATTTATAGGCTTTTAGGTAGCCTTTTAGGTGGGTTTATGGGCTTTTATTGTCGTTAAGCCGCATAATGGGAGGAGTTACAAATTGAATTGTTTATTTTGTAACTCCTTTTTCTTGGCTTCTGATTGGCCGGAGGAGATTGAGGGCATTTAATCGCCTTTAATCGCCATGATGGGAGGAGTTTCATGGGTTAAATGCCATGAATTTCTTGACTTGTAACTCCCGAATGCTTGCTTCTGATTGGGCCGTCCAAAGAAATGGATTAATGACTGTAATAAAGCTAGTCAATTAATCGCATTAAGTGGTCGCCGAGCAGCTGAAGAGTCGCGGGCCGTGCCACGTCTTTTGGGATTCTTCTGTTGATGATCATCGATGGATCTTCATGTAGATCGACATCAGATGATCATGTAATTTCAGGTGTTTGTTGCCAACAGCGGGTCGGTGCCATCTGTCCTGTCGATTTCTCGATCGGTCGGGTGGAAAGCACACTTTTTTGGTTGACCGGGTGGCGATCAATACTGTCTTCGATACTCTTGATGATTTACCCGTGTTTTGGACGGATGTCAGAGGACTTGGTGTCTCAAAAGCATGAATTTTGGAAAGTACCAGAGGCTGGGCCCTTCGAATCGCGAAAAAACGGCGAAAACCGGGGTTTCCGGGGCTTTCCCGGCGACCCCGGGGTCCAAGGTCGCCGGCGACCCTGGGGGGGTTTTCCCCCTTTCGTGTCCCGTTTTGCGTCCGTTTTTGCTTTTTTTCGATTCTTTTTTCTTCTGTACTTTTCCTTGACATTTTGACCATTTATTGGCCTGATTTCTTTGTAGGAAACCTGATGAGAATCCTTGCATTTTATTTTGCAAAGTTTCCAATTTCCTGAGAAAGCCGAAGACTTTGTCGCGCAGAGCTGCCGATTTTCCGTCAGAAGCTGAAACTGGGCCAAACGATGTCGGAATGACCTGAAATTTGGTGTGAAGCCTCCTGAGCAATAAATAAGACCAACCATAGGCTTTTGTTTGAGTTTCGAAGCCGTTTTGGGGTCCTATCACCTGCAGACTTGCTTTTTGTCGCGATGAAGATGTCGCGGTTTGATGTGTGGTCAACCGATGTCCGATTGACTTGAAATTTGACAGGGAACCTATTGGAGTCATTTTAAGATGATCCATAGGTTCTGTCTTGGAAACCATGGTCCCGGAGAGCTTTTGTCGCCGAGAGCTCCTTTTCGGCTGTCGAAGAAGCGAAGTTAGGCCAAATGATTTTGAAATGGCCCGAAACTTCTTGTGTACTCCTCTTTTGGCCGTCTGGAAGAATCTTGCAGTTTTTGTTTGATTCTGACAAGATTTGATTTTTGGAAGCAGCATTGCCTATTTATGGCAGGTTGCGACTTCATGTAGCTCTTTGGATCTTGAAAAGGCAAAGTGACATTTTTGGTGTCAACAAATGCCCCCTCGAGGTACAGCGGCGAGTTGCTTAACTTTTGTAGTCGATGTGCCTCGAAGAGATTTTCGAAGGAGAGCCTGTGACTTGACCAAGAGTCTTTGAGCAGTCTTTCTTTTTGGTATTTGTAGCCTTTTGAGCTTCCAGGGGAATTTTATGGTAGTGAAAGGGATCACGTACCATCTCGAGGCAAAGTTTTGAAGATGACATCAGGGATGTGGATTTGGGTTTTGACCTTGTGACCTAACAGGCTATATGTGGCAGGTTAGGGGGTCGGGTTTGGTTTTGATCGTGTGACCCAACAAGCTGTATGTGGAATGTTGGGGGATCAATTTTGGTTTTGATCTTGTGACCTAACAGGCTGTATGTGGCAAGTTAGGGGATCAGGTTTTGTTTTTTTGGTTTTTGGTCTTGTGACCTAACAGGCTGTATGTGGCAAGTTAGGGACCAGGATTTGGTTTGATTTTTGTGGAATGTCAATTTCAAGATTTTTGGCTCAATTTGGTAGATGAGGCTGGATGGTTTGATTTTTGGAAGCTCATGGGGCTTGGAATTTTCTTTTGTATGGTCCAATCAACTCAAAAGAGGCATGGAACCATTTTTGTATGCTCTTGGTAAGAGGGATTTCTCTTTGACTAAAAGCCCAAAATTTTTCTTTTTTTTTTCTTTTTTTTTTTTTTTTTTTGTGCCTAGGTGGTCAAACCTGGCTCATATGGGCTAACCCATGGGACCTTAAGCTTTTGAAATGGCTTAGATCTCATATGGTGACATTTTTGTAAAGAATATCCAAAAATATCTCATTTGGATAGAGAATATCTAAGAATATCTTTACTTGGAGAGAATCTCTCATGATCCCTTTATTTTTGGGATAGAATATCTCAAGATATCTTTCTTTTGGGAAGGAATCCGTCATAGATTATATCTTTTAGGAGAAAATCTCTCATTGATTTCTTTTTGGGAGAGAATCCCTCAAGATATCTTTCTTTTGGGAAAGAATCTTTCTAATTTCTTTCTTTTGGTAAGGTTACTAATTAGTAACACTTACCTCTTTCTTCTTTCCTTCTTTGGTTTGCTCTCCTCTATAAAAGCAAGGAGAATGTTGGATCTCTTGCTCTTATTACTTTCTTTTGCAATAATCTCAAGAGGGCTTCAAGACCAAGAGCTTTTCTTCTTCAAGATCTTCAAGAGTTTTCTTCTTCTTCTCCATCAATGGCTTCAAGTAAGTTCTTCTTTTTCAAGAAAACTCCATTGTAGGAAAAAAATAAAGTTCTTTCTTCTCTTTTTTTTTTTGTTTCTTTCTTTTCTTTTCTTCTTTTTTTTTTCTTTTTTTCACGTGATTGCCTCCTTTTTTTTTACACGTTTTTTTTTTTTTTTTTGCTTTCTTTTCTTTTTTTTTTCATGTTTGTTTTTTTTTTTTTGTGGGCCGTACGGACAGATCCGTACGGATCTGGCCGTACGGCCACGTGGCCTGTGGTCCACGGCCTGTGGGCCAGCCCCTCTTTTTTTTTTTTTTTCTTTTTCTTTTTTTGTTTTTTTTTCTTTCCCTCCCCTTTTTTTTTTTTAGAGAGTTTCGTTTCTTTCTTTTTTTTTTTTTTTGTTTTCTTTCCCCTCTCTTTTTTTTAGAGAAAGTTTTCTTTTCTTTTTTTTTTTTTTTTTTTTTTTGCTCATCATGATAATGCATTTTTTTTTCGCAAACCAAGATGTTCATGCATGCATTCAATTTGTAAATTAAATTTGTAGCATGATGTGATAGCATACCTGAAAGTTTTCGCAAATTTGGGAACTTGGAGCTCGCAGTGATGTTGAGCCCTTCCTGATTTTGCGGAGACTTTTAGGTTTCGAAAGTTTGGAGTTTCGGAGCTCGCAGCGATGTTGAGCCCATCTTCAAGCTTTCTATTTCTTTCGGGATAGTTCCTTTTCTTCGGAATTGCCCCGTCATCATGTCAAAATTTCGCCAGATTTTTTTTAGCGAGATTCTGTCATTTTGATGTTTGATCTTTTTCTTTCCATCCTTTTCAGGTGGTTCCTCCAGAGCGAACAAGGGTAAAGAGCCTGCTACAAGCGTACCTCGTCGATCTTCTAGATCTTCTAATCCGGCCGTTCAGCAGGCTTTCGAGAAGGTCCAGTATGTTGAGAGAAATCTGGAAGAGTGCGACTCCCTCAACAGAGATGAGATGAGGCAGCGACTGATCACTCTCAAGGGAGAGGAATTCTATAAGATCATGGTAAGCAGTCGTCCATGGGTGATGGAAGATCAGAGCGTTTTGCCCAAGCCTACCTTCTTCTTTGGTGATGCAGTCCCTGATGACATTACATACCAGAGGAGATGTTTTCAGTTTTCCTTCACAGCAGATGGTGAGAAGAAGACTGTTACTACCCGGTCGATGTTTGATCGCACCGTCTAGATTCTGAGCCTTGCCCCCACGTGCCCTAAGAGGGAAGATCCTCCAAGTTGGGTGAGAAGGACAAATGTAATCAAGACCGGGGTTTTTGTTGGCGGTTCTCCTGGATATACGGAGAGGTCGCCTGTTGACATGGACCTGTTGATGCCATCCAGCGGCTACCAGGGCTCTGATTATCCGTCGGTCGATTTGAGACCGGTGGGCCTTGGTATTTTCAGTGGTGACGGCAGCAATTGTATCAAGCCTTTTCGACTTCGAGGTCGTTTCAATGCTGACTCCGAGTGGAAGTCGTGGACTGATCGCGTCCTGCTGATTGGTGGCGCCGTTTTGAAGGAAGCCGGGATTTTTGATGCGGTCCGCGCCTTTAGGGAGACCGTGATCTTTTCCGACGAGGCCTTCATGGCTATGCTGGAGTCATTCCTCCCACAAACCAATACCTTCGTTGTGACGAATGGTGAGATTGGTTTTTCTTTGAAGGAGCTGAGCGCCATTACCGGATTGCCCATCCTCGGCAAACTCTATGAGGAGTTTATGCCGATTGACAGCGTCCTTGAGGGGCAGTCTGAGGAGTTCAGGCTTTTATACTTTCAGCTCGTCGCCTTCTATGATTTTTTGAAGGAGAAGGGGGGTTCGGAAGTTAGATCCAGCAGTTGGAAGAGTTTTTGCTCTTCATTCCCCAACTTTTTTGATAGTAGGGAGTCTTCTGATAGCGTGACCCAGGAAGCCGGAGCTCAGGATCCAAGTTCAAAGAAGATCTTGGCCATGCAAGAAGAGTTGAGAGATTTCTGTGCAAGTACAAACGCCATATGTCCTGACATTGCACTGCGGAGAGATCTCGCTGTTTACCTCACTTATTGGCTTGGTGAGGCTGTATTTGCTGGAGGAGATGGAACGCACATCAGGCCGCATTGTATTTTCCCGGCTTGTCAGATGGCGTTTGGAGAGCAGGTTGCTTTGGTGCCAGCTCTTTACTCCTACCTGTGTACCGAACTGCAGGCTGCTGCTTTTCTAGTTCGGCTTGGGCTTCCCATGAATAGGGTATTTTCAGCCCATATCTTTTATTCGTGGTATGTATACCACTGTCCTGGCTTCCATCGGCTGGGTGCTGCTCAGGATGATGATCCTCCGATGATTCGACTGGCTAAGGGCAAAGCCGTGTCCGAATCACTTTTGTTTGCCCGCATGAGGATCCGACGGTTCAGGGACGTCGAGATGGGGCAATCTTCAGTAAAGCTTTCTCCTGAGTTGCGAAAGAAGGCTTTTGATTTTGGTGCCTCCCGAGACTCTACCAGGGCGGGGTCGGGAAGGCATTATTCCTTGACAAATGCAGAGAGAGAGTGGCTTTTCAGCATACGTGTCGGCACGATGGTGTACCGCAGACATCTTTTCGTCGACATCCAGCCGTATGTACCCTCTCGCTTTGCTTTGCAGCTTGGCTTTTCTCAAGGCGTTGTTGGAGCGCCTTCAAGCATGGTGAAGCGCTTTGGAGGCTTACAGGACGGGAGAAATGCATGGGCTTTCTATAGTGCTGAAGACACTACAGCCATGATTTCTTATCCTGTGTTGCTGACTTCCCGGACTGCCGGCTTTGCGAAGTGGTTCGCGGAGAGCTTTTCGGCATATCGGGGGCTTTCCAAGAAGGAGCTTGATGTGAAGCTGGCATCTGGAAAGGGCCTTGGAAAGTCGGATGGCATCCGGCGAGAGGAAGTTTGGGCCTTCCTTTCTGGAGAGAAGCACAAGATAGGCTTTCTCGGTGACCAGGGCGTCATCGGTTCTGAAGCTGTTCGAGAAATACCTGACGAGGCTTTGGAGCAGCTAGAACAGGAGGAAGCCGAACTTGGCGCTTGGATGCAAGCGGGACAGAGGCAAGCTTCCGTGGAGTCTACTGGCAAGAGCAGACCATCCAGTGATGAGTCGAGTGGCAAACCTGACTCTGACAGCGGGGCAGGTTCCTCTAAGAAGCGAGCCCGCAGGAGTAAGAGGAGGAGGAGTCATCATAGTAGCAAGGGGCAGCATGAGGACTCTCCTAACTTGGAAGTTCCTCTTACTATCAATGAGGATGTGCCAGTGGATGCTGACGAGCCTCCAGAGAAGAGAAGCCGAGAAGAAGAGACCGTCGGTGAAGGTATGATTCTTCCTTTTTCTCTTTCCATTTCTTTTCATGGGATTTTTCCATGTTATGATTTGCTTCTTGTTTCTGCTTTTCTTTTTTTTTTTTTAGCAGAGGAAGACTTGGTGATGCCTGAGGTCCCAACCGATGAGGTGGTGATGGATCCTGTTGAGGCACCTGAAGAAGAACCGAGGGACTCTGGAATAAATCCAGAATCTCCAATTGGTACGACTTCTTTTGCTCTTTTTTTTTTTTTTTGAGTTTGTGACTTGGCTTGCTAACACATTATTTTTTTTTTTTGTCAGCTGACTTGCCACAGGGTTCCGATGACTTTGAACCATCGATGGACGCAAATGTTGATGATGCTTTCGATGAGTTCATGGAGGAGGAAAGTGTTCCACCAGTCGTCGAAGAAGGTATTTTGTAGTTATAACTCTGATAATGATTTTCAAACAGGGTCATATTCATACCTTTTTGTGTTTCCTTTGCAGGTTTTGAAGTGGCAGAGGAGGATCCGTTGCTTCCAGAGCAAGAGATGCCAGAGGTTGATCCAGAGGTAGAGATTCCTGGGACCAGCTCTGACAATATTGAGGAGATTCCTCGCGCTGAGATTCCTTCCCGAGCAGGAGCAGCTTCAGCTGGAAAGAGTTCTTTTGTTACTCTTTCAACAGATGATGATATGAGTAGCCGACCAACGGAGTTGGGCGAATCTTCAGCTGGGCCATCTCTTCTTTTTGCGAAGAAGGTGGTGGTGCGAGTTCTGAGCTCTTGGATTGAGACTCTCTTTTCTGGGAACTTGGAAGTCGGATTTGGCATGATCCAGCATGTGCAGGAGATTCTCAGTGATGCTGAAGAGGCTGGTCTGGATGTCACAGGTGCCAGGGCGATCGTTGATAGGATCATTGCACTGGGTGACAAGTGGTTTGAGACCGTGAGTTTGGCTGATGACCAGTTCTTCAAGGAGATGTTCCTGGACCCTGCTGATAAGGCTAAGTCTGACCTGGATGAGGCTACAGAAAGCAAGAAGCAGGCAGTTCGAAAGAGGAACTTAGAAGAGATAGCCATCATCAGGCTGACTCATGACCTTAACATCCTTGACAGGGAGGTCGATGAGGCCAGGAAACGTCTTGAGCATTTGCAGGCACAAGTTGCTGCCAAGTGGACTGCCATAATAGAGGCTCGCGACAGGGAGAGTGCCCTGATTCACCAGGTTTCAGATGCCGAACGGGTTCTCAAAAGGAAGTCTGATGAGGAGGAACAATGGCAAACTGCTCGAGGTAAGCTTCCTGGTGTGAGAGAAGGGGTACAGCCCACTCCAGCATCTCATGGTAGGTTCCTGAAGAAGCGTGCCTTGGAATCCTTGACGGCTGAAGCTAAAAGTTTGCTTGGGGAGCTGAACTCTTGGCTGGAGACCATTTTTGATTGAGCTCCTGTATACAGAAACCATCCTTCTTTCTTTTTTTTGGTACCACTTGTATTTTTTTTGGTACTTATTTTTTTGTAGTGCTTGTGAACACTTTCTTTTTTTTTTGGTACCACATGTATTTTTTTGGTACTCTTTTCTTTTTTTTTTTTGTAGTGCTTGTGAACACTTTCTTTTTTTTTTTTGTTATCCCTACGCTCACTTTAATCTTTTTGTGATAAAAGTAATTGCTAAATGGGATGCTTTTTTTTTGTTATCCCTACGCTCACTTGAATCTTTTTGTGATAAAAGTAATTGCTAAATGGGATGCTCTTTTTTTTTTGTTATCCCTACGCTCACTTGAATCTTTTTGTGATAAAAGTAATTGCTAAATGGGATTTGATCAAAAGGTTGTCATTTTGTGAAAATCTTTTGTCAAGTGATTGTTTTGGCATGAAAGCCAGGTTTTTGTTTGTGGCATGGAAGCCAATTTTGGCATGAGAGCCAGCTTTTTTTTTGTGGCATTGATAGCCGAGTTTTTTTTTTTTTTTGTGTGGCATCTATAGCCAATTTTGGTGGCATTGATAGCCGGTTTGTTTTGTGGCATTTATAGCCGGTTTTTGGTGGCATTGATAGCCTGTTTTGTTTTGGTGGCATTGATAGCCGTTTTTTGTTTTGGTGGCATTGATAGCCGGTTTTTTTTTTTTGAAATCCAAGTTTTTTTTTTGTTTGTTTATGGCATTGATAGCCGGTTTTGTTTTGGTGGCATTGATAGCCAGTTTGTGGCATTTATAGCCTGTTTTGATGGCATTTATAGCCGGTTTTGATTTAAAAAAAATGCAAGTATCGACTAAAAGTCGCCTCCCTGCTGAATGTTCTTGCAAGTATCGATGGAATGTCGCATCCTTGCTCATTCGGTTGCGAGTATCGATGGAATGTCGCATCCTCGCGGATTTGGGTGCAAGTATCGATGGAATGTCGCATCCTTGCTTTTCAAAATTTTGGTTTTGCGGGTACTGACTTGATGTCGTTTCCCCACGATTTTTGAAATTTGTGGTTTTCTCGAACCTTTGGGTTATGGATATCAACTGAAATGTTGCGTCTCCACAGTTTTTTTTTTTTTAGGTTTTTTCGAACCTTTGAAATTTGGGTTGTGGATATCAACTGAAATGTTGCATCTCCACAGTTTTGGATTTTGCAAGTATCGACGAAATGTCGCTTCCCTGCGATTTTGGAAGTGTCGAACGTGGTTCGCTTGCTTCCGATTTGTGCAAGTATCGACTAAGCGTCGCTTCCTCGCGGTTTTTTGAAAAACCATTTTTTTTTTTTTAAAGACACGAGGGTCATGAGTTTTGACCTAAAACCATTTTGGCGGTAAAAGGCAGGGTGGACTAGGGTGGAAATCCCTGAATCCGGATTTTGTTTCAAACCATGAATTTTGGGTTCAAAGGTTGAAAATTTTGGTCAAGTTAGGGAAAGGTTCCTAAACTTGGATTTTTTTTTTGAACAATGAAACGATGAAAGTAAGCATTGTTTTAGATTTCTAGAAATTTCAATATTTGACATGAAAATTCTAAAAAAGGGTGGGTTTAGCGAGCGTGTACCTGGAAACCGGTTTTGGCCGTACAGGCATTGCTCTTACCCAGTTGGGTAAGTCTTCAAGGGTAGTACCGCTTTAAGAACTTGCCATTGATGGGCAGCATACATCTGTCACCTTCCATGTTTAGGAGTGCGTATGCGCCGTTAGAGAAAACCTTGTCGATGACGTAGGGTCCCTCCCATTTTGGCTCAAATTTGCCTTTGGACTTGTGAGCGAAGACCATTGGTCTTTTTACCGCAAGAACCAAGTCATTCTTTTTGTAGGTGCGTTGCCTGACCTTTTTATCGAAAGATCCTGCAAAACGTGCTTGGTAAAGTTCAATGCTTTGTTGAGCTTCGAGCCGTCTCTCATCGAGATTGTCCAGCTCATGGAGCCGCAATTTGACATTGCTTTCTTGAGTCATGTCATTTTGCAAGGATACCCTCAAGGAAGGAATTTGTACTTCCAAGGGCACGACAGCTTCGCATCCATAGACCAAGGAGAATGGTGTGCTATGGGTTGGTCCTCGAACGGTGGTTCGATAGGCCCACAAAGCTTCAGACATTTTGTCGCTCCAGTCTCTTTTGTGATTAGAGACCATTTTTTTGAGGATTTTGCAGAGTGTCTTGTTGAAAGCTTCTGCTAACCCGTTTGCTGCCGGATTGTATGGAGTCGAAGGACAGCTTTGAATTTTGTATTTGTCGCAGAACCTGTAGAATCGATGATCCCGGAACTGTGGTCCGTTATCATGGACGAATCTTTTGGGTATACCGAAACGACAAATGATGTTGGTGTGCAGGAAGTGAAGGACTGATGAGGTCTTCATTTCGTTAAACGCAAATGCTTCTGACCACTTGGAGAAATAATCCGTAGCGGCGAAGATGAAGCGATGACCTTTGCTTGAAGGGGGAGAAATAGGACCTATGATGTCCATACCCCAGGCTTCGAAAGGCCATGAGATCGCTGTAGGATGTAGCCATTCTGGAGGCATGTGAATGTAATCTCCATGAACTTGGCATTGTTGGCAGTGCTTAGCAAATTGCATTGCATCAGCTACCATGGTAGGCCAGTAATATCCTAACCTTTTTATCTGATCATAGAGCTTAGGTCCAGCCTGATGAGCTCCACAAAGACCAGCATGAACTTCTTTGAGTGTTTCTTCAGCCTCTTGTTGTGACAAGCAGCGTAGAAGTACTCCGTTGAAGGATTTCCTGTAAAGGATTTTTGATGGAATATCCAAATGGAAGCTTGGGGTTCGCCTTTGGATGCTTACCCGTTCTTTTGGATCTTCAGGTAGGATTCCGAACATAATGTAATCAATGAACGGATCCCTCCAGTCGCCAATTGAAGTTTGAAGGATTGAAATCCGACTTCCGACCACTTGGTGGCATTCAGCAACTGCTTGGTGTGTGTTAAGAGGAGGAAGGATTCTTCTTTCGCACACTGTGACTTGCGTGTTTTCCCCCTTCCTGGATTGCCATGGATGCGGCGAGTCCGGCTAGGGCATCTGCACGTATATTTTCACCTCTACGAATGTGGGTGATGTGACAGATGTCAAACTTTTGCAGAAGTGATTGTGCCTTGTTGTAGTAGGGCAACAAATCTGGCTTCCTAACTTCAAATTTCTGATTCATCTGGTTGACGATCAGTTGAGAGTCTCCAAAGACTTCCAGCATAGTGATACCGGATTCGATGGCGAGTTCCAATCCTAAGATCAGAGCTTGATATTCAGCTGCATTGTTTGTGCATGGTTCCAGTAGCGAGAAAGCGTGTGGAATCATGTATTTGTCGGGGCTAACAAAGAGGATGCCAACTCCCGAGATCAGCTGTCTTTTTTCATTTGTCCTGGTTGCACCGTCAAAATACATGTCCCAGGAGGCACTTTGTGAGAAAGTCTCCACATTGTAGACTGGTTCGTCTGGGAGATCATCTCTGAGTGGAGAATCTTTAGGCAATGGATGCTCTGCGAGGAAGTCCGCTAGAGCTTGCCCTTTGATTGCTTTTTGTGGTACATACCTAATATCAAATTGTGACAGAAGGATGGACCATTTTGTTGGAATTTGAGATGACTTGAGAAGTCCTTTGAAGAATTGAAGAAATTAATATCTCAAAGTATTGTTTTGAGTTGGAATTCTTGTCAACACATTGTCACAAGCATGATGATAGTAGGCTGGTGTAGATAGAGCTGAAAAGAAGAATCAGAATTGAAACAGTCAGGAATTCAGAATTCCTGAAGCAGAGCACGCGGTCGACCGGGCTCTTCATGCGGTCGACCGAGAGAGAAGAAACCTGCAGAAAACAGTTTCAGGCACCTCTCAGTTATTTTCGTGACACAGTGTGTCTTCGGTCGACCGGGACTCCAGGATGTCGACCGAGCTCGAAATTGTCTGTTTTCCAGTCAGTGTCTTCGGTCGACCGAGCAAGCCAGGATGTCGACCGAGCACGGGAACCAGAGTTGCGCAGAATTAGAAGTTTTGCACGAAAATTCAGCACTCTTATCTAATTTGTTTGGGACTCTTTCTAAACGAATTATAGCCCGTTTTAAATACAATTAAGGGTCATCAAAACCTATAAAAAGGCATGTAAGGGTCGTTCTTAAAGACACACCAGAAGAGAAGAGTTTTAGAGAGTTACAGAGAGAGTTTTGGAGAGAAGAAGAGTGCTGGTGCTGTGTTGCTGTGTTGCTGCATTATCAGACGTTTTCTACAGCAATTGTGGACGAGATTATGCTCTAGAAGATGGTGTTTTCGTCCATGAGTTAAGTGTCTCTCTTTTATGCTTTAGATTTCAATTTGTAAGGGATTGAGAGAGAGAGAATTGTAGAGGGGAAGGGCTGTAGACAGAGTTTATCTTCCATTCTGTTTTTTACATCAAGTTGGTGCTTGGTGTTTAGGGTTTGGTGATCCTATCTGTGGGTGCAGATAAATTGTAAAGGGAGTCGGTGCTTCCTAGATAGTTGGTGCTATCTGAAACTAAGGGTTGGTGCTCTTTGTCGTTGGTGCGACTAAATAAGATTCAGATCTGTCCCGGATTGGTGTTCGGACAGTCTTTGAACCGTGGACGTAGCCTTTCGGTGAACCACGTTAAATCTGGTGTCATTGTGTGGTTTGACTTGTTTTGTTGTTGAATTGGACCTGTTTTTAGAAATCACTGATTCACCCCCCCCCCCCCTCTCAGTGATCGCGGTATCCAACAATTGGTATCAGAGCGAGGCTCCCTTGATCAGTTTAATACGCTAAGGGTGATCTCTTGTCAAATCACATGGCAGTCAATACAGGGAATATGAAAGCACCTCTGTTTGATGGTTCTAATTACTCCTTTTGGAAGATTAGGATGTAAGCCTTCATCAAATCTCTTGGCTATGATGTTTGGGAGGCTGTCAGAGCCGGTTACAATGCTGCCACCGTACCCAATGATACTGCATCAAAGAAGTTGGCAGACAACGACTCCAAGGCGCAGAATGCACTCTTTAGTGGCCTTGTGGACAGCGAGCTTGTCAAAGTAATTGCATGCAAAACAGCCAAGGAAATTTGGGACAAGTTGCAAAGCATACATGAAGGTGATGAGAAGATTAAAGAAGCCAAATTACAAACCCATCGCTCTCAATTTGAATCTCTTCGCATGGAGGAAAGCGAGAATGTTGACTCGTATATGCAACGAGTGAATGAAGTCACGAATGACATTCGTGGACTAGGGGAGGAGATCAAAGAGCCGGTCATCGTCAAAAAGGTTCTAAGATCTCTTCTTCCCCGGTTTGATTCAAAGTCTCAGCCATTGAAGAAGCCAAAGATCTGAATGCATTTTCCATGGATGAATTACATGGTTCTCTAACTGCCTATGAGATGCGCATAGGAAAGACGTCTTCATCTGATAAAGAAGCGGCCTTCAAAGTTCAGAAAAAGGCAAAAGAGACTGCTGGTCATGATGTTGATTCTGATGATGATGAGCTTGAGGCTCAATTTGTTAGAAAATTGAAGAAAGGAAGCAATGGCAAGTACAAAGGGAAGCTACCCTTTAAATGCTTCAATTGTGGAGGTATTGGTCACTTTGCTGCGAAGTGTCCCCTAAAAGAAGACAATGATAATGACTCTTATGCTGAAAAGAGTAAAGGAAAGAGAATTTCAGAAAAAGGGGCAAAGCTAAAAACTTTCTATGTCAACAAGATGACAGCACGTCTGAAACTTCAGACGATGATGAATCAACCGAAGCTCTCTTCATGGTCACTGTTGAAGAAGAAGAAGAGCTAGATCCGGAAGAGGATGAGGAGGCTGAAGTCAATCTTGAAGAGGAACTCATAGCCGCACTTGAGGAGCTTAGCATGGAACGCAAATCAAGTAAGAAAATCTGAAACTTCTCCATGAATCTGAAAGTTCTATTATTGCTTTGAAAACTCTAGTAGAAGAATATAAAAGAATGGTAGAAGTCCTTGAAAACCAAATAAGTATCAAAAAGGAAGAGGCTATGAAACTTGAAACTGAGATCGCTAGAGCAAAGGCTGAAAATTTGGAAAATAGCAAGAAACTCAAAGCGCTCCAAGCGATTGAAGGGACTATGAAACTCAATGAACTACTGAAAGTTCAAAGACCAGCCCACTTCAGATTTGGTCTAGGATTTGAGAAAGGTGAATCCTCTAAGATTGCACCTCCTAAAAGGAAAGAGCTTGTGAAGCAAGTCACTGCACCTTCTAATTCTATGAAGCCCACTCAACCTAGAAAGGAGTCCATTCCTGTTAGAAAGGTAATGAAGACTAACCAGCCACAAAGAAGATACAAATTCTATGGTTATTGCTTTCATTGTAATATGTTTGGACATAAAAGAGCTGATTGCAAATTCTATGTAAGAAACAGTCCATTTGTGACTAGGAATCCTTTTTCAATCCTAAGTAGCCACAAAATTGAGTGCTATATGTGTCATAATTATGGACACTTGGCTAGGGATTGTAGGTTGCATATTGCTAACAAGTTTCAGGTTGAAAAGAAACCCAAGTTAGTCAAGGCTTGGAGAGCAAAGCAAAGTGCAGAAAGTCCCAAAGAATCTCTCATTGTGCAAACGGCATTCAATGCACAAAAGAAGACAACACCATGGGTCCTTGATAGTGGTTGTTCAAGCCATATGACTGGTGATAAAGAGAAATTCATCAAATTACAGCACTATGAAGGCGGTTCAGTGAAGTTTGGCAACAATGATGGTGCCAAAATCTGCGGAAAAGGTGTTATTCAGCTTATGGCAAACAAGATCAGATCTGAAGAAGTCTTATATGTGTCTGGATTGAGACACAACCTGCTTAGTGTGAGCCAGATCTGTGACAAAGGTCACGAAGTTATCTTCACAAAGAATGGGTTTGCCATCAAGAAGAGTAGCAACGGCAAAACAGTGGCAACTGGATCAAGAACTGCTGGAAATCTCTATACATTGTCAGATGGAGCTGAAAAGACCTGCTTGATGAGTCGGACAGAGGAAAGTTGGTTGTGGCACAAACGCCTTGGACATCTAAGCTTTGATAACATGTCAAAGATTTGCAATTCAAAGGCTGTAAGAGGCATGTCTACAGTTGAAAAGCCTTCCAATCCCATTTGCGACTCTTGCCAAAAGGGAAAGCAAACGAGGGTTATGTTCAAGTCAAAGGAGCATCATTCCAAGAAACCTCTTGAGCTAGTGCACACTGATCTCTGTGGACCGATGCGAACTCAAAGCACCAATGGAGATAAGTATTTCATGTTATGCATTGATGATTATACTCGTATGACATGGGTATTGTTTCTTAAGCATAAGCATCAAGCACTTGATCGTTTTAAAGTGTTTAAAGCACAGGTTGAAAATCAATTGGAAAAACGTATCAAGATTTTAAGGTCTGATCGTGGAGGCGAGTTCACATCTGAAGAGTTCACTAAATATTGTGAACATCATGGCATTCAAAGACAGTACTCAGCCCCTAGAACTCCACAGCAAAATGGAGTAGTGGAACGGAAGAATCGCACCGTACAAGAGATGGCTCGTACGATGCTAAGTGAAAGCAAGATGGCTGACAAGTATTGGAAAGAGGCAATTCATACGGCTGTATACATTCAAAACCGATGCTTGATCAGGCCACATGAAGTCAAAACTCCCTATGAGCTATGGTTTGGAAGAAAAGCAACAGTCAAGCACTTCAAAGTCTTCGGCAGCAAGTGTTACATCAAGAGGCTCGAACAAAATCCGGGCAAATTTGAAGAAAGAGCTGACGAAGGTATATTTCTGGGTTACTCCTCTACTAGCAAGGCATATAGGTGTCTTAACAAAAGAACCAGAAAAATCATAGAAAGTGCTGATGTGAGAATAGATGAGAATATTGAACCAAAGAATGCAACTCATAATGACAGTCCAGTTTATGAGGACTCGAGTGAGATTGATGATGAGATGGCTGAATCTAATGATTCTGAGAAATCAAAGGATGACTCAGAAGATACTTCACCTAAGAAGCACAGCACTTGGGTAGAGCAACACCCTAAGGATCAAATCATTGGAGATCCTAAGGCAGGCGTTCAAACTAGACAAAGTGTAGTTAGCAATTACTCACTTGTGTCCACCATTGAACCCAAGACTGTGGCTGAAGCCAGTCTCGATGAAAGTTGGTTGAAATCTATGCATGAGGAGTTGGAGCAAATTGAGAAGAACTCCACATGGGAACTTGTTCCTAGACCTACTGATAAGAATGTTATTGGTACTAAATGGGTCTTTCGGAATAAGCTGAATGAAGATGGTCAAGTCATTAGAAACAAAGCAAGGTTGGTTTGTAAAGGCTATGCTCAAGTTGAAGGCATAGATTTTGAAGAGACCTTTGCACCGGTGGCTCGTCTGGAAGCTATTCGAATGTTTCTTGCATTGGCAGCATACAAAGCCTTCAAGGTATTTCAGATGGACGTAAAGTCAGCTTTCTTGAATGGTTTACTTGAAGAGGAAGTCTACATTGAGCAACCTGATGGTTTTCTCATCAGCAAAAATTCAGATCTAGTGTGCAAATTGAAAAAGGCTCTTTATGGACTGAAACAAGCGCCAAGGGCATGGTATGCAAGGCTGGATCTCTATCTCCGCAAGATCGGTTTTGGAAAAGGACTTGTTGATAGCAATCTATATGTCAAAACTGAGTTAAGCAAACAGCTGGTTGTCATTGTTTATGTTGATGACATAATCTTTGGTGGCAATGATGAGGAGATGTGCAGGAATTTCGCTGAAGAGATGAAGAAAGAATTTGAGATGTCAATGCCTGGAGAACTAAAGTTCTTTCTTGGTTTACAAGTTCAGCAGCTGAAACATGGTATCTTCATATCACAAATGAAGTACATTAAGGAAATGCTGAAACGGTTCAATATGGAAGACAGCAAGCCAGTGAGCACACCAATGTCAACAAACATGAAGCTTAGCAAAGATGATAAGGCCTCGTCCGTTGATCATACCACCTATCGCTCTATGATAGGAAGCTTGCTCTACTTGACTGCTACAAGACCAGATCTTCTACAAGCAGTATGTATGGTTGCACGTTTTCAAGCAGCACCAACTGAAACGCACCTTACAGCAGTGAAAAGAATCTTTCGATATCTGAAAGGTACTATGGAGCTTGGTATCTGGTATCCCAAAGGCAAATCATTCACTCTAGTTGCATATTCTGATGCCGATTGGGCTGGATGCGTAGATGATCGCAAGAGTACTAGCGGCGGCGCATTTTATCTTGGAGAAAGATTAGTTGCTTGGCATAGTAAGAAGCAAGACTCAGTATCCCTTTCGACAGCGGAAGCGGAATATATTGCAGCGGCAACTTGTTGTACGCAAGTGTTATGGATGCGGCAAATGCTCTCTGATCTAGGAGTTCCTACAACGGATCCTACGCCGATCCTATGTGACAACACGAGTGCAATTCATATATCTAAGAATCCTGTTCAGCACTCTCGAACAAAGCATGTAGCAATTCGTTATCATTTTCTTAAAGATAAAGTTGCTGATGGAGAGGTCAAGTTGGAATATGTTCCAACAACTGAGCAAGTGGCTGATATTTTCACGAAACCTCTGCCAAAGGAAGTCTTCGAGTATCTCCGGAAAAAAGTTAGGAGTTACTCACTCTCCTAAACCGTAGGAGTTGTGCTTGAAAGGGGGAGCAATGCATTCATTGAATATCCTATTCGCTCCTCGGTTTGGTCCCTTTGGACTTGTTGTCAAGGGGGAGAGATGTTATGATATGATAGCAAGGAGAGATGTTATGCTATTAAAACTAGGGGGAGATTGTTGACAGTGCATGGTTGATATTTCAGAATCTCAGAATTGGTTCCAAGTGAGTGTTGAAGTTCCAATAGTGTTGCCAACAATTCCAAAGGGGGAGATTGTTGGAATTTGAGATGACTTGAGAAGTCTTTTGATGAATTGAAGAAGTTAGCATCTCAAGTATTGTTTTGAGTTGGAATTCTTGTCAACACATTGTCACAAGCATGATGATAGTAGGCTGGTGTAGATAGAGCTGAAAAGAAGAATCAGAATTGAAACAGTCAGGAATTCAGAATTCCTGAAGCAGAGCACGCGGTCGACCGGGCTCTTCATGCGGTCGACCGAGAGAGAAGAAACCTGCAGAAAACAGTTTCAGGCACCTCTCAGT
The DNA here is from genome assembly GCA_012931725.1 of Litsea cubeba. Classification (NCBI taxonomy): domain Eukaryota; kingdom Viridiplantae; phylum Streptophyta; class Magnoliopsida; order Laurales; family Lauraceae; genus Litsea; species Litsea cubeba. The sequence goes on along the minus strand of CM022951.1, from coordinate 22,431,782 downwards.
TATTTTCGTGACACAGTGTGTCTTCGGTCGACCGGGACCCCAGGATGTCGACCGAGCTCGAAATTGTCTGTTTTCCAGTCAGTGTCTTCGGTCGACCGAGCAAGCCAGGATGTCGACCGAGCACGGGAACCAGAGTTGCGCAGAATTAGAAGTTTTGCACGAAAATTCAGCACTCTTATCTAATTTGTTTGGGACTCTTTCTAAACGAATTATAGCCCGTTTTAAATACAATTAAGGGTTATCAAAACCTATAAAAAGGCATGTAAGGGTCGTTCTTAAAGACACACCAGAAGAGAAGAGTTTTAGAGAGTTATAGAGAGAGTTTTGGAGAGAAGAAGAGTGCTGGTGCTGTGTTGCTGTGTTGCTGCATTATCAGACGTTTTCTACAGCAATTGTGGACGAGATTATGCTCTAGAAGATGGTGTTCTCGTCCATGAGTTAAGTGTCTCTCTTTTATGCTTTAGATTTCAATTTGTAAGGGATTGAGAGAGAGAGAATTGTAGAGGGGAAGGGCTGTAGACAGAGTTTATCTTCCATTCTGTTTTTTACATCAAGTTGGTGCTTGGTGTTTAGGGTTTGGTGATCCTATCTGTGGGTGCAGATAAATTGTAAAGGGAGTCGGTGCTTCCTAGATAGTTGGTGCTATCTGAAACTAAGGGTTGGTGCTCTTTGTCGTTGGTGCGACTAAATAAGATTCAGATCTGTCCCGGATTGGTGTTCGGACAGTCTTTGAACCGTGGACGTAGCCTTTCGGTGAACCACGTTAAATCTGGTGTCATTGTGTGGTTTGACTTGTTTTGTTGTTGAATTGGACCTGTTTTAGAAATCACTGATTCACCCCCCCCCCCCTCTCAGTGATCGCGATATCTAACACATTTTGCCAGTCGAGCATTGAGAGAACCTGCCTTTGTGACAAGGACCTTCAAGAGGTTGACCCTCGAGACCAGGTAGACTGTGTTGGAAAGCAAGCAGTGACGCAGCTTTTGTACGGCGAACATCACTGCAAGACATTCTTTTTCGACTGGAGAGTAGCGATGCTCTGCACCTACTAGCATGCGGCTGAGGTAGTATAGAGCAGCTTCTTTTCTTTGATCATTTTCTTGTGCAAGCAGAGCTCCCAAAGAGTGATCAAGGGCTCTTGTGTACAAGATGAATGGTTTTCCAGTGGTAGGAGCAGCTAACACTGGAGGTTTTGTCAGGTATGACTTGATGTCTTGGAAAGCAGCTTCACAGTCAGCATCCCAGACAAAGTTTACACCTTTTTTCATCAACCGGGAGAATGGACGGCATTTCCCCGAAAGATTGGAGATGAACCGTCTGATGTAGGCCAATCTCCCTTGGAGCCCTTTGAGTTCTCTCAAGGTTCTTGGAGAGGGCATTTCTAGAATGGCTTTGACTTTTATGGGGTCAAGCTCTATTCCAGCTTTTCGAACTAAGAATCCGAGGAACTTACCCGACGAGACGCCGAAGAAGCATTTCAATGGATTCATTCGCAATTTGTGTTTGCGAAGCCGGAGGAAGACTTCTCGAAGGTTTTCGAGATGATCTTCTTTTCTTTTGCTTTTGACGGCGAGGTCATCAACGTAACATTCAACCGTCTTGTGCTGCATATCTTGGAATATTTTCATCATAGCCCTCTGATATGTGGCACCAGCATTCTTCAGACCAAATGGCATGACAGTGTAACAATACACGCCAAATGGGGTTCGAAAGGATGTATGTTTTTCATCCTCAGGATGCATCTTTATCTGATTGTAGCCAGAGAAACCATCCATGAATGTCATTCGCTCGAATCCACAGGTATTATCAATCATTACCTCTGGTATGGGGAGCGGAAATTCATCTTTTGGGCATGCGCCATTCAGGTCTCTATAGTCAATACAGACCCTGATCTGCCCATTTTTCTTTGTCACGGGGACAATGTTGGCCAACCATTCAGGATGTTGTTTCCTCACGATGAAGCCTACGCTTTTGAGTTTTGAACTTCTTGTTCAATTTTATCCATCACATCTGGACGGAATCTTCTTTGGCCTTGCTTGACAGGCTTGATGTCTTCTTGAAGATTGAGTTTGTGAACTGCTATTTTGGGGTCTAAGCCTGGCATTTCAGCGTAAGACCATGCAAAGCAATCAACGAACTCACGAAGAAAAGCGATATACTCGGGTAACTCATCATCCTTTATATTCTTGCTTATGAATACAGGACGTGGGTTATCTGGTGTTCCCAAGTCTATCTTTTGAACAGGATCTTCTGTTGGAAGGTTCGAAGGTGGTTCCTCCACAATATTTTCGGAGGCTTCCAGCTCAACGAAACCTTCTGGGGTTTCAAGGGCATTTCCAGACCAAGGTTTTGTTCCTTTCCACGGGTCTTCTTGATCGGTAATTTTCCCAAGGCTTGCTATGAGATGATCCCAATCGCCTGTTGAAACCGAGTCGAAGTAGGCTACTTCTTTTGGAGATGAGGGTTCTTCTGGGTCAGAAGTCCACACGTCTGTTCCATCGGACAACTCCTCTTCATTTTCGGAGAAATCGTGCCAATTGGATGAGTTTCCTGGATCTTTGTCAGGTGACTCATCAAAGAGATATCCAGGGAGATCGATGTCTTCATGGATTTGAGATGTTGAGGCTTGGTCTGTATATTGACTTTTAAGCCTTTGTGTCAACTGTCTCAAGGGAGTGTCAGGATCATACCCTAACCCGTGTGAAGACTTTTCTATATAGCCGTAGAGTCTCCAATCTTCCAGCTGGCTTTTGGTCAAGACGGGCCCAATGGCGTGAGAATACCGCGTCCTTCTCCCAAACCGACTGGGTTTGAGCGTCATAGCCCATTTTCTTCATAATAGCTTGTGCCACAGAACTGTATAAGGATAGTTGAGGCGTACCTTTATTTTGGAAAGTTTCAAGCATGGAGTTTGATGAAGAAGCATCCGATCTATGGAAGAAGATCGGCTTTTCCTTTGCTGAAGTTGCTGGAACAACGAAGGAAGCTGACGTAGGATCTTCTATGTCAGAAGTTGTCTCCATTGGAGTAAGAGCAGGCTGAACTTGCTGAGTGTCAGTTTGGCTTGACGATGTGTCGTCTTCTGGCTCTGAATCCGAGTCCGTGTCTTGCATGATAGACACGAAAGAGACAACAAATTTGCCCCCAGGCTTTTGTTTTGCCTTCTTCACTTTAGTTGTGATGACCAAAGGCTTTGAAGATTTGAGGGAGATGATGAAGGGAGTTTGCATGCTCTCTTCAGATTTACCGGATGGTTTGTTTTCTTCCGGTGATTGTTGAGGAGCTTTGCCTTTATCTTTCTGGAGATTTTCGGCAAAGGATGCTGTATGCTTTTCCTCTTCTTCTTTTTCACCTTCATACATCTATGAGTCTGCGAAGTGGATTTCTTTACCTTTGAAGGGTTTTCTGTCCGCAAAGACTCGATGTATCATGCCATCGTTGCCAACAAACTTGATGCATTGATGTAGAGTTGAAGGGACAACACCATTCTCATGGATCCAAGGGCGTCCGAGAAGGATGTTGTAGCATGAAGGGGTCTTTATTGCATACACTGTGACCTCAGAGATAAGATCACCGATCTGCAATTTGAACCTGATTTTGCCGATAGGCCTTTGAGTACTCCCATCGTATCCAAAGATAGATACAGATGTGTGGCTTAGTTTGCTGGGTGGGATGCCTAACTCTTCAAGAGCCGATGTGGAGATAAGGTTGAGTGCAGAACCTGGGTCGATCTGAACTCTATGCATAGGCATTTCCTTGATATACCCTGTGAAGTACAGGGGTCGGTTATGCCTGGTTTCGCCAAGTAGGAGGTCATCCTTTGTGAAGGCGATAGTTGCACTGGCTGCTTTTTTAACCGAGAGGCATTCAATGCATGATCCCTCAGTTTTCTTCTTTTCTCCCTTTGAGGAGGCTTCTGAGTTTTTGACCCGGTAATCCATTTCAATTTGGAGGACTTGCGGGGCATGTTTGTCGACATCCTCATTCAGTTTTTGTAATTCTGAGATGAGATTATCACGAGTGTGCGGAGACATTCGCAACAAATCTAGGATGTGCAGACGTGCAGGTATGTGCTTGAAGTGTTCAATCAAGTCATACTTGAAAGCCTCCTTAGGGCCTGCATGTTCATCATTGTTGCCACTAGGGGCGCTTACAACATCTTTTCCCGAAGGATTTACATATGTAAAGGAAGATTGGTTGTAATTTTTGTGGTAGTCCCGGCCAGAGCGGGTGCCTCTACCAACTTCGAGAGCTTCTTGAGAAGGGTCTTCGTTTGGAAGATTGTCTTCAGGATCAAGAGGCTGTCGTTTTTCATTTGCTGAGGATGCATCAGCAGCAGAGTTACCATCCTCAGTGATTGTGTTGCATGGAGCATTTTCCGGGAACAAGTCCTGAACAGCATCCAGCAATCTTTCTTCTTCGTTGACTAATTCATCGTCCCAAACACCAATGGCTGGGAATTCTTCAGTCAGGAAGGGTGTAGACTTCGAAGTCACAGTCTCAGGAGAAGAAACCTGAGAGGGTGTCATCTCAGTGAAAGTCACGTGAGACGAGGTGGCTCCAGAAGATACATTGCTAGGCGTCGCCGGAGTGTAAGTGCTCTCATCAGACGATGCTTCGGAAGAGCTATAATCCCGAATTATCACATTACAGGAAGCTCTGACGGGAGACGTTGCCTGATCGGAGTCAGACTCATCCTCGGATGTGAGAGGATCGTCTATCCAGTAATTTTCTCCATTTTCAGGAGTTAAGGGAGGATGTACCTGGTGGTCTTCAGGGACTTCAGGCTCTGGATTGCGAGGAGGCTCATTGACGCGTTCTTGCTCTTGTTCTAGAGCGAGTCGCTGCAAGATCCTTGCATATTCTTCAAGATCAGGCATAGGAGCCGGATCTTCTTCTTCATCAACTCTTTGTGGCTCAACATTGTTGATTTCCACTGGAGTAATGAGAGGTGCTGGGTCAGCAGCATTTTCTTGTACAGCTTCTTGGTCTTCTTCATCATCAGACCAGGATCCTTGTGGCTGTAGGGGGTTATACCAGATTACTGGCATAAGATGAGACTCAGGAACCCATTCTTCATCGGAGAGATATTCTCCTGTTTCAAGGGATTCCTCCCACTCATCTGTGTAGTTGGATTCGAATCCATCATCGGTGTTGCTGGATTCGTATCCATCAATGGAGAATCCAACTACTGAATTGCAAGAGTATGATGCCTCCTGCATGGCTTCTTTAAATTGAGGTGGCATGAAATCACTAAGAGTGAATTTCCTTACCCCCTTTGAAGTCTCTGGAAGGGATGTTTTTGTTACCTCCAGTGAAGCGGTAGAGGAAGCCTCTGCCTTTTCTTTGACCTCTAGTTTTGGCTGGGTCTTCTCTTGCCGTTTGAGCTTGAGGAGATGTTTCCTAGCCTGCCTTCGCTGTTGAGCTGTAGGCTTTGTTTTCACGACCTCCCAATTTTCATCTTCCAGGAGATCGGGATGTACCCATATCGGTTGTCCGTCTGGTGTCGGGTAAGGAACCAGTTCCTCGGACGCTTCGATTGAGTTTATCACCTTGAAGGAAGTAGTGATCTTCTTCTTCGGTGATCTTGATGTTTGTCCACATGTCACCATGTTGACGGAGGCAGACCCATAGTTTTTGTCAAAGGTGATGACTCCGTTTTTTCCACATCTCATTTATTTTCTCTCTCATAACGAAGCATTGATTGAGAGGATGCGAGATCATCTGGTGGTATGGACAGTACCGAGGATCGTTGGTTTTGCCAACATCACCCGGTCTTTTTGGTTCAGGCAAGGTGAGCTTGCCATTTGCCACAAGAGCCCCGAAGATTTCATCAACATCTTCATCAAACGGGTATTTCTTCTCTACTCGTTCTTTGAAGGCGTCAGAGAGTTCAGGTCTCTTACCAGCAGCTTTGTTTTCAGCTTTCTTTGGTGGCTGAGGAGCTGGCTTGGTCTGCACATTGAGGACCTCTTTCTTCTTTGGTTTAGAGGTTGCAATGGCGGTTGGCTCTTTTCTTGATGATTTCTGACTGTTGAGGTCTTTAATCACCGTTTCAGCTTCCATGGAAGCTTCTAGGAGTTCTCCCAGGTTTTTTGATTTGTTGCCGATGATCATGGAGCGGATTCTGGCTCTCATATTGTTTCGGCAGATGTCGACTAGCGACGCTTGTGGCAATACATCAGAGCATTTGTATGCCATTGCTTTCCACTTGTGAATGAAGTCATATGTTGATTCATTCTCCCCCTGTTTTAGGCTGCACAGCTGAGCCATAGTAGCAGGATGATCCTCACCTTTGAAGTGAGTCAGGAAGCGTGTCTCTAGCATGGCCCAATTTTGGATTGAGTTCTCCGGCAGAGTGGAGTACCAATCGAAAGCCGTACCTTTTAGGGTACTTGCAAAGAGGCGGATCTTGAGTGCATCTTGATCCGCGATAGCTCCCGTCAGGATCTTGAAGTGGATGACGTGCTGTCTGGCTGATCCTTTCCCCGTATATGTTTGGAGAGTAGGATGCTTGAATTTGGTGGGGAACGGGACCGAGTCCATCCATAAGGGATATGGTGGCTTGATCCCATGCTCTTTGAGTATATCCTCTTCTTTTGCTTTGGCAATGATACCGTCTACGTCCTTTTTGGTAAGGGCGCGTGACTCATTTTCTCTCTATTTACCTCGTCGTCTTGATGATTCGGAGGAGGTTCATTGTTCGCCTGATTTTGGAAGGCGAGGAGAAGGTTTTCCATCAGAGTTTCAATCCTCTGCTGGCCCTGTTCCAACTGCTGGATGCGGGTGATCGCATCTTCTGGAGGTGGATTGCGGGGTGGTGGCTCAGAATTTGTAGCCAAGACATTCATCCTTCGTGATTCGAATGAAGAAACTGTCCTGGTGATTGAGCTGGGGCTCATTCTTTTGAAGAAGAGCTTGAGGAAGGATCACTCTGCTGTCCTTTGCTTGAAGGAGCAGGGGATTCTTCTGAATGTCTTCTTGTCCTGGAGACGCTGCGGGTCATCGGACGTCGGACATGGATTTTGTTGCTGATTTTTGGCGCCTTCTGGTTTTTCCAACCATATGGACGGGCAGCAACTTGGTTGGGTCTTTCTTTTTCGACCCATTTGGGAGAGACTTGAAGTGTGGGAGGCTAGGTCCTTTGCTTCTCTAGTCTCTTTTGTCGGTATGACGCGCGGCGGCGTATACGACGAGCAATTTGAGCTTCGGTCAGCTCTGACTGGGCTTTGACGATGAAGGATGTGCTCCCTCGGGCGCAGCAGCCGAGCCTGTCTTCTTTGTAGCTGGGCAAGGATAGGATGCGAACCCTATCCTTCGCCAGTTGCAGCGAAGCTTTGAATTTTTGAAGTTCGGCCCCTGTAGAGATGAAGGGTCGAACTGCAGATTTGTAGGCCTTAGCAGGTGCTTGTGGAGGCCTTGTGATGCATGACTTGATTTTAGGCTTGTAGGAACAAGCCGGCTCATGCTGGGTTGACTTGGAAGTCAGGTTGGAGATGGGTCTCTCCTCTTTCATGTAAGCAAGAGGATAGAACTGGTTCTCCTTGAGTGGGGCCAGGAATGCTGGCTTAGTGGATGCCTGGGACCTTCTCTGTTTTGGTAAAGGTCTTGGGGACCAAGTCTTGGGGGTAGACCTGGTTGTTTGCAGGTTGAGGCTTCGTGGGGCTGCCACGGGCTTTAGATCTTCTGGTGCTCGCCTTTGGTGTCACGGTAGTGACACGTTGAGAGGCGAGTTTCTGCTTCTTGGAGGGAGCAGTTTGTTCCTCGGGAAGTGGGAATGGTCCCAGCGTCCCGAAGACGATAGTCCGGGGAGTCGAGGTCGACCCGGAGTTCAGAGAGTTGCCGAGAGAGTTGACACTTCGGCAGCTGATGGGGCGCTTGTAGGTGCGCGTGGTTTGCTTCTGTTGAAGCATGAGTTGGTGCTTGTTTTCGTCGAAAGTAATGGTTAGTGAAGCTGCCATTGTTAGTTTTTTCGAAAAATTTCTGAAACAAGACCACATCCATTAGTAATCACAAGAATATAATGATCATAAATGGGAAGTTCTATGGTTTCGTCTTTTTCAAATTGCTCGAGGTAGATGACCCAAGCAATATGAGGAAGGCAAAATGCCATAGAAGGTACAATTGTTCTGATCGCAGGTATGGTAAGCCCGTAATGGGCATCCTAGTTACTGCTAGAAGCAATTGTGAACTTAAATTCGACTTATCGAGAAGCAGAGCTTGCTCGAGGTAAGAAGAATATAAAGTTGGAGTTACAGATGTGCCGGTCGCAATACAGTAGACCCTGAAAGGGCGTACTAGTACCGCTAGACACAAATGTTTTGAGACCGCATCTATGAGATGAGATTCTCTGTTTTGAAAGGTCAAGATTGGATTCATCAAAGAGAGCAGATGGTATTCCAATCTGAACACGGGCTCAGCGATTTCCGCGAGCGCCAGTGCTCAGAAAGAAATGAACCATGATTTCTCGGATCTGAATCTAAAAATGACGAGTTTTTTTTTTTTTTTTTTGAAAGGCCAATATCGGGTTCATCAAAGAGAGCAAAAGGCACTCCAATCTGAACACGGGCTCAGCGATTTCCGCGAGCGCCAGTGCTCAGAAAGGAGAAGACCAAGATTTCTCTAATCTAAACCCAAAATGACGGAAGTTTTTTTTTTGAAGTTTTTTTTTTTGAAGATTTTTTTTTTGAAAATTTTTTTTTATTTTATTTTTTATTTTAAAATTTTTATATTTTTTTTTATTTATATTTTTTTATTTATTTAAAAGACGAGAGAGTACACATAGGCCTCCTAACCCGGTCTTATGAAATCTTGATTGATAGAATTGCCCCCAGGTAAGGGTAGGATTACTTAATGAACCCGTTTGGAGGACCCTTGCCTAGAACAGTCAAGCTGTCTCCACACTCTGGACAAGGCTTTTCTTTGAATCAACCATGATCAAAGAACACAGTTGGTTTAACCTTAATGGTCTATGTCTTTTTTTTTTTTTTTTTATTTTATTTTTATTTTTATGAATTCATCGAAGAGAAACAATGGCCCAAAACCTTAGTCGAACAGGCTCAACATTTCTGCAAGCGCGATGAACGATAGGAACGGATCAAGGTTTCTCAATTTTGAATCCAAATTGAGAAATCTCAATTTTTTTTTTTACTTTTTTTATATATATATATATTATTTTTTTTGATTTTTAATGAACTCATCGAAGAGAAACCATGGCCCAAAACCTTAGTCGAACAGGCTCAACATTTCTGCAAGCGCGATGAACGATAGGAATGGATCAAGGTTTCTCAATTTTGAATCCAAATTGAGAAATCTAAAATTTTTTTTTTACTTTTTTTATATATATATATATATATTTTTTTTTATTTTTAATGAACTCATCGAAGAGAAACCATGGCCCAAAACCTTAGTCGAACAGGCTCAACATTTCTGCAAGCGCGATGAACGATAGGAACGGATCAAGGTTTCTCAATTTTGAATCCAAATTGAGAAATCTAAAATTTTTTTTTTTTTACTTTTTTTATATATATATATATATTTTTTATTTTTGATTTTTAATGAACTCATCGAAGAGAAACCATGGCCCAAAACCTTAGTCGAACAGGCTCAACATTTCAGAAAGCGCGATGAACGATAGGAATGGATCAAGGTTTCTCAATTTTGAATCCAAATTGAGAAATCTGATTTTTTTGTTTTTTTTTTTTTTTTTTGAAAAGAGAAAGAGTGGAAATAAATTCAAAGAATTAGAAATTTCCAAACAAAAAATCTCATCTCATTTTTTTTTGCAGAATTCAACATAGGCCACCAATTATAAAGTAGCCAAGGAATCGAGAAAAGAAATATAAGCATAGAGCAAAATATATGATATGCAAATATTTCATTTCTAGCATCGTGTTCTCAAATAAACGAGTCCCACCGGGTGATGCCAGCTTGATGGACCGCGCTCCTGCTCGGTTCTACCGAGGTCGGCGGACGTGGGAGTCCGTTTGGTTCCGACCCTTTCGTAACCGGGGGGCAAGGGCGTGCATCAACATTTCTTTTTTTTGTGGGTGTGCCAGATTTTCTATTTTTACTTGGAATTGCAAGTGGTGATCCGGAGATCAACCTTCGCAAGTAAAAAGGAAATCAACTTCTTTCAAGTTTTCCATTGCACATATATTTAAGAAAAGAGACATTTTTCTTAGTTTGCCGTGAAAGGCGATTTTTTTGGCATTTATAGCCGATTTTGGCGTTTATAGCCGATTTTTTGGCGTTTATAGCCGATTTACAATCCTTATCAACAATGAAAGACAAGAATTGTGATTTTTGTCTCTTTTGAAAAAGTACAAACTACAATGAAAAGCAAGAAAAGGAGGATCTAACTTCTCAGGAGATTGTGGGGGACTCGTTTAGATTGACGGTCGCAAGCCATATGTGGGCTTCGCCATCATCCATGCAGATGAGAACAGAGGATGCTATTTGATTCGCTTGGCTTGGCTATAACCTCGGGTTTTTAGAAGACAAAGACCAAAGGAAGGTCCTATGTCCAATAAAAAACCGAGTAGACGGGCTAAAAAGCCATATCTAAGCCATTGGAGGCAGGAGGAGAAGGCAAGGACCTTGGGGGGGGTACCCCCCAAGGGACTTTTGTCACCTTGTTGCGGTGGCCGGTGTAGAACTTCCGCAGAGTTTTCTCTCTTTTTCTTTCTCTGGATTTCTGACTGCTGTCTGTTGATGTTCGTTGTGTGTTTCTTCTTCTTGGAGAGCCCTCCTATTTATAGGCTTTTAGGTAGCCTTTTAGGTGGGTTTATGGGCTTTTATTGTCATTAAGCCGCATAATGGGAGGAGTTACAAAATTGAATTGTTTATTTTGTAACTCCTTTTTCTTGGCTTCTGATTGGCCGGAGGAGATTGAGGGCATTTAATCGCCTTTAATCGCCATGATGGGAGGAGTTTCATGGGTTAAATGCCATGAATTTCTTGACTTGTAACTCCCGAATGCTTGCTTCTGATTGGGCCGTCCAAAGAAATGGATTAATGACTGTAATAAAGCTAGTCAATTAATCGCATTAAGTGGTCGCCGAGCAGCTGAAGAGTCACGGGCCGTGCCACGTCTTTTGGGATTCTTCTGTTGATGATCATCGATGGATCTTCATGTAGATCGACATCAGATGATCATGTAATTTCAGGTGTTTGTTGCCAACAGTGGGTCGGTGCCATCTGTCCTGTCGATTTCTCGATCGGTCGGGTGGAAAGCACACTTTTTTGGTTGACCGGGTGGCGATCAATACTGTCTTCGATACTCTTGATGATTTACCCGTGTTTTGGACGGATGTCAGAGGACTTGGTGTCTCAAAAGCATGAATTTTGGAAAGTACCAGAGGCTGGGCCCTTCGAATCGCGAAAAAACGGTGAAAACCGGGGTTTCCGGGGCTTTCCCGGTGACCCCGGGGTCCAAGGTCGCCGGCGACCCTGGCCCAGGGTCGCAGGGGCCTGCGACCTTGGGCCAGGGTCGCAGGGGTCTGCGACCCTGGGGGGGGTTTTCCCCCTTTCGTGTCCCGTTTTGCGTCCGTTTTTGCTTTTTTTCGATTCTTTTTCTTCTGTACTTTTCCTTGACATTTTGACCATTTATTGGCCTGATTTCTTTGTAGGAAACCTGATGAGAATCCTTGCATTTTATTTTGCAAAGTTTCCAATTTCCTGAGAAAGCCGAAGACTTTGTCGCGCAGAGCTGCCGATTTTCCGTCAGAAGCTGAAACTGGGCCAAACGATGTCGGAATGACCTGAAATTTGGTGTGAAGCCTCCTGAGCAATAAATAAGACCAACCATAGGCTTTTGTTTGAGTTTCGAAGCCGTTTGGGGTCCTATCACCTGCAGACGTGCTTTTTGTCGCGATGAAGATGTCGCGGTTTGATGTGTGGTCAACCGATGTCCGATTGACTTGAAATTTGACAGGGAACCTATTGGAGTCATTTTAAGATGATCCATAGGTTTTGTCTTGGAAACCATGGTCCCGGAGAGCTTTTGTCGCCGAGAGCTCCTTTTCGGTTGTCGAATAAGCGAAGTTAGGCCAAATGATTTTGAAATGGCCCGAAACTTCTTGTGTACTCCTCTTTTGGCTGTCTGGAAGAATCTTGCAGTTTTTGTTTGATTCTGACAAGATTTGATTTTTGGAAGCAGCATTGCCTATTTATGGCAGGTTGCGACTTCATGTAGCTCTTTGGATCTTGAAAAGGCAAAGTGACATTTTTGGTGTCAACAATAATCTTTCTCTTGATCTGACATCTCATCAGTATGATCTTCATCAGTATCATTGTCAGATAGAGAATTAGCCATGAAATCCACAAACTTGCGATTCACAGTTTCAGAAGTTTCAATTGAAGGATCTTGTTCTTCTTCTGATGACTGTTCCTCCCAAGTTGTGTTGAAAGCCTTTTTCATTGCACCCTTTTTCTTGTTGGCACACTCACTAGCATAGTGACCATAGCCATGGCACTCAAAACACTTAGTTCCTTTTGCAGAATCTTTTTTCGCAAATTTAGAACCCTTCCACTTGACTTGTTTTGACTTCATGTACTCCTTGAAGCAATTGAACATTTCAGCCAAATCATCTTCAGCCTCAGATTCAGAATCAGATGCAATTTTCTTTTCAGGTTTCTTTCTTGATTCTGAGTTGGCTTTCAAAGCAATACCTTTCTCTTTTTATTTTCCTTTATCCAAACGGTTTGCTTCAAAGGTTTGAAGATTTCCAACCAACTGGTTACCTTGAGGGTATCAAGATTCTTGTTTTCTTCAATAGCATCAACTTTAGAATCGAACCTCGAAGGTAGAGACCGTAAGATTTTCTTGACAATCTTGTTTTCTTGAATTTCCTCACCCAGATTGAAAACAGAATTGACAATATCATTCGGCTTTGCATAAAATTGATTAAAGGTCTCATCTTCTTCCATCACGATGGTTTCAAATTCTTTAGTCAGCCTTTGCAATTTAGATTGCTTCACCGTGTTTGTACCCTCATACACTATCTGTAAGACTTCCCACGCTTCTTTTGCAGTTTTGCAAGTGGAAATCCTACGGAACTCTTCAGCAGACACTCCATTGTATATACTATTCACTGCCTTGTTATTACAATTGGAGGCATGCTTCTCATCCTTAGTCCATTCAGCTTTAGGTTTAGAAACAGTTTGTCCACTAACTACAATTGTTGGTCTGGAGTAGCCTTCCTCAACAATATCCCAAACATCATCATCAATGGACTTAAGAAATCCAATCATCCTTTGCTTCCAATATGCATAATTAGAACCATCTAGCAAAGGGGGCTCTGATACCAATTGAGGGTTTAGGGTTCGAGATCTCTAGATTGGTCCACTCAATAAATCAACCCACTGGTGTGCAAAAATAATAAACTACGCAGCGGAAATAAAATCACAAGCACACACCACAAGGACACCAAATTTAAGGTGGAAAACCCAAACCGGGTAAAAAACCACGATCCGTACTGGATCTAATCAAACACTATGAATCTCGCAATTACAAGAAACTCAGATTTCTTCCCTAGATATCCCCTATCTAAAGACTGAAGTTACCTTGTGTCGTATCACGCTTCAACGACATCACACCGTTGATTGCAACAGATCCAACGCTTGACTCCTGAAATCTTCTACGCAAGAAGATGATCTTCTACAAGGGATGCAGAAGAAACTTGCTCTCTAGAGTACTTGGCAGCACAACTCTTCAAAAATCTCTAAAGAAAATTTCTCTCAATTAGATCACAAATTCAGATTGGGTTGTGAGAAACACCCAATATATAGCCCATAATTCGTGCTTAAGACTCCTAAAAATATTCCACTTAGAATAAGAGTCCTTTTTCAAACACTTAGTCAGAATCCGGATCAGACTGGGCTTCAGCGTGTACCCTCGCTATAGCGAGGTTGAGTCTCACTATAGCGAGACCATATTCTGCCTCGGGGCTGTTTTTGCAACCGTCTGTCAACACAGTCTTCTGTCAACCCTTTCTTTTTTTTTCTCTGTCAGCAGCTTTTGTTGACCTTTGCCTTCTATATTCTAACATATGCCTTGGAAAAGAGTTCTAAGAAACCATTGAGGAAACCATAAGAGGAAGAAACTTGTCTTTAAGATCCAATCCATCCATTAGCTCATTCATCAGGCATTCGTCCTTAAGCCTGTGGACAATAGGGAGTGATTGAGTCAGATAAATTTCTAGTAAATCTCATATGGCCTGTTGATGAATACACAACATCATCCATTTTGTGGCTTGGTCTCTTACGTTGTAACAGACTCGTGTTACTCAAATCTGAAGCTTCCACAACGATCTTCGAACAACAATGGTATCAGAGTTTTTTTAGATGAAAGATTTAGGCGAGGCCGATTTTGTCCTAGGAGTTAAGATCATACATGATCGTAAAAGGCACATGCTCGGCTTTCCTAGAGTCAATATATTGAAAATGTATTGCATAAGTTTCACATGTCAAATGTCAAACCAGTCAATACCCCGATAGATAAAAGTTACAAGCTTAGTAAAGAACAATGCCCTCAAACTGATGATGAAGTTCATTACATGAATCGGATACCCTATGCTAATGCTTCAACGGATTATCCGATATTTAAAAGGCACAAAGAATGTTATGCTTTGTTATCAAGGTGACGATCTTACAGTGTAGGCAGATACTGACACATCTTTATCAGATGATCTGGATGATTCTAAGTCTATATCAGGATATATTTTCTTATTTGGCGAGGGAGCTGTTTCATGTTCCAGCAAGAAATATAACTCAGTTGCAAAGTCTACTATGAAATCCAAATATGTTGCTAGCTAGTTCTGCAGCTGCAACAGGAGCTATTTCTATTTGACGAGTGTTATTAAGCTTAGACATTGTTCCGAGTGCAAAAAACCCTTTTACATCAAATGTGGACAATACATCGGCTATATTCCTTGCAAAGAATCTACAATTTCATTAGAAATCGAAGCATATCGCCAGGAAGTATCATTTTGTCTGCGAAACAATAAATTAAAGATAAAGAAATCGTCATTTCCTATATTCCTTCACGAGAAATGGTAGCTGGCCCAATGACTAAGCCATTGCCTAGAGAGATTTTTTCATTACATGTAAGAAACATCAACATGGGATTGAGATTAATGACATATGTTAATGGTAAGTGGGAGTATATCTTCATTTTCATTGTGAATATAATAAATATTACTCGGTTGTTATTTATGTTCATGAACATTGCATATCATACTATTTTCTTTTGACAAACAAACTGTGCGTATGCATTTATTACATACACACTGTCAACAAGTGGGGTCATCTTAATCGAGCGAATTGATCGTCTCGATCATCTTTGTGATGGTTGGGATGAGGTACACTTGGGAGATATACATATCTTCATTGTCATTGGGTGATAACGATGGTGTGTAGTCCTCTGTGATTACCACTTCAGATCACACGAACACTATGGTGGTGTTGGACTTCTGAATGAAAAACTAGATCCCCATAAGGATCATTAACAAGAAATACCCTTGGGCTAGTCAAGTTGCTTGTAATTTAATTGGGTTTAATAGCCAGTGTGGTGAATGACCAGCGCAATGTCGATTGACACAATTGCGATTCATTCGCGTATCCACTGAGGCAGAATCGCGTATCCACTGAGGCAGAATCGCGTATCCACTGAGGCACATTGTTTTATCCTTAAGTATTTTCTTATGGACTGTACCTATGAGTGAAAGGATATACCCCAAGTCCTTGACGTTGGGCGATTGTCAGCCCTTTAAGCGACTTGTGAATTGGTGTGTCCTTTGTGGATCCTAGAAATCATGTATCCTCAACTATTCACCTCTGCGTTGGGTGAATAAGTCTCGGTGTTTGCTATTTTAGCCGCGGATTGGCCACGGACTCGATTATATGAGGATATACGAGCCGTCGTACGTTCTAGGAAAACAGTTGAGGTGATGTGGAGCTTCGTATGTGTCAGACCCCGACCCAGGTTTGAGGTATTTAATTATGTTTTAACCGTGATTAGTGGATAAGTGGGGTTAGTGGATGATTAGTTTATTTTATTAAGCTAGATTAGAATGTTTGATTAGCTTTGAGAACCCTTGTGAGTCATTGACTTAAGTTTGACACGGGCCGGGGCGCCCGTGGATTGTGTGTGAAATTGTTGAGTTTATTCATGATGCTTGTAGAATCCCAATTTTTGTGTATTTTGACTCATTTCATCTAGGTCATCAACTTTCATGTTTTGGCCAACTTGATTTTGCGATCAGAAGTCGCGTTTTTTCGAGGAAAAAGGGCAAAACTGACATTTCACACAAAAGCTGTACCCAAATTTTGAAAATTTCAGAAATTGTCAAAAATATACTTTTTGGAAAGTAGAAATTTCGCTGATCGTTTTTGTCTTCTTCGTCGTTTTCGTTCGGGGCCCGCAAGTACCATTTCTAGCTTAGTGAAGACGGGGCCCACATGACATCTCTTATAAGAAGGGGATTTCTTCTTCTCCTTCTTCATTTCATTTCCAGCAAGAGTTCTCCCCTAGGGTTTTTCCTCTTTCCCCACACACTCTCTCTCATCTGAAACTCTTACTTAGTGAGGTGTTCTTGGAGGATTGATCTCCTCAAGTTCTTCCTCCCTCTTCAAGCTCTCCAAAGATACCCTTCTTGAGGAGTTTGAGCTAAGTAAAAGCCCTCTTTCAAGCATATCTTCTCCATTGGGATTTCTCAAGGTTAGCAATGGCTTTCCAAACTCTAGATTCTTGTTTTCCTCTCCATTTGGAGTGTTTTAATCCCATTTGCTAGGGTTTTCCTTGGAGATTTACCAACATTGATTTTTAGGGTTTTCTTGGGAAAATTTTTGGGGTTTTTGTAGATTTGAAGTTTGAGGCACTAAAGCTTTGTTTGAAGAGTGATTTTGCTCCTATCTTGACTAAAGGCAAGTAAATTCTACAATTAATATGATGTTTTCCTATTTAGTTCCATTTCATGACTATTCTTCTTGTGTACTAATCTTCCTTGTTTTATGGATTTACTTTGATGGATTGGACCAATGTTATATTGATTTCAACTCATGTTATTGTCTTACAATGCATTTAGAAGTTTGTTTTCACTTTGGCTCTTTAGGAAATTTGGTTTCCTTGTGTTGAAGATGGGTGCTCAAAGAAAAGGAGATAAACTTTGCCCCTTTTTAAAAGTATTGTATTTGATTTATTAGATAATTATGGATGATGATTTGATGATTAGTGGAGCTTAAGAAAGAGCCCAAGTCATTGTGGAATTGTGTATGGAAGAAAAGAATGAAAAAGGATCTCCAAAGAGGAAGAAAAAGGGGAGCAAAGAACTGCCGAGCTGGACTGGGCAGGCCCAGTCCGCTCGAGCTACCCACTAGGCCGCTCGAGCGGCCCAGCTACTGTCTGGGCTCCGCTCTAGCGGACCTGGGCTCGCTCGAGCGAGCCCAGCTCGGCCTGGGGGCTTGAGTTGGGCCTGTTTACGGTCCATTTGGGTCTGTCTTGGGACCCAATTGAAGGCTGTGTTGGGCCTGTTCCCTAGGCGTCTTTTGGGCCTGTTTCAAGGTCAATCATTGGGCTGTTTTGAGACCCATTCTTTGATTCATTTAAGGACTGTTTTGGGCTTATTTTAATGGACTGTTTGAGCTTGGGTAAGGCCAGTTGTGGGCCTGATTAAAAGGAGGTTTAAACACTACATTTAATGAGGACTCAAGGGATATAATTTCAAGCCCACTTCAAGTCTATGTCCAAGCCCAATTCAGCCCCAAACTCTTTTCTATAAGTGAAGCCCATTCAACCCTTTTACAAGCCTAGAAAGTATCGTGAGAATTGGCTTGGACTATGATTAAGACCACTTGGGAAACCTTTAAGTCTAAATGTACACTTCATCCCTTGTGATTGTCAAGGATCTTCGGTGGCACCAAGTTACTTTTATTAATGACAAATAAGGGGTCAAATGTACATTGAGATTAACCGCTTTAGACGATCGAATCATCATACATTTATTCCATATAAAAAGACTTTTGTCCAGATTCTTTCTCCAATCCTTTCGAATGTTTTCAAGTGGTTTACCACATATTTAAGTATTGATAAGACTACTCACTTATTTTGCTCGGATTCGCCAATATGCATTGTTTGGAGTAGTTTTCTTATCGATTTTTGGAAATGTAGCTTATTAATGGATTTGTATTTCTTCGAGGTTTTGAACTTTCACTCTAATGGCACCACTAGGCTTAGGTCACCTTGTCGGACTGATCATCCGGCTTGGGATCTTTAATTTGTCTGCCAGCTGCAGTTTGGATTCTGTCTGTACCGACCATGGCAACGGTAATATCCGGTCCCACGAGTAGTGGCTACGGTTCTGTTTGATAACGACTATGTCGTTCAGGTCCCACGAGTAGTGGCTACGGTTTGTCTGCTCCGGTTACTTTGGTAACAGGAGAATATAGCTTTACGTGGGTTGCCAATGTTTTTATGCATTAATATTCATCTCATGGTATTTGTTTATTTCACTCATCATGACATTGGATTTGTAAACCATCGAGATGTATCTTCTATCTTTACTTCGACATTGTTATTAATCGTGGCTCTCATTTATTATTGTTTTGTTTCGTTATCATCCTATTGTTGTTGTATTTGCTTGCCAGACCGTCGTGTCTGACTCTTTTTGTTTGGTGCCAGATGTCGAGCCCCTCGCGGTTGAGGCGCACTTCGAGGCAGAACCCATAGTTCCTGTGGAGGGCGAGTGGCAGCCCGATGATGTCATTTAGACGTCAGGTTGCTTCTGGAGCTGCGATCACATATTTTGGGAATAGATGCTAGACATTTTGGGTTTTTGGTTATGGCCATTGTTGGCTTATACTCTTTTGGGAAGAATTTGTAATTAATGACTAATCTTACTTTTGTACTAACTTTAAACTAACTTTGGGGCCTACAATGAAATGTTTCTCTTTTTGATGCTAGTCTCGTGCGTTCTTCATCTTATACCCATTTTGAGAGATTTTTATGTTTGCTACAATGCTTCCGCGTAAGTCATTTGTATGAAAGTGATTCTTATATATCACTGTTGGATCGGATTTCGGGAATCCTTACCGCGGAAACCTATGGGAAACTAGCGTGTGCGGGCGGAATTTTCTGGCCCGTCGCGCCGCGTCCCCGGATTAAGGCCTCGTTTAGCAGGACCTCGGTCCGGGGGCGTGACAGTATGAGCGTGAGGAAGGTCTCTTGGCATCACACTCATTTTTATTTGTATGCTTTCTCCTCTTATCCGTTGTGGCAATATCGAGTGATTTTTTGGTTTTCTACAAAAAAAAATTGAAAATTTTATTATGAAAATAGTACATTTTAGGAGACCCTTTGAAAATGGCTTGTTGAAAATTTGTTTTGCTTGATAAGCGGGATAAGCATATATGATTGGGTTGGATGTGGCTCAAGGGAGTGAGATACATTATATCTGGTGTGGCCAAGCGGGTCTAGGGTAGACATATGACATGATGGAGAAGAGGATTTGCTAATCCGATGGTGGCTTAGCATACATTCTCTCATGAGATGTGTAGTTAATCTAGTCCCACTCCCTAGGTCCCGTTTGTATGAATGAGCTTTTGTGATGGTGGATATATATTTTGAAAGTAAAGTCCATTCGATGCGAGTGGGAGATGTTTAACTAGTGGGTTGGTGTCGCGACCTCGGACCGGGTCAAAGGCCTGATCCGAGATCCCAAGTGCTAACTAATGATGCCGTGCCATGTGCATCTGTTTAATTGACTAATATATACATAGATTTAAAGAAGAACATTTCATCCGTGCACGTGATTCCCACAGAGTTCCGCGGTGAGGATTTCACATACAAGTCATTCACATTCGGGATGCGGAAGCCTGTAGCAAAACCAAGTATAACAATCCATTCCATGAAGCAAGACTGATTTCACAAGTATATATATAACATGATTTCAAAGTGAGAAAATGGTCATATGACATTTCCCAAAATAAGGTTAAAGTTTATACAAAAAGTGAATTAGTTTATCATTCCCCAAAAATAATGGCCAACAAAGGCCAGTACATCCAAAAGAATTCCCCCAAAATGTGTCGTATATCAAGGCTTGACCCAATGCCTACATGACATCGCCGGCCTGCCATTCAGCTACACATTGCAGCTCACCGGCAGCCTCCTCAGGCTCCTCCTCAAATGCTACGGGGTTTGGACCTGAGTACCAAAGAATAGGTCAGACACGACAGTATGGCAGGTGGGTGAGAAGATATAACAACAATAAAGTAAAGTGATGATACCTTCGAAAACGTTGAAACCTGTTTAACAATGACTTTCATGAAAGAGAATGCATCATTTATTAAAAAGGACATGAGTAATATAAAACATGTAGAGAGTGACAATGAACAAGAAACTAGTAAGACGACAACTACACAAAGCTAAATCTTCTATCACTAAAGTGATGAGAGCACATCGTGGCGTTGATCTCAAACACATGAGGTGAGGAGAGTCAACGAAAATATATGAATATATATAACTATACGGGACGGCGGTAGCGAACCGGGTATTGAGACGGGACGGGATCTAGGCTACAGCTGGCGGGACAGAAGGGGGACCTCCAAGTTGGTGGATCAGACTGACAAGGTCGTCCAAGCCTAGTGGTGCCGACTCATAGGTCACATGCAAGGAATCGGGACATGTACAATTGTCTACACAATATAAAACATATAAACAACCAGGACGGGGTGCCCATAGGCACAAATTTCACATTTGTATTGGTCATATGTAAATGAGGCTGGCAAAATGCTAAAGATGTAATTTCGGTATTTCCGGGGCATGACTAGACATATAACATGAAGTTTGAAGAGCACATGCGAAGTTCGAGTAAAATAAAACATAAATGGATTTCCATAAGTTTCCAGACCAAGCGTTGAGAGTTCAAGATTCACATTAGTGTGCATAGGGTCCCGTATGTCGGTTTTGATATAGACTTGGAACTCTATTAGAATTAAAGACATTCCGGGCTCCCAATGTACATTGATAACCCAAAACCCTCAACGAATCTCCGTGATGGGGTTTCTTTCTCAACCGGGATCCATGCAACACTTCTTAGGTCTCTTCATTGCATTGGGGATCCAAAGAATACCTTCCCAAGCCTTAGAATAACATCTCAAACCCTCCTGCATTGACCCAGGCTTGACAGACAGTTGACGCGAGCGGACTGGAAGTTCGCTCGAGCCAAGAGCTCTCTGTGAGGGGTTTGCTCGAGCGAACTGCTCTCTGTGAAGGGTTCGCTCGAGCGAACTATCACATAAGCATTTCTGCAATGCAGTTCGGCACTTTCCTTTCTTCATTTGTGAATCTCTTTGAGCCCCCATTCCTTCACATAATTGAGGGACTCATGACCCCCTCTAAAACCCACATAATCCACCATCAAAACCATCCACAAAATGAGTCAAATCACTTCATTTCCACCATTCAATCACAAGAATCCATTATATGTGAAGATCCATTTGTAAACATAAGACAAGCTCTAACAAAAGTGATTGTAAATATTACCAAAAGATTAAGCAAAAGAGAAAAAGACTCATCATTATGCATTTTCAAAGCAATAGAAACCATAAAAAAGGGCATGAATAGGAACAATGTGAAATCATCAAAGCATGTAGTAGAAAAAACCACATTTCTTATAAAAACATATTAACATTTCAAGACATCTATTCACCCACTTGCCTTGGGTCCAAGCTTAGCAAATAAAGCTCCGAATGACACTCTCCAAACCAATTGGCACCAAGCTACACAAAAACCCCCCAAATCAACCCATTTTGAAACCCTAAATGGTCAACACCATGAAAGAGAAAAAGAGAGCTTGCAAGAATGGAGGTGAAGCCTCTCTAGGGCTAGGAGAATACATTAACTAGAAGATTGGAGAGATTGCTTACTTGTAGAATCTTCAAATGATACAAGATAGCTCAAGGAAGAACTCAATGGTGATGGATTCCTCTTCCAATAATGTCAAAACGAAGCTCTCATGGTGAGGAAGAAGGTGATGAGGTCCATTCTCTCTTTGACAAAGGTTGGTGGTGGATTGAGGAGGAAGAAAGCAAGAAGAAGAAGAAGAAGAAGAAGAAGAAGGGGAAACCCTAGGATAGTTGCAACCCCTCTTCCAATGAGAATGACAAGGAAAAAAGAGTAAAGTGAAGAAGGCTCCTCTTTTTATAGAAAGTGGGGATGGGTCCCACCACTGGCCAAGCTTGTGGGGCTTAAAACATGGTTTCAAGGCCTTAGATGCGTTCGACGAAGAAGGAAGGAATGTTCATCGAAAATTCTAGTTTCCAAAAAGTATATATTTCGAGGGTTTTGGAGACATCGAAATTTATATCCAAATTTGGTGTAAAACGACTGTTTTTCCCTCAAAGTGAGAAAAGTTGGGTTTTGGGGTCTTGATAGGGGACGGAGTCAACATGAAAGTTGTAGAGATTAACAAGATGAGTCGAACAGAGTTAAAACACGAATTTAAGAAAATCTTGAATAATCCCCCAAGTTCATGCAAGGTCACTAAAAGAACCCCAAAGGGTCCCACTAATCGAGAAGGCTCTCAAAATCCCCCGAAGCTATATAAAAGCTATTCTAACCCAAAATTAACCAAAATCCACTAATCTCTCTTAAAGCTAAAACACGACTTAATTAAGGCTAATCGTGGTCATTCAGATCGAGGTCTTACGGTTGGGGCCGACTGCCATGTCCAAGGTTGAAAAACTTGCGACACGGACTCAAGCCCAATGCAAAAAAGAAAAATGACTCGAATAGAGTTAACGCAGAGACTCGGGCGAGTCATGCTTTTTTTATAAAAATAATCTCAAAAATATTTAAAAATGAATTCCTTACTTATAAAATAAAAAATACATTTACTTCATGATTCATAATAATCAATTCAAATAAATAAATTTATATATGCAATAAAAGTACTACAATAAGGAAAATAAAAAAAATATTACATATTACATAATTTGTTAGTCCAAGTATCGAATATAAAAGGTCAAATATAAGTCTCAAATTACATTACAATCATCATTTTTATATTACCGACTCCAAACCTCATGCATAATTACTTTAAAAATATACTTTAATTTTTTAAAAATTAGATTTGCCTATTAAATTGTTTGGAATGCAAACAACCTAATAAAATGAGATGACTCGGGCAAGTATCCCACATTTTTTATTCGGTCATTTGTCAAAATGAGATAACTCGGGAGAGTCAAGAGTCAACTCAGACAGTTTTCCAACCATGGCCATGTCAACAGACATGAAATAGTACGTAATTCTAACAATGACTAACTTTCATGGGATCTTTTGCAAATGTCCAATGGATTTAATTTGGGTAGAACTACAATACATCAATGGTGCAATGTCTTTCTTTAATGTATGATGGGGCCGACCTTTTCAAAATCTAAGCTGATTGCTTGGAACACCCTATGTAGTGATCAACATATAACTTATTACTCAAATCGATAAGATAGCCACCGTTGGATTAACTATATCTAGAACACGAGATGAACTTGCTCTATTTTCTTATTTCCTAATAGAAATTGGGAATTCCTCATGTGTGGTCAATTTAATGGCTGGCCTACTGAAATTAACTTTGAGAATTTAGTTACAATGAATACAATGGGTGTTAGAGCTGGTAAACGAAGTGAATTTTGAAAAGGTGGGCCCCACCATACATTTAAAGAAGGGTGCTACACCATATTACATTGTGACGTTGCATTATTGTTATGCCCATTTAATCTCCGCTTAATTGATGGAGATATTCTTAGGGGCATTCGGCGATAAGTCCCTGAATATTTCACTTTATGGCATTAGATCCACAATCTTTTTTCATAGTGTAATAAGTCATTTTTCCAAATTTGAAGGCCTAAAATGTCTAATTTACTCTTTCTTTAAATCATATCTCATGATTAGTGGGATATGCCATTAATAATGGTCAACTACCATTTAATTGGTCACGATTAATGAAATCCCATTAATGAGATTTTCAAGTAAATTCTAAAACAACACAAACAAATTTCAAAAAATGCAAATAAATTCCAAAAGAACGCCAATAAATTTTAAAAAATGCAATAATTTAAAAAAAATGCAATAAACTTAAAAAGAAAGCAGAGAAATTTAAAAAGATGCAAATAAATTTCAAAAGAACCAAATAAATTCTAAAAAATATAAATAAATTTAAAAGGATGAAAATAAATTTCAAAAGATCCAAATAAAATCTGAAAATTGTAAATAAATTTTAAAAAACGCAATATAAATTTCAAAAGACACAAATAAATTTCAAAAGAGGTAAATAAAAAGACAAACAAATTTCAAAAGATCCAAATAGATTTCAAAAGACGCAAATAAATTTCAAAAAATCCAAATAAAATTTCAAAAATGTAAATAAATTTCAAAAGATGAAAATTAATTTCAAAAGACGTAAATAAAATTCTAATTTGTAAATAAATTTCAAAAAAACATAAATACATTTTTCAAAACTAAGATAAACCAATTGTTTCAATTTTCAGAAAAATTTGCAAAAAATTCAAGTATTTTGCCAAAACTCAATTAAATTTATTTCAAAAAACGCAAATAAATTTAAAAGACAAAAGATGCGAATAAATTTTCCAAAAAACTAAGATAAATTTGCAAAGAACACAAAATGTTTTGTTCAAGAACTCAGTTAAATTTTCTAAAATGTAGATAAATTTATCAGAAACTCAGATAAATTTGCCAAAAACTCAAATAGATTTTCGAAAAAACTCTTATAAACTTGATAAAATGTCAGATAAATTTGATAAAAACTCAGATAAATTTGGTAAAAACTAAGATAAATTTGACAAAAGCTCAGATAAATTCTCTTCCTCGTCGATTTCGGCTTGACCCGAACCAACCTGGAACCAACCTCTTATACCCTGACTTAGCCTATAACCAGGCTTCTTCTTCCCTATCTTCTACCTTCCTCCGTTTCTGTAACAGAGAACGAGAAAAACCAGATCGTCTAGCTTTCTTTCTTGGAAAACGGTGGGTCTGCCATATCTGGCGACAACAAGTCCAGCAGCCTGACCCGGCCCAAACTCGACCTGAAACCTGACCCTAACAGGGGCCTTCCAACAATGATCTTGCGCCCAGCGAGCCCATCATCACCGCGAGGGCCACCAATCACAAAATGGCCTGATGAGTTAAGTTGGAAGATGTTCTTCTTGTCAGGGATGACAGGCTTGATCACATGCTCCTTGAGGGCAGCAACAATCTCATCATTGGTGACAGTTTCGTCATGCTGGGTGGAGATGAGGATCGTGTGGACCCGAATGGGGACAACAGCGACCTGGGTCTTGCCATCTGGTCTTAGCCATGGACAAGTTCCGCTCTTGCGGACCTCGGTGGCAGGCCTGTTGAACTATAAGGCCAACAAAGCAATTGCTTTAGGCCCCAAAAATTAGGCACAAAAAGGCCCCATAATAGCAACTGACATCTTTTGAAATTCCAATATAGAAAACTTGTTAACTGCCATCCCTTTTTGTTATCTCCAAAATAGAAGGCCCCATAATAACTCTATATTGAGAAAGCCTTTAAAGTGTCATTTATGCCCATTATATTTTCAAATCTGCCCCTTATATTTATATGGCTAAGAGTCCAATTGATTTTAGCATATAATTATATTTCTAGCAATCCACGTGTATCAAATCTCAGCTATACATTCAGTCATGAACTTGTTTCACAAGCATTTCTCGTTATTTTTATGCATCCTATTTCAATAGGAGACCATTCAGATTTGATTCATGATGTGGTTATAATAGATCTATAGCTTTGGGTTTCAGCCCTCATAATAGATCTTAAAATTTAATATAAACAATGGCCCGTCGGAATTTTTTCACTTGCCTACAGTGCATATGAGTACCGTGTCCAATACGTGGGGCACACCTCTTAAGTCCATTTTGGATAGTCCTGACTCATGGTGCGGGGTGTTGGAGCCAGATAGGTGGTTGGATTTTGTGACCCAAAATTTCCTTATGAGTTTTGGGAATGGGCCCAAAATTCTCACGTGGGTTTTAGAGGTGGACTTAAGATAGGTTAGTAAAACTTGAATATAAAAACTTAATTAGTAATTTCGCATCATAAAAAGAAAGAAAAATAAAATATTTATAATAATATTAAAACATAGAAAAGGCCTAATTTATGATCGTCGCTTTAGGCCCCGAATTGTCTAGAGCCGACCCTGCTCGGTGGGGCGCTCACCGAGCTTCGTTGCGAGGACATGGGTGAGGAGCATCAACTCAGGGGTTTCATCTGTGGCGTAGCCGAACATGAAGGCGATGCCATCGAGGTTAATATTAGCTTTGTTGAAGCCATTGCTGTAGTAGATGTCATGGTCTTTCTGTTCATGGGAGGGTGAAACGACCATGGCAAGAAACAGAACTCGAGCGCAGTATGGAAGGCCATGAAATTAAAAAAAAAAGAAATTTTCTTTTGTGTAGTATGGAAGGAAATGATGAAGTGGGGTACGGTGATCTGAAATCTAGAAGCTGAGAATTGAGAAAGCTCTGTTTTGCAGTAGACTTGTTGAGGCTGGCAGCCCTATGCTACAACTCTAGAAAACATAGGCTCTGATAATAATACATTTGTTGGAGAAGGACGGAACCTTGCCCAGGAATAATGGAAGATTTGAAAATTTTAAATTCAAAATTTTACGTCTAAACGGTTGAAAGAGCAAATTAGTAATGAAAATTATATCTAGCGACCTCTGGCCAAAATATGTCCAGCTTTATGTACTATATGCTCGCCAAAATATGTCCAGCTTTATGTACTATATGCCTTAGAGAAAAAGTTATTGGACTGGAGGTCTTACAAGACCGTGTTGAGTGATCTTTCACTAATTTACTTATATTTATATTAATTAATGTTGGACAGGCCTAAAAAAAAAAAAACAACAAACCTTTGGCTTCTCCTTAATCCACACCATCCTACTTAAAAGGGTGTTTAGAAACTATATATATCTTTAAAAGTTATACTATATTATGTACTTAGATTAGAATATTACTTACCTAAACATTAGGTAGTACGCATTACAAAATATTTCTATTTCTTATAAAGACATTTGTATTAGATTATTAAATGATATGACGTAGAAAGTAAACTCGTAAATAAAAATCCGATGGGTGAAAAGCAAGCACAATATCTCTATAAGTAGATATATATCATTGTGGTCCCACTATGATTTCTAACATCAATGGTTCTTATTGTATAAGAGAAGTGGGTCTCATTATGACTCCTAACATTATATTACAAATATAACACGATCCAATCATTTACCAACATTTAGTGATCCCCACCCTAGTTACTAGCACTAGATGGGCCCCATGCTGGTTACTCATATTAGATGGGTCCTACAATTGTTACATTAGGCAAGTCAAATTTTAATTACCAACTTTATATTTTGTAACCATAATCACCAATTTTCCATCACTAAATGGGTCATGCTGTGAGAATCAACATATGATTACGTCACACAACATACCAAATGACTTCCTCATTGATTGCCATGATTATGTTAGTTACTGTAATTGCTAACATCAAATGGGTGCTACAATGATTTTTGTATCAAATGGAGCCCTCAACAATGTCTACTTCCAGATATGTTACTATGGTCACTAACAATTGGCAAGCCTCACCTCAATTAAACAACATTAATTAGATTCCATAATTTTTAACATTAATGATCTATTGAATTCGAATATTAGATGGGTCCCATTGTGACTGCTAAAAACAAGATGAATCCTATCATTATCGCAAATATTAGACTGACTCCAGTCTCCACCACAGTAAGAATCATTTGGTGTGTTCATTGAGATCTCAAATTTTAAAAGATTAGTACAACAATTAAAAACATTAGATGGTCCTACTAGATTACCAATGGATTGCATCAAATGAATTTCATTTTAATTACCACTATGTAATGACTTTCATGTGATTTAATATGTCTCATAGAAGATAAATCATTTCAACCTATCACTCGATTTTTCATTTTCGGAATAGTAAGATCCTTATAAACTGCCACACACATCAGGTAAGGACATGTTAGAATTTATAGAAATTGCCAACCTTATAGTTATACCAAAAAAGTACATTAGATGCATTCTAGACTGGTAATCCCGCCACAAAAAAATCTTTTTTTTTTCACCTATTTTTTCGAGGGTAGATATCCACTTTTCCATGAGGGTCTCCCTAAATAGCCACAGGCAGAAAAAACAGTTTTTTTGTCATCTTCTTCCTTCAGGGAAGAATAACATGAGGAACCACAGGAGGTGTTTGTTTCGCTTTAGACTCACCATGAAATGAAGCTGCCATATCCCACTACAACAATTTGCACTTTTGTCGACGCTAAATAAGCGTCAGTAAAGGTCTAAAAAATGCCGGGAAAGATTTCTCTTGCACCGGCAATCCGCCGGGAAAAGCATGCCACTGATATCATTTGCCGACAAAAAAAGGTAGCACCGGTAAAAAGCTATACATTGCCGGTGTTTTTTTTTTTGGCCGGGAAAAGAGGTTTATTTCGCTGGGAAAGAGTTTTATTTTTTCAATAATAAATTTAAAACACTTTTGCCGGTGTTTTTTTGCGCCGGGAAAAAGGCTTATTTTTCAAAAATAAATGTTAGAAAAACTTTTGCCGGCGTTATCTTGCACCGGGAAAATATGTTTATTTTTCAAAAATAAATGTTAGAAAAACTTTTGCTGGTGTGTTTTTTTTACCGAGAAAAGAAGTTTATTTTTTCAAAAATAAATATTAGAAAAACTTTTGCCGGCGTTATTTTGCGCCGGGAAAAGATTTACATTTTACGAAAATTATTTTTTCAAAAACGCCAGGAATAATTTTTTATTTATTTGATTTTTAATTTTATTTTTCTGTATATACATTAGTTCATTACAAATTCCAACCTGTGTCACATGAATAAATTGAAATTGCTAATTCCATTATCCAAGACCAAATCTACTACACACCCAACATCCATTTCCATTCCAAAATCATCAAAAAACTGAAACAAGAAAATTCATTCCACTTCATATTAATATTCAAACATCCTTTTAACATTGAAAGCACTTTACCATTACCATTACAAAATTAAAACAAATGCTAACATTCTACTTTGTACCAACATTCAAATGCCAATGAAAATTTACATATTCATATATAATCATTTCATTGTTGCACCATTCCAACACCTGCACCATTGTTTAAAAAAACTCCATGCATCCCATTTTAACATATAGCAATATGTTACACCGCATACCTGGCCTTCATGTTGGCTGCATCCTATAGCTGCATGGACTCTTTTAACAAAATTTGTTTTTCAATTTTCATTCAATCTGCATAAAAAAAAGAGCAAGATTAACATATGATTAAGAATGTCATGTGCACAAAGTATACTCCCAAAGTAAGACAGAGAAGCATCAGAGCCATGAAGTCTTTGTTTACTTAGATTTTCAGTTTGTACAAGTGGATCAACATCTTAGCAATGAAATAGTTGAATTGTTGATTAATATGATGAGTACCAATCACCACTATTTATTTGGAGAAAAGGCATACTGTATCTCATGAGAATTTCTACACTTTTTAGCTAAATGTAATACTGATAGCCAAAACCGAAGAGCTTAATATATATAGAATCATATAGCTTCACCTTAATCTCCAGATCTGTTAAAGTGAAGAGAAGAAGAGAAGAGAAACGCAACCCTTTCAATTCATTGTAATTGAGATAATAGAAAAGAGCTTTGCAGGCTTTTAGTAACAAATAACACAACAAAAGTAGAACTTCATCAAATGAGTGAAACACGAAGGATATCTTGTTGCTTCTCAAGATAAACTATACTGTTCACTAATAATCTTATACATTTGTTTAATTTCCAAGAAATTCGTTAAGAAACATATAAAAAATTCTTCTCTAGATAAACTATACTGTTCATTAATAATCTTATACATTTGTTTAGATGTTCCCAGTTTTTTGCAATGGGCCCTTTATTCTCATTTGTCTAGTGTATTCAAGCTGTCCTGATAACACGCACACATTGAAATTTTATCATAAACAGATCCCATCCATCTATCATTGAATTAAAAAATGTAGTAATAAAAAGACTGCGACCACAGTGAACAAAGAAAATTAATAACTATTCATAAGGTTTTGCATTTCAGAAGAAAAATCTACTTCTCACCCGGTATTCGCATCTAGCAGAACCGTTCTTTGGAGTATGCGTAGCAAGCCACGTTTGTGTCCGAGTGATC
Source organism: Litsea cubeba (assembly GCA_012931725.1). Taxonomy (NCBI): domain Eukaryota; kingdom Viridiplantae; phylum Streptophyta; class Magnoliopsida; order Laurales; family Lauraceae; genus Litsea; species Litsea cubeba. Next base: position 22,401,492 of record CM022951.1, on the reverse strand, counting down.
TCAACTCTAGGATTTTCTTGCCTCTAAAAAAGAAGGGAGCAAACATCCTCATTATAAAATTAGTTAAATGGGAAAAATTAAAAAATAAAAGCACTGTCAAATTTTTTATTCATGTACTAAACCCCAAAAAAGTTTAGTTTCATGTCTTAAATAATTATAGATTTTGAAATAATGAAGATTTCTAATATATACTCTGAATCATGAGTACAGCCCAATCCATCCTGATATGGGACATTCCTGGATGGTACAGCCCATGAAGAGCTCTAGTCATTAATGTATAAATCATGAGTGGAATTTTACATGATGGAAGGTGTGTGAAAAGTATTATATGTTTGATCTTCAAATGATACAATTTATCTATGGTGTGTGGAAAGTATTATATAGAGGTGATAGGAATTTCTGAAAACTATCCCCTGTTTTATATAATGCTGAGTTGTGCTCAATGGGAGGGATACATTCTTGTGGATTGAGCGCATTTTCATTACATGTTGATTTTAAGAACTTATCTTGGAGTAAGTATTACTCGTACCAGAATGTGGGCCTGGTGATATTAAAAAGTTAAGTGAAGCAAATAAGAAAGCAAATGCCAACATTTTCTCAGAGTAAATTTAGCACAAAAACTTCAAAGTGTATCAACACCACAATTTGACACTCCTCTGCAGCTAATATTATAAAGTGATCCGTTTTTATTAATAATAAAGAATTGAAAACAGGGTAAACTGCCTAAATTGGAACTAGTTTGTGCATATATTAAGTTTCCTGCCTCATGCTGTTCAGAGCTATTCAAGCTATCACTATGTGATTCAAAGGCAACCTACTATCTCCAATAATATAGTCTCCATCTAGATATAGAATCAACAGCCCACAAATCAGAATTCAAAATCTTACCAGAAGTGGAATTGGATTTCCTAACCTGCATTGATACACTGTAAGCTGTTCATCGATTAGAAGGGTCAAACAAAACCCAAACCTGCATTGTGTAGTTTGAAATTACCCACATCCAAATAAGAAAGAAGCTTGCAAAAGCCCAACCAGAGTGATAGAATGAAAAAATCCAGCCTAATAGAGCTACCACACTATGGAGGTGATCAATTTCTCAAAAGCTTTACCCAATCACAACAACTCAGCACAATCATGTCTGGTCCAAATATATCAATACAAATAGATGTTAATAGAATCTTAAGTAACAGTTTCTCTTATTCTTTGCCATAACCAAGTACTGCAAAGCAAATTTCCAATCTAAAAGAAATTCTTAGGATGGAATACAATTTTTGAGACTGGAAACTCTTACGCCCACATGAGTTTAATGAGGATGCATTTAATAAGATCCATATTTAGAAAAAAGAAGATGAATTCATAAGCCATAATCACCAGCAGAAAGGATAAAAGATCGTACAAAACTCATACCATATCATAGTTCATTCACTACAGGATAATGAGAAATGGCACTTTGCAATGGCCGTACACTGGAAAAAAAAAAAAAAAAACCTGTAAAATGCAGAATCTCATAGAATTATAAGGACAACTTAGTCCATTTATGAGTTTTCCCAAGGCAGCATTTTGCTATAGTCTAAACCCAAGCATGAGGAATGAGGTGAACTAAATGCTTTGGAACATCAATCAACTTCAACTTTTGCAACTACCAAGTCATTCATGGTTGGATTGTATGGAAAATGAAAATGCAAACCGATCCATTAACATAAAGTTGAGAGCTGACCTTTGGATGAAAAATAAGTATATATTTCCAAAGTTAAGGGCTGAATTTACAAAATAATGAAGAGCAGTTCCAACCCAATTACACTCAAATCATAGAGAGACAACCAAGGTGGAGCTGTACCTCCCAAAAATGATGGCACGGGTTGGGCCAGCCATAAAACCCAAAAGATGTACACAAAAGCAACCCAAAAGAAGTAGAAACCAATATCCACTCCAATTCATAGACTTCTAAAATTGAATGACCATCATGACTACAGTGCTTTTAATAAATAAACAGAGTTACATATATAAGATATCAGTAGTTGTTTTGCAAATCGTAGTAGAAATGCATGTGAAATAATCACATGAGCGGTAGTTTAAACACCCCACAATTGCAAACCGCAGTCTTAGATGAGATATCTTTAGATTTCTCACTCTACAGATAGGTAAACAACTAAACCTTCAACTTCGACTCCTAATTTACCAATAAACCAATTGTGATTAATCTGCCATTAATCTATCCCTTGATAACAGAGTGATTTTAGCTCAAAAAAGTTGCTGTCTTTGTCATATAACCAAAAAATAGGATTAAAAGATTCAATGGCTTCGGCCACAAAGGTCAACATTCTATAAAGGTAAGTAGACAAAATAAAGATATACTGAAGGAGTTGAAATAAAGAATCTAGTTTCTAAATCCCCCAAAAAAAAAAAAAAAAAAAAAATGAGAAGGAACAAAAGATTTTGGAGGAATATCCAAGTTATCAATGGGTCCCTCAATGGAGCACATATTTGTGTATGAGCTACACAAAGCACATACAAATAAAGTGAAAAACATAATTGTGTATAATGAATTCCAACATGATTGAGCAACCACTTGAGGGAAAAAAAGTTAAATTCATGCGTAGTAACTGATTAGAATTTACCTTAAATCTGCAGCTTCATGTGAAGCGGCAACTTTGTTGGCATAGATTCTTATCAGCTTTAGATAGAGCGATCACAATCTATAAAAGCAACTTAAAGGTAATACAAAACAGTAATTTCCCTTTGAAGTACCTGGCATCAAACTTGTGAAAATGAAGTAATTGCCTTATACTACCTGAACTACTCTTAGATTGATACAAAATAACTTTTCGTTAGTTGTTCTAAAACTTGTATCGCATATATTACTGTCACCTGTGACACACAAAAACTTGACAGAATGCATAAAAGGTCTAGTAATCTTCCACTTTGTCTGAAATCGTAAATAATGGCGATTCATGCAAAGCCATATAAAAAGCTTTTCCCGTGGCCATGGTCAAAATTCTTTCTACATTTTTTTTTTTTATGGTTTCTAGAGTTTATTTTTACCTCTTTCTAAAATTATAAATATTAGCGATTTTACAAAGCCAACATAAAGAGCTTTTCCCATTCAATTCTGGTCTCTGTCAAAATCCTTCTTGCATTATTTTTCTTGGTTTTTTTATTGGTTCCTAGAATCTAGTTTAGTTAGTGACTGGATAATTAAAAATTATTAAATTAGATTCCAATTAAAAGAAATTGCATTTTTTTCTTTGCATTCAAATTGCTAAGGTACAGGTAGGGCCCCCTTTGAGGTGCACATTCATATCACCTATCAGACAATCTTAACGATCTAATTACAATGGGAAATTCAAGCTATGGGTTCGTATATTAATGGAGCCTTATCGGATGGTTAGGATCATCCAACAGGGCTTCCATCCACCATATGAACAATTTCAATCCTCAAAAGTAGGCCCCGTATTTACAAAACATTTGTCCCACTAAGGAAATGCCCACATTCCTCTGAAACATGCTTTCACACGACACTATTATGAAAATCACATAAATCTAATCAGTCATTGAGAGAAAACAAAATAAATAGATAAGAATGAAAACCATTTTACTGGGGAAATGGATAAGTACCTTTGTTCTCTCCTTTTTCTTATCATTCAGAATATAAGAAGATAAATATCAGCTATCCAAAAATAGAAGTACCTAAATCAGCAAACTTCAACAAATTACCCAACTGAGAATATGCACATATTGATCAAATCTCCAACCGGCAAAATTGCCCAGACTCAACTAGACATGATAAATAGAGAAAAGATGATGTAGGGCTAACTATCTCTCTTCTTTATGTTTCTAGTCTTCTTCTATTTCATTCATTAGCAATATTCCAAAACAAGATTATAGTTGTTCTTGAACCTTGTGTAACCACTTTATCTGGTGGCTGCTCTATAAGTTTTAATTGTGATATATTTTGTTTGACTAGTGTTTGTTGCTTCTCTTATTTAAATTTAAATTGGTACTTGTACCTATAATGTTTGTAATTTGATTAAAAAAATATTCTAATTTATTTTTATTTTTCCACCATTAGTAATACATTCTGCGAGGGCAGGAGCAAATACTTTGGAATTTTGAAAATAAAGATTTAGGGGATTAATTGTTTCCTTTTCTTTAATATTCTTTCAGAGAACCAATTCACAGGATGAGGAACTGGAGCTACTTTTTGCTGGGCTTTCTTTGTAAAGACTTTCCTCAAGGTTAAAGGAAAGTATTATAAGGTGGCAGTACGACCAGCGTTGTTATATGGATCAGAGTGTTGGGCAGTAAAGCATAATCATGTCAAGAAGATGAAAGTTGAGGAGATGAGAATGCTAAGATGGATGTGTGGGATCACAAGGAGAGATAGGATTAGGAATGAGGAGATTAAGGGCAAAGTAGGAATAGTACCGATTGGAGATAAAATGAGAGAAAATCGACTGAGTGGTTCGGCCATGTCAGAAGGCGTCCAACGGAGGCACCTGTTAAAAGGTGGTGTGAAAGCATGGAGATTGCCAGGAGTAGGAGAGGGAGAGGGAGATCCAAGAGAAGTTGGAAAGAAACTATTAAACATGACCTTGCCTACATGGATCTAATGGAGGATATGGCCCTAAACATATTTGATTGGCGTCGTCAAATCCATATAGCCGACCCCACCTAGTGGGAAAAGGCTTGGTTTGGTTTGGTTTCTTTGTAAAGACTAAAAAGCACACTTGTGTAAGGGGAAGACTTATACATATAATTTGAATGATAATGGTGAGTCATTTTTAGCTGGAAAGTAGTTTCTTAAAAATGACAAGTGCTGGAAAGTAGTGTGTTAAAAATGACAAGTCTTTTGGCCATAAAATCAATCAATGAACAGTCTATATTTACTGTCATTGTTGTACATGTGCCATTTTTGTACAGTAGTCTGGATTTAAGCATGTGAAACTGGATGCAAGGTGGAATATCACACAGGTGTATGATTTCTGTAATTGACAGACAATCTTTGCATATAGTCTTAATAGAAAAGGCTCATGCAATGCATAGGACCAGGTTAAAAGAAAAAAAAATAATAGAAAAAAATTTAAAAGTTCAAAATGAAGATCATTAATTAGAAGCATTTGACATATTTTTATGTACTTTCAAGTTAAGAAGAGATTTTTAACAGGATAAGTTTGTGGCCACATCCACCATGGTCATGCCTGAATACAGTCCACATCAAATTCAAAAGCAATGAACAACCTTTATCACATCTTACTTCTTCACAACAGCACTCAACTGAGTGAAAGTTATAGTCGTGATTGAATCAGGCTTAAGCTCTAACAATCTCATTTAATGAAAAAAAAATGAAAAGATTTTTCAAGAAGACCCAATTGCGAAAATCCCATAATTATCACATTACAAGATGTAACATCTCTTTCAGGCATTCTTTCAAACAGAAAAGGTGCACTGTCCAACCTACAACATTTGATGTCCCTATCAATCATTACTGTCTGCACGAAGATATTAGACGAAGACTACAACCATTGTCGACATATGCTCTGATGTTGGAGTTCCATGAAGCAACAGTTAAGGATTTTGAAATACATATAAGAAATCGGGTACTAGAGGTCATAACACTTAATCATGCAAACGTACATTTTGTTCCGACATTATATAACAAGAAAAAGAAATAGAACTCAAACAGGAAGTCTATAAAGCCCTAAAAAATCAAATACCTAGGAGATGTCGGAGAGACAAAGACAAAGGAGGTGGCACACCGAGAGAGATGCCGAGGGAGACGAGAGAGATGCAGAGGTCTTCAGATGAATGGGTTGCAGGGATCGGCCTTAGGTGGTGGGGATAGAGGAGAGACCGAGGTGGGCGATGGAGATGTTTGATGCGCAGGGGAGGCTGTGAGATGGGTCTGTAATGGAGAGACGGGCGTGGAAAGGGTGAGGAATGGTGATGGAGAGGTCTGTGCAGGGAGGAAGCAGATGGAGATGGAGATGGAGATGCTGGTCGAGAGAGGGCCGCCCCAGGACTAATCTGGGGATGAGATGGGTCTAGCACGTCGATCCTCTTCTTGAATGATCCTTCGATGTTCTTCCTGCCTCCGCGTGAATGCTCCTCTTCTTCGGCATTCCGCGTGAATGGATGAAGGGCAGCTGTGGAGTGGGCGCGCTGGGCGAGCGGGGAAGAAGAACAGGGGAAGAGAGGAAGTCTCTGCTTTGGGTGATGATGAGATGGGGAAGGAGTTGATCGTCTGAGGGAGAGGATGGAGATGAAGATGGGAGGCTGGCTGGTCTACGTAGGGATGGTATGGTGGATCTGACTGGATGATGGAGATGGTGAGCGTGAGGTGGTGGCTGTGATGGTTTCTGCGTGTGAGGGTGGAGATGAGGGAGACGGAGATGGTGGTCCGCGTCTGGGAGAGGTGATGGGTCTGCGCTGGAAGAAGATGGGCGTGAGATGATGGAGGGATGACTGAGGGGCGTTCTGGGATGGACGAGGGTGATGAGAGAAAATGCGTGAGGGAGCGGGTGATGGCTGGCTGAGTGGGGATTGCTGGGAGATGGCCGAAGAGCGGGGAGGATGATTCTCTACTACGATGGATAGATGAGGGGAGAAGCGTGATGGAGGGGAATGAGATGGGAAGCGAGAGGGAGTTCGAGTTCTGCGCGGGATGGAGAGGGATGGCGATGGTTGCTCTGCTGCGATGGGAGATGGATGAAGGTGAGATTTGTGCCACTGAATGAGATAAGAGACGGGGTTTATGAGGGGGTTTGAGAGGGATCGTGAGATGGAGATGATGAGAGGGAGAAGGGGATGAGGTCGCCTGGGAGATGGAGGAGAATGCGATTGAGAGATGAGGGATAGAGGCGAGAAGGGCACAAAAGGGGGGTTGTCGATTTAGAATTACAAAGGGAAAAAAAATAGGCGCAGAAGGGGTTTGAGCATTAGTAATAGGGAAAATTACAAAAACGGGGCCTAAGTTTTTCTCATATTTCAAAACAGGACAAAATAAAATCACATTTCAAAATGGGCCTTAAGTTTTCCAATAGGATTTCAATTCAGGACATCCGGTCAAATTAGGTGCCCGCCGACCAACTTTCCCCATTTTTTTTTCTAAAACCCAAATATGCCCTTCTGGCTTCGCCTTAGCTTTCGGCAGCCCCTCCAACACCTTCATCGGCAAGCACTACTTCGGCCTAAAGGGCATCACCTCCAACATGTGCGTATTCCTTTGTTTTTCGATTCGATCTTGATCGTCTCTTCTCTCAAAGCTCCATCTACTCTCTATCTATCTCACACAGGACGGATTCTCATCTCTACTCAAAATTCTTATCTCCTGATGTTTGTTTCCGCCATCTGCCTTCAGATCAAGGTTCGTATGAGATCCCTCTTTCTCCAAATTTAACTTTTACAGTAGATTCTATGGAATTGATGCAGATCTGACGGTGTTCTTGTTTGTTTTACTCAATATTCTTCATCAAGGCCGACTACAGCAACTTCCTCTACCAATGGGCCTTCGCCATCGCCATCGCCGCCGCAGGCATCACCAGCGGCACCATCACCGAGCGGACCCAGTTCGTCGCCTACCTCATCAACTACTCCTTCCTCACCGGCTTCGTCTACCCTGTCGTCTCCCACTGCTTCTGGTCCAGCGACGGGTGGGCCAGCCCGACGCATAGCAGCCTCCTCTTCGGGAGCGGAATAATCGACTTCGCCGGGTCCGGTGTCGTCCACATGGTTGGAGGCATCGCCGGCCTCTGGAGGGCCCGCGCATCGGTCGCTTTGACCACGCTGGCAGCCCGATTGCCCTCCGCGGCCACAGCGCCACCCTCGTCATCCTCCTCTTCTGTTTTTTTTTTTCTTTTTTCGATTTAAAATCCCGAGGGCAGTTTTGGGTTTTAGAGAAAAAGTTGGGGAGAGTTGGCCAGCGGGCACCCAATTTGACCGGATGTCCTGAATTGAAATCTACTTGGAAAACTTAAGGCCCATTTTGAAATATGGCTCTAATTTTGTCCTATTTTGAAATCTGAGAAAAACTTAGGCCCCGTTTTGTAATTTTCCCTTAGTAATAAGAATATCGGCGCAAATAGTGCGCCGGCAAAAACAATCTTCAAAATATATTGAGAAAAAACATTGCCTGGTGCAATTTTGCACCGGTAAAAGGAAAATAGAGGCCGGTAAAAAAATTTATTTTTGCTGGCGAAACAAATAAAATGCCGGGAAAACATGACCTTTGTCGGCGAAAAAGGCAAATCGCCGGGAAAAATCAAACCTTTGTCGGCAAAAATTTGTCGCCAGGAAAACCCTAACTTTTCCTGGTGAAAGAATTTTTTTTGCCGGTAAAAGTTATACTTTCCCCGGTGTTTAACGGTTGCGCCGACAAAAAACGCCGGTAAAAGTGCAAATTGTTGTAGTGTCCATATACCCAGAATCAGGCCTAGTAAGTATACCTCATAACTGTGTCAATTTGATTATACCCCAGAATAAGCAATGCTCGATCCAATCTTCGCAATTTCAAGATTTACCCTAGAGCCTGTGAGTAAACGCCTACAATGATGAGAGATCTTGTTCTAGTTTTTCGTTAGACTCGTTATGGATGAGGTTGCCATCACTGTCAAATTTCTGTGGAGGCTGGAATTCAAGTATGCATAATTCAGGCCTATTGATGAAATGAAGATCGACTAAGACTCCAATTTGCCGAAGATGGTACTGTGATTTGCCACCGCCAAAACCTCTGCCAGCAGCAAGCATGCCCACCCCATACATTTGGAGGTCTAGATGACCAGTCAATCACATTCTTCAAAGGTACTGATAGCATAATAAAAAGGAAAAGGCTTAGAAAAATATTGATCTCTAGGCCATATCCGTCATCTTCCTCCTCCCCTTTCCACCAATTGTCCATTTACAGATCTCTTCTTCTTCCTCAGGTCCTCATATTATCCTCCAAACCAATTTGGCCTTTTCTCTTCATTTGGCCTTCCCCATTGGGTTGAGTCTGGGGAAGAGAGGAGGAAGAAGATGACGGAAACTGTTTTTTTTTTTGGCTTGAGGAGGGTCGATATTTACCCTCACCTGTTTAGAGGAGGGTTGATATCGACCCTCGAAAAATAAGTATAAAAAAAGGATCTTTTGTTAGGAAGACCTATTTGGTACGAGGGAAACTAAAGTGACCTTTTTGGTCAAGGGTCCATCTAATATGTTTTTTGGGTAAAATCCTCTATTTTATAATATAACAATATTTCTTTTTGTGATAATAAAATCTGAGAATATTTTTCACAGACATCCAAACACCAGCTAATCTTCTCATTGTACATTTCATGGCGTTTTAGACAAGGGGACCATTTATCCTTGTGTTTGTTTATCTTTAAGTGCAGAAGTCCTTTCCTGTATTCTTATTATATCCAAGGCTAAAGGGTATTATTAGTGAAGTTAAGGTAGCGAAAGATGGCCAATGCATTTCTCATTTTTTCTTTGCAGATGATAGTTTTATCTTCTACAAATCTTCCCTAAAAGAGAAGCAAGAGAAATTAAAGATTTACTTGAAGACGATTGTGAAGCCTCCGGACAACTTATAACAACAAATCTGCCATTTACTTCAGCAAGAGTGCTTGTGAAAAAGACAAATCCATAGTTGCAATTCTAGGTATGAGATTCATGGATAAAAATGAGAAATATTTAGGGAATCCATTGATGATGAGTAGGAGAAAACATATTAGCTTTCATTCCTTGGTTAAGAAAATTAAATGAAAGATAAACTCATGACCACTCTTGTTACTTTCTCAAGTGGGAAGGAGTACCCTTATAATTAGATAGATGGCTTTGACTATTCCCAATTTACAACATGTTAGTATCACAACTTCATGATAAAACTACCGAAATAATTGATAATTTTTTAGACCATTTTGGTGGTGTGACTTGTAAGAGAAGAAGAAAATGCATACAGTTAAATGAAAGTAGATTTGAAAACCTATAACCTCACAAGTCACAATGTTTTACTAGAAATACCAACACAGGTTGTGAGGATCTAGTTGCTTAGGGCCTGTTTGGCATTATGCCGTTTGCATGTTCCCCAGTTCCCACAGAACATTCATTATTTAAGAAAAGAACTCCAACCTTTTTAATCTTTTTGTATTTTGCCCTATCTTTTCAAATTCCTAACACCAAAAAAAAAAAAAAAAAAAAAACTTTTTTAGTATTTGTAACGCCCCACCCTACATGCATGCATGATATTGTCCGCTTTGGCCCACTGGTCTCACGGTTTTGTTTCTGATGAGCCTCAACCCATCAAAAAGCCTCATGCAAGGTAAGGGTGTAAGCTTTACATATAATCCCAATCACTTTCCTCTCTATGGTCGATGTGAGACTCCGGGGCGTCACATTCCACCCTCCTTAGGGCTGCACGTCCCTATGCAGTAGCTTGCCAGCCCCTGAATGTAGAATATAGACCAAATTGCAGAAAACAAAGGATACTTATTCCAACCACAGACCAAAAGAAAGTCCATTTCTGAAATTCCAATTGCGGAAATCCATTATAATAAAAAAAATCTAAAATACATACTTCAATAAGAGGTCAAAAAAAAAAAAGAAAGAAAAGAAGCAGCAGAAAATAATATCTAAAGATCAACATAAGAAAAAAAAATTTCTCTTCTTTTTTTTTTTGTTTTCTTTGTGTTTTTCTGCATTGTCACAAAGTCACTTCATCAAAAGCCATTTCAGAAAAAAAATGCAGTTGGAGAAGCACTGCTCACAGAATATCCTAGTTGGTAACTTCAGCCACCTGAGACCGAAGATCAATTTCCAAAGTCCTTAATGCAGGATATTTCGCATCCGGTTGGAACAATATAAAATCCGACAGTTGTCTCCTCCGCAGGGTTTCCAATGCCACCAGACTCTCCCAACCTCGTCACGATTCCGCCAATCCCACCCCCTTCTTCATCGCCGATCCCGTCCCTCTCTTCTTCGTCATCTCTTCACCCTCCTCCCCCTCAGCTTCCCCCCCCCCCCTTCTAAACCAACCTCCTCCGCTCTTGCCATTTTTTCAAATTCCTCCTTCTCCCGCCCATTTCCCCTCAAGCTCCTTGTCGACCCAACCCTCTTCTTCTTCTCCGTCAACTCTCCCTCCTCCTCCCTCATGCTTTCCCCCTCCCCTCCCCCACTCTTAAACCAACCCCCCTCTTCACTCCTGCCAGTTTTTCAAATTCATTCATCTCCCGCCCATTTTTCCACCAGGCCTGGTCCTTCAGCTGCGGTCCGGCCAACCCACTTCCCCCCTTGGACTTCCAGACCTCCTCCTCCAAACCCCCCATCTCTTCCCTCAACCAAGCCTCTTCACCACTCTGCCTCTCTCTCCCTATCCCCCCCTCCTGACCCCTCTGCCTTCCCTCCCTTACCATCCGCAATTCCCCCTACTCCCAGCCTCTCCTCTGGCACACCTATTTTCCCCCCTTCTTCCTTTGCAAACCTCTTTGCTTTTCCACAGCCTTCCTTCCACCCTCCAAGCTATCCCCCTACCACCTGGACTAATGGTAGACCGACCCTTTCCATCCCCCAAACTGTGCTTTCCGCGAGTAAGGAATCCTTCAATTTCTCTGTCATAGGCAAATTTGCAGGTAAACGCCCCTCCCTAGAATGGGTTGAAGAGAAGGCCAAATTCTGGGCCCTTTCCAGACCTTGCTTGGTTTCCCTTACCATCAAAGGCCACTTCATCTTCCGCTTTAACTCACCCGAAGATAAAGCCTTCATTCTGGGCCTCTCCCCTCTGTCCTTAGACAGGAAGAAAATCTTCTTCCAACCCTGGTCCCCTGGTCAGGATGAATCAGTTTGGCCCTCCTTTTCCCCTGTATGGGTGAGACTTTCAGGGCTGCCTTACCACTGCTGGAGCCAGCACATCATTTTCTCCATAGCCAACTCCATTGGCCAACCAATCAAGCTAGATGCAATTACCTCCTCACAAAGAATTCTAACTTTTGCCAGGGTCCAGGTTAATATTGACCTCTCCAAACCTAAACCCAAAACCATCCTTGTAGACTTGCAGGGTGAAGGGGAATTGGAAATTGCAGTTTCCTATGAACACTGCCCCTGCCCTCTCTGCTTTCAATCAGGCCATTCCTCTCAAAATTGCCATCTAGCTCCTCAGCCCAGCAACCACTCCTTAGGCACTGTTTCCCCCCCTTCTTCACTCCCCCCCCAACCCCCCCCTAGCTCAATTCAGCCCCTGCCTACCCTTTCCCCACCTCTTCAGTCTCCCCTGCCTCTCACCCATGCCCCCCCTCTTCAGTCTCAGTTTCCCCCCCCTCTCTCTACCAACCCTCCCTTGGCTCCCCCATCTATCACTGTTCCCCTCTCTCTTCCTACCTCTGCAACCAACCAGCCTCCCCCCTCCTCAGCTACTACCACCATCACTTCCTGCCCCCCCTCTTCTCCTCAGCTTTTTCTATCACCCCATCATCCCAAATCCTCAATGACTTTAGCTAGTCCTCCCAGTAAGTCTCTTTCTAAGGCTACCACTCTCACCCTGTCCTCTTCCAATCCTTCCATCAATGACCCTCCCTCTGAAGTAGTCTCAGTCATCCTTAAAGAAACCTCTCCTCCAACCATTGACTTATCCAATCCCTTTGACATTCTTGATAAATGCTCCCTTTTAGACCCCACCTCCAATCCAAAACCTCTTTGGTCGCAATCTTCAGGATCCCCCTGAAGATGCTCCCCCTCCAGGCTTTAATCATCCTTCAGACACCCCTCTGGCCAACCCTCCCTCACCCCCTCCAGCTGAACTTCCTCAGGCTGCGAACCTTGGGACTACTCCTGCAGGCCCTTCCAAGCACCACTCCAAAGGCAAAAGGAATTCCAAATACCCAGTCTCTGGTCCAATCACTAGGAGGTCTAGAAGTAAGTTCACCTCCCCCCCCCTCCTATCCATGTTAAAGATCCTTTACTGGAACTGTAGGGGAATAGCCAACTCCCCTACCATCAGAGCCTTGGCTAACCTGATCCGCTCCCATCTCCCTGACTTTGTTTTCATCTCTGAACCAATGTCTAGCTTCTCATCCACCAATTCTCTTGGTCTGCTTAATCTGGGTTTTGACACTTTCCACTCAAACCATCAATCTTTAGCTACCCCAAATCTTTGGTGCTTCTCAAAATCTTCCCATCACCTCACTACCTCTGTCCTCAATGTTTCATCCCAGCACCTAACTCTTCTCCTTCATAACCCAACCTCTGGTCACTCTTCCCTTATCACAGGAGTCTATGGATCCACCAACCATACTCTTAGGAAAGACCTTTGGCAAGTATTAATTGACACCTCCCAAACCTCCCTTCCCTGGTGTGTCCTAGGTGACTTTAACGCCATTCTCTCCCACAATGAGAAGCTCAGTCTCCGCCAAGCCTCTCCCTCCACCCTCAAGGACTTCCAGTCGATGGTGTTTCAAGCTGGCCTCTCTGATACCCTCTACTCAGGTAGCAAATTCACTTGGTCCAACAATAGGCAAGGCCTCTCCTACGTAGCAGCAAGACTCGACAGAGCTCTAGTGAACTCTCACTGGCTGGACTGTTACCCTGACCCTCTGCTTCTTCACCTCCCCAGGATCTCCTCTGACCACAGTCCTATCCTTCTCACCCACTCCAACCTCCCCCCAGCCCCTAAAGCCCCCTTCAAGTTTGAGAATAAATGGCTCCTCCACCCTTCCTTCCTTGATGTTGTTGCTTCCAGCTGGGCTACTCCCATTGCTGGGAATCCCCAGTTCATCCTAGCCCAGCAGCTCAAAGCTCTTAAAAAATCCTTGAAAATCTGGAACAAGGCCACCTATGGCCACATCCACCAAAACATCCTGTCTGCGGAAGCTTCTGTCCTAAGGTGCCAACAGAACTTTGACTCCTCCCCTTCGGACTCTCTTAGGAATGACCTTCTGGCAGCAAAGCTCAGTCTCCATGAAGCTCTAAAAGCCCAAGAAATTCACTGGAAACAGAGATCTAGGAACTCTTGGCTCAAGGAGGGAGACTTGAACACTAAGTTTCTTCCACCAATCTGCAAAAGCCAGGAGTTCTTTCAATAGAATCAACCACATCACTGTCAATGGCAATCAAACTGATGATCCCTCCATCATTCAAGCTCAAGCAGTAGACTTCTTCTCCAACCTCTACAAACCTCATGATGGCCAGCTTCACCAAATCCTCTTTCAGTCTGATAGCCCCAAGGTAACAGACCTGGAAAACACTACCCTTGTTTCTATCCCTGCTGACTCCGAGATCAAAGAGGCAGTCTTTGCCCTCAAAAGAACAGTTCTCCAGGCCCAGATGGCTTCAATGGCGCTTTCTTCACAGCAGCTTGGGGCATTATAGGACCTTCAGTAACCTCAGCAGTGCAGCACTTCTTTCAATCCAAGAGAATCCTCAAAGCCTCTAATACCTTCTTCCTTGCTCTCATCCCCAAATCCAACTCCCCTGCCACCTTTGCTGATTACAGACCTATTAGCCTGCTGAACTTCTCCTACAAAATCATATCCAAAATCCTATCTTCCAGACTAACCAAGCTCCTACCAAAATTGATATCCTCCTATCAAGCAGCTTTCATCCAAGGCAGATCAATCCATCACCATGCAGCCTTGACTTTCGAGCTATTCCAGAAGCTCAACTCCAAGCTCAGTAAAGGCTCCCTTTGCCTCAAGCTTGACATTTCAAAAGCTTTTGATAAGCTCAATTGGCAATTCCTTTTCTCTGCCCTCAGGTTTTTCAACTTCTCTGAAGACTGGATCTCCCTCATGCGAGAATGTATTTGCACAACCAGATGCTCTGTTTTGATCAACCGAACCCCTCATGGTTTTTTTCAGCTCCCACTGTGGTCTTCGACAAGGCGACCCACTATCTCCTTACCTGTTTATCCTTGCAGAGGAAATTCTCAGCCTTCATCTCCACAACCTTCAATCTCAACGGACAATCCTCCCCCTATCCTCAGTTCCCTCCACCCCTTGCCACCTCCTCTATGCGGATGACATTATCATCTTCATGAAAGGCACCACCTCAGGAGTCCTAGCTATCCAAGACCTGCTGGAGCTGTACCAATCCTCCTCTGGCCAGCAAATCAATCTTCGCAAGAGTCAGCT